>VZTM01032495.1:163062-219123 GCA_013400555.1 Jacana jacana
GTTCCAGTTGTGGCCTCACCAGTGCAGAGTAGAGGGGGAGAATGACCTCCCTCGACCTACTGGTCACACTCTTCCCTGCACAGCCCGGAATTCCATTGGGCCTCTTGGTGACAAGGGCACATTGCTGGCTCATGACCTACCAGGACCCCAGATCCTTCTCCTCAGAAGTGCTTTCCAGCAGTATGCCCTTAACCTATATTGTTGCCTGAGGTTCTTCCTCCCCAGGTGCAGGACCCTACACTTGCCCTTGTTGAACATCATTAAGTTCTTCTCTGCTCAGAGGATGAGTAGGGACAGTGATATGCTAAGTAGGGGCGGTGATATGCAGATTAGGGGCGGGGGCGGGCCGGGGTTTCCCGCCAGCCTGGTTGCCGTTGCGGGTGGGCAGCGGCGGGTCCCGCCAGGACTGACCCACCTGTGGGGTTGTGGTGTGTCCTGCGGTCTGGGCAGTGCAGGAGCATAGCAGCTCTCGGCTTCCACGTCCATAGTGCTCTGCCCTGCCCTGCCCTGCGTGCGTGAGGAAGGGTGATGGCTCCAGCCCTTGCCGGCAGCCATGCCAGTGCGTGGGGCCGTGGAGCCGGTGTGGGTCAGTGACCCCACGCCATGCTCAACCAGGCAGAGCCAGCCTCATGCTGCCTGTGACACAGGAGGCATTCCTGTCTTTGTCACAGGGGCGTGCTGGGAGCGGCTGTCGCGGGGGGCAGCTGCCTCCTCCCTGGGAAAGGTGTTTTTGCCAGGTGTTGGCCTGACATAGGCAAAGCACCGTGTTAATTGGTTTCCCGGGGAGCTTGTCTCTGACAGTGCCTCATTATGCGAGAAACGCTTTCTCTTTTGTCCCACACTCTGCATATTTTACCATAAAATGTTCCTCTCCACTTCTCAAGTGTGCAGGACTCCGACTTCTGGGGTGCCTGTGACCAGCCCCACATCCCCAGTCCCCATCCCCTCTGCTCTCCAGGCACGGCTCATGGGCTGGGGTGTGTGTCTGTCCAGCCCCTGGCCACCCAGGGGCTGTGTGGTGGCTGGCAGTGGTGGCACTATATGCCATGGACGTTTCTGGGGGTTGTCACCTGCCTGCCTGCACCGGGGGAGCCCTGTGTGCTCCGCCTCCTCCGTGACCATGGCAGAAGCCCTCCACAGCCCTGTGGCCCACTGCAAGCCCCAGCAGCTCCCAGGAGTTTGGGAGAGCACAGCAGCAGCGCTGCCTCGGTGGAGGCCAGCCACAAGTGCGAGGTTTTTGGTGGGAGGTCAGGGCAGCACCAGCAAAGGGGAAAGCAGTGGTGAAGCTATCCATTAAAGAGTCTCAACTCAATTAAGGCTATTGATTAATCAATTAGAAGAAGCTTGACTCAACTTTTCAGTAATAATCCAAACTGTCCCCAATGATGGACAGCTGTGCAGGAGAGTGGTGTCCCCATCCCCAGCACATGCGTCCCCACTGCACATGTCCCCAGCCCACATCCCAGTGCATGTCCCCAGCACTCACGTCCCCAGCATATGTGTCCCCAGCACACGGACTGCTGCCAGGGGACTGTCCTTCTGCATCCTCACTCTCCGAGATTGTTCTCTCCCTTCAAACAAGCCCAGGAGGTACCAGAGTGCATTGGGCTCAGCACAACTGGGTAGGTGGGTGGCAGAGCTGCATGGGCACGGGGACGCCCAGAACAAGGTGTGGAATCTGCCTAGCCCAGGCGTGCAGCCTCAGCAGGCCCTTGTGCCGTGGGGCTGGAAAGATGCCTGCTGAGGCCATACATTCCCACATTCCACAGTCCCAGCTGGAGGCCAGGCACCAAGATGGGGCAAAGCCCAAGAGATGGTGGGTGGGAGCAGAAGCCCTTTGCTGAGGGAAGAGGGCAGCAAATAAACCAAGCATGTGGGAGACCTGGGCAGCAAGATGGAGGAGCTCAGGGAGCTCTGGCAGCCAACCTGCCCTGCCTATGGTAAGAAAAAGCTGCTGGGCCCCACACTGCATTAATGGCATCTTTATATCTCTGGTAATGTATCACATTGATTTTCTCTTGTTATAACTGCAGCTCCTGCATTGCAGGCCCATGTTTTGTCAATTTACCCTGACAGGGTGCAGTGGATATACCCCCTGCTGTGCCACTGGAGCCATGAGCCATGCTGGCACTGGGGCCTGTCCCTGGCACCCACTGTTCAGGGGGGCTGGCGCTAGCATGGGGTCAGACTGGACCCAGTGCCTCCCCAGGGAGGTAGGGGGAGGCCCAGTGGGGTGCTGGCGCAGGGGGGCAGCTGGGTACAGAGCATCTCTGCTGCCACACGGGTTTTATTGGCTCAAAGAAAACGCAGCTACAGCACATTTTATTAGCAAGCTGACATTTCAGTGCAGACCCGGCTCTGGCCTCTGTGATGGCTGGGGGGGAGGCAGCGGGTAACCCCCACGTGCTGGCACGATGTCTTGGGGTGCTCCATGGTGCCAGCAGCAGCAGCTGAGCCAGCCCCTCCAGACCCCACTGCAGTGGGGAGCACCAGTCCTCCGGGTACCCCATAAATCCCCCAGCTTGCTGTGCCGCAGGGAAGGTTTTATCTGTCTCCCTCTTTGTGCAACACATTTTAATTTAAATTGACATTTCTGCATTTTAACTGCCTGTCCCTGGACTCCCAGTGGGCTTGGCTGGCACCCTGGGGGCCAGGAGGGCCGAGATGCTGCGTACTGGGACAGCTGGGTGGCACCATTCCATGAGGCTTGTCACTCCTGACCCTCCTGGGCACCCCCAGACATCTCCTTCTCCCCCTGCACCCTGTGCCCTGTGACTGCAAGGCGATCTGGGGCTGGGAGACGGCACCCTCAGCATCCTACCTCCCTTGTCTTCCTTCTTTGCTGTAAAGCACCCCAATGTTTTGCAAGCATCTTTGGTTTTTCAGATTTTACTGGCAAGTAAATTCTAGCCTTTTTATGTATAGAAAAAGGCTAGGGAAAATCATCCATGTCTGACCCAGCATCATGGAGGCAGCTGCCAGAGCTTTGCTTGTATTAAATCTCATGATTTTTCACCAAAGATGATCTTCCCCAAACTCATCCCCTCTGGGTATGAAGGGACCAAGAGATTAAAAGCCCCTCCAGCAGGAACCAGCATTAACCCAGACTGCCCTCCTTGCCTGTGTCCCTGAAGCAGTGTGTCCCTACGATGGGGACCCTCCCCTGCCATCCCCAGCCCTTTTCAGGATGTCCCTCCCAGGTCTCTGCTCCTCCAGCCATGTTGGGGCAGACTTTGCTGAGCGGTGTGGCCTGGCTGGCTGCACGAGTATCTTCAGCTCTCCTCCCTGCCCAGAATCCCACCCAAACTTCTTGGACCTCCCTGTTTTTATGTCTCTGGGCACTGCTGTGGGTTTGGCTCAGAGATCTGGCAACCAAGAGACACACCAGCCCTGATGCCCACTGGGGAGTCCTTGATGGGTCCAGCACTCTGCCAGGGCCTTCTCCACTCACCATGGTCCATGCATACTGTGCAGTGAAAATTTGCTGTTTACATCTTTCTGCTGATGAGCTGGTTGCTTTACCGCCATCAAAGTGTGCTGTGCCCTTCACAGCCACATTTGCTGCTAAGTCTGGTTCCCCCTCCTGAAAAGAAGGACCTGCCTAGGTTGCAAATGGCTAATGATGGGGTGCAGCAGGGCTGTGCTGGATCCAGAGTTTATGCTGGTCCTGTGGGGTCCTCCTGGTGGGGGCCTCCTTCTTCTCCTCTTCTACTTCTTACTCCTACTGTTCTTCTCCCTCCATCCCCTCCATACCTCATCCCCTCCATCCCTCCTGTCCCAGGCACCGGGCAGCATGTGGGAGACGCAGGGAAAGATGCCCTCCCAAAGCTGTGATGAAGATTCCTGCAGGATGCCTTAACGAGCATGTTGACCCTCTCGGGCCTCCCTTTCTTACCACCTCCAAAAACACTCAGGTAAAAGCAAATCTATACATCATATTATGGGAAAGAAATGCCCAACCACTGCCAGTTTATGGCTATTCTTCATCAGGGAGGATTGAACCAGGTGGGAATGTGGTATAAATCCCAGTGGAGCCAAGAGACAGAGGCAAGAACCGAGCACCCCCACATCCCTGCAGCTCCTGGCACGGGTGGGCTCTCCATCAGCCGGCTGAGATTTTATCACTATTTCAAGGTTTCACAGGAAATTAATGAGGAGGCCAAATTCTTCTCCAGCTCTTGCAGGAGGCTGGGGCGGGCGGTGCCTGGACCCGCTGAGCTGGCAGATGTTGTTTAACGTTCCTGGCAGTAATTAATAAATGGCTTCATCACTCTTGTATGATTCAAGCATGTCGTCCCGCTTCTCTCCAAACACAGAGCAGAAATATTTGTTAAACGTGGCTGGCGTTTTTGTGTGATCATTAGCGCTCGAGCAGCTCCAGCGGCTGCAGGATTTATTGGCTTGCCAGGATTTCTTTTGGCCTCACGATGCCGTCGCCATCCCTCCCTCTGCTGCTGGCCTCTCCTGGCGAGAGGCTCCCTTTATCACTTTCCTTCTGATTTATGTCCTGCTGGTTGCAACTTCTCCTTTATGCTCTGGTTATGGATTTCCTCCTTTCCCATTCGTTATGCTATGGCAGGATGGGCTTTGGCTAAACCACCCCCCTGACCAGGGGCACCTGGTGCAATTCAGCCCGGCAAAGCTCCATGGGGATCGTTCCCACTGCCTGGTGCCCATAGCAGGATGTAGGGTCCCCCCAGGATGCTTCAGCCCACAGCATCTGAGTGAGTTGGCAAAGCCACCCCAAGCAGTGATGCGTGTGTGGGGACACAGCCCAGGCTGTGCTGGGCACTGTCACAGCAACTAGTGGCTCAGGGAGATGGGGCAGGGCTGGCTTGCAGAAGGTGGCATCCTGTTAGCCAGCACCACCGGTGCCCTGGGGAATCACTGCAGAGACAAATTTATAGAAGTTTCCCAGCTCATCCTCACAAACAAACAAAAGCAAGTGGAATGCCCCTGGTGTGTCCTGCTCATGGCATGGCACAGCACAGCGTCAGACCCTGCACCCAGAGTGGGGACGTGGTGGGAATACAGGGAACAGGCACTCAGAGGGTCCTGGTGGCCACATTGATGGGGAGAGTGAGGCCCAGCGGGGGAAGGTGATGCTGCCACTATTGCCTGCCTGGCTGAGCTGGGGCTGCTGAGGTGGGGAGCAGGGTTCTGAGCAGCCTGGCACCCCGGGGCGCAGCCTGGCCATGACTCCCATCACTTCCCACAGCCCTGCAGGGCTCAGGGACTGTTGGCTCTGTTGGCCCAAGGACTCCCCATCCCCGTGCCCCATGACATGGGGTACAGGTGCCTGGCCACATGGCACCCCTCACCAGCGTGGCCCTCTGCAGCCTGGTCACCATGTTAAGCCAACTCTTAATTAATCAGGCTGATTGTAATGTGTTTTTAGGGCATTAAAATTCAATTGTGGAATTCTCCGCTGGCTGGGCTCGCAATGAATACAGAAGTTTGCCTAATTAGAGCTGACATGCAGCCGGCGGGAGAACCAGACAAACGGCCCCGCCAGGGCTGCCCGCCTCGTGCCCCCTTGCCCAGCCCCCAGCATTCCCATCCCTACCGCCACGGGGACACGATAGGGACCAGCACCTGCCATGAGCACCCAGACCCTACTGAGGGCACAGGGAGGGCAGCACTGCCTGGCCTCGGTGCCCCTGGGGACATCCCCAGCCATGCGCCTGTGCCAACCCTCTGGCCAGGCACCAGCCAAGAGCAGCAGAGATGTTTCCTTATCCGCAGCATCAGGTCTTCGCTGTCATTACCACGGCAATTATCGTCTCATTTGGAGTCTTTAGCTGCCATAATCTGTCTCTTGCACTGATTTATTCTGCAGGCCTCTTCCCCAGCAGTGCAGGAGGAAAAGAGCCATCAATAAGGAGGCAACGAGCTCCATCTCCCAAAGAAGCCTCTCCCTGGCCAGAGCAGAGGTGCCCCATGGCCAGAGCACCCTTCCAGCGCAAGCAGGGCTGTCCCAAAGCAGTGTGTGGCCAGGACCAAACCGAAACCCACCACCTCCTGGCACCAGTTCGGAGCCGGTTTCCCCAAATCTTGGCACGTATTTCTTATTTTAGCTGTTGTTGGCACCAGCACACATGGGGCTGAACTGGCCCTGCATATGGACAGGCTGGGAAACAGAGGAAGGTGTTCACCGCCTGGGGATGGACAGAGGGATGCCAAAGCCACAGCTTTCTTGCCTTTCTCCCGTGTCCAGACCGGGCTGCTGCTTGGAGTTGGGTTTCACTCTGTTTGCTTCAACCAATACCTCCTGTGACTCCACCAGCCACCAAGAGCTTCACTGAGACTTTTCTCACCTGTGTTTGCTGACAAGTGCCAACTTGCACTCACTACTCCCAGCTTTCCTGGAGCTCCCAGCTTTTTCCCAAAGCCTTTGCCTTCTCTTTCACCCTCCCTTGCAACTGGGATATCTGGAGCTTTTCCAGCCAGCAGTTTGGTGGCAGCCCCAGTGACTCTGCTGGCTGCTGGGCAGAGTTCCCCAGGTGCTGTGAGCTGCCCTGGGAGAGGGAGAGTGATGGGATGGGGACAATCGGACAATGCCAGGTGGCTGCCAGCCCTAAGCAGGCTCACACCATGGCTGGAGCCAACTTGGAGCTGCCACTTGTGGTCACAGCAGCTTTCCAAGCTGGGGCATCTCTCCTGCCTGGCTATGGC
Organism: Jacana jacana; assembly: GCA_013400555.1. Taxonomy (NCBI): domain Eukaryota; kingdom Metazoa; phylum Chordata; class Aves; order Charadriiformes; family Jacanidae; genus Jacana; species Jacana jacana. The sequence continues at coordinate 169,738 of VZTM01032495.1, forward strand.
ACACAAGAGGCTGTGGCTGTGCCAGCAAAGCCCTGCTCCCACCTACCTGCTCCTCTGCCCACCCCACCATCCCTGCCAGGGGGGAGCTGTGCCAGGCACCAGGCAGGCTGGGGCTGTGGTGTTGGGCTCAGAGCCAGCACATCCCTTGGGAAGGGCCCAGTGATGGCAGAGGTGATGAAGCAGCAGGAAGCCACCTGCTCACACCGGCTGGTCTCTGCTGCCCAGTCCTCCCCAGGCATTGCTGTCTTAAGTATCACTCCAGGACAGGAGGGGTAGTCTCCTGGCTACCTTGAGCAGCCAGCCCAGCTTCTCCCATACACAGGGGTGACCCCAGGCAGAGAGCAGGATACTGTCGCTGCAATGTCTGCAGGAGGAATCCTCTCTGCACCCTATGTCCCTGCTGATACCTTGAGCAAGATAACCCCAGTGCTGCAGCAGCTCTGGTGCCTATCCTTGCCCCCATCCAGACTCCCATGCTGTAGTGGGATGCCTGGGGCAGGTGTGGGGTCAGCTGGGCAAGGGGAAGCCTTGATCTGGGTCTGGGCATGGGCTGGAAGCTGCTGATTGAGCCCCCATGCCACCAGTGAGCCCATCTGCAGGACAGAGCAGAGCAGAGCATGCAGGGTGGCAGTGATGCCACCAGTCCTCGCAGCTCCATCCCAGTCCAGCAGCAACACTCTTGTCCCACCCCTGCACACGCCAGAGCTCAACCTGCCTAATGGAATCCATTTATATGCAAAATCCCCAGAAAAAAGCAGTAATTAATGAAGTCCCTTTCATTACCATTATGCAAATGCAATTAATTTCAGCTGTTATGAATATGCAAATATTACAATTATGATCTAATTGCCAATGTGTGTTGGGGAGCAGGCGGAATATCAAGTCTCAGCCCAGATCCCAGGAGCTTTGGGGCGCAGAGCCGCACTGGGACGGTGCAGGCAGGAGGAGGGAGCCTAGGGCAGGGGGGATGCCCAGCTGGGGGGGGCTCTGCCTGCTCCTGTGAGCTCAGCAGGAGCCTGTCTGCAGGGCCAGGCAGCAGGAATGAATCTCAGCCACTGACTGTCTGGGCCATGGGTCCTGCATAGGCCTCCTCTACCCACCTCCTGGTGCTCTGGGGCAGGATCTCTGCTGTGCCATGACCCTCTAAACCCTATGCTGGGCAAGTCTGCACTGGGGCTGGGGCTGAAGGACTCCCACAAACCACTGTCCATCCACCTCCAGCCCTGTTCAGCCTTATTAGACATTCATCCCTGTGCTGCAGGGCAGAGAAAGAGGAGGAGGAGGGTTACCAGGCAACTCAATGCTTCATCCTTGGAGGGCAAGGAGGCAAATGACAGTGGGAGGCAGACACATACCCTGACCCCACTCCTTCCCATGGTCCAGCTGATGGTGGCCTCATGCCCACATGTGCTGCCTGCAGGATGCCACCACTGTTAGTAAACCCCAACTGTGCGTCACTGCCCCCGCTGCAATCTCAGCACAGGCCCACCATCACCCTTCCCACAAGCGGGTTCTGTCCTCTAAGCCACCTGAGAGCGCCCAGCACTTCCCCACTGTTTTTTTTTGTGGGGTTCAGCATCCCCCACAGCCAGGGATACTCTGGGGTCATGGTGGGGCTGGGGGGGACACAGGTCCCGGTGCAGAGTGAGTCTGTGGAAGGGGATGTGGGGATGTCCTCTGCGGGACCATGGAGGTGTCCTACACGGGGCTACGGGGATGCTCTATCTGGGGCTATGAAGATGCTCTGCCCGGAGCCAGGAGGATGCCACGCGTGGGGGGTGCCAGTGGAAGGCGGGCTGCAGGCAGGGGCTGGGCAGTGCAGCCGGCAACCAGCAGGCTGTGCTCCTGCACCCCATAGCACACGGATGGCGGGCAAGGAGAAGGCCAGCAGCAGGGCACGGCCCGCCCCCGTGTCGGCTCCNAGGATGCTCTCTCTCCCGCACCACTGCGCTCAGCCGTCACGCTCCGCCGCGCAGCCCCAGCTGGGCCTGGTGGCCGCCGAGGCTTGTGCACAAGGCAGAGCAGCAGCTGGTCCCAGCTGTGCCCGCAGCTGGCAATAGCACCTTCCCCGGGGACAGAGCAGCCCACGTCTGTCCCAGCGCCTCCCAACCCTGTCCCGCCTTCGCTGCCATGGCCACTGCCCCATCCCAGCTCTCTCAAGGGCCCCCAGTACCCTCGGAGAGGAAAACAGGGGTCACTGCCCGGCCCTGGGTGGAGGCTGACGGCTGCTAGTGCAGGGGGTTTTGCTGTGCTGCAGAGGAGGAGTGTGCTGGGAGGATGGGCGGACTCTCTTGCTTTTGGTCCCTCTGTGCCAACAGCTCCCAACCTGCACTCCCAGCCTTGGATCTCCTGTCCTCACAGTGCACTGGGAGCCCAGGCTGCCACCCCAGGGTAGGCATCCTGGGTAGGGGGCTGTAATGGCACTGTTACTCCCTGGGGAACCTGTTGCCTACTACCCACAGCCCCAGCCAGCCCTGTTTTCACAGCTCGGCAAGGCTGATGGCCCTGCTTTGGGGCTGGAGAGGCTTTTCCTTGCCCACCACCATGACTTTCTTCTCCATGGTGGCAGGAGCTGGCTGGAATTTGTGTCTCCCCACCACATGCCCCAGATGTAGGGATGGAACGGGCTCCTCCTCATTGCTTATGCAAATTTGATCATCATTTGCTCTGATGGGGGACTTATCATGCTCAGGAAGATGGAACTGATCAAGGGAGTGGGGCAGCAGGGTGCCAGACAACTTGCATGGGAAGGCAGCCCCCATGCCCATACCTGGCGATGCAGCCTGGGCAGCCTCAAACCCCCAGGTCCCCTGGCCCCTTCCTGTAGGCCTCAACTAGGAGGAGGAGAAGGAGGAGGAGGAGGAGGAGGTGGAGAGGCTTCTCAGAGCTGCGGCTTGGTTTCCAAGGCAATGAGACGTAATGGCTGTTCATCCCGGTGGGGTCATCCCTCTGTGCTGGAGCCCCAGAGGAAGGGGCTGGGGAGAAGCCGTGGACCCTGCAGACCTGCTGAGCACTGGCAGCCTCAGCCCCGCTAGGGCCAGCCCTGCTCTGTGTAGGTCAGAGCAGGCCAGGAACCCCTCAGGGACACGGGAACTTTTACACAAGCTGTTCCCTGTCAGTTGCCATCAATGCCAGGGATGGAGCGGGATATTCAGTTCCCTGGCAGAGCTGCCACCGTGTTCTGCAGGTGCCGGTGGGGTGACAGACCTGGGATGACTCCCAAGGGCTGCAAACCAAGTGAAACACCAGTGCATGGCGCTTCTCCTCCATCTCTGACAGTGTGGGCACCCATGGGTGCTGTGTCCAGCAGCCCTGTGGCGACTCGCAGCAGGTGCTGGAAGCTCCAGTCCAGTGCCCTGGCTATGACAAAGTCCCAGCCCCAGCCCCACTCCTTGTGCCTCCCCTTGTGTTTCCCCAACTAATTGAATTCAGAGAGATTTCTTCCCAGCACTGCCAATCGATGAACCCCATGTTATCAGCGCCACCCCCCCCTCCCGGGCCCTCAGGATGGATACGGGCAAGGGGAAAAATTGAATTTGCGGCCATTTTCATTGGGATTTAATTGGGCAGTCTCACCTCGTTGCCTTAATCCCGGGCGCTGACGTGCGCAGCCGAGCCGGCAGCTTCCCTTATTTATCACTTTTCAAATATTTGCCTCTTCGCAGTTGTGGGAAATCGATGCTCCCGCCTGTGGCATGCTGGGAGCGACCTGGCCAGGCAGCCGGGCGGCCGGGGATCCATCAGCCGCTGCCATCGCTATCGACAGGGCGATTGGGGTTTAAGAGGCACTTTGATAGCAGAACCGGCACACATTAAGTGCTCGTCATCAGGGGATGATCATGACTTATTACGGCTAATTCTCCCTGTGCAGCGGCAGGGCTGCAGGGCTCTTCCTCGCTAATCGCCGTGCGGCTCCGTGCCGAGGCGCCGGTGTGAGGCTCCTGCCCTGCTCCCCGGGGGTGGGGTGCTGTGTCACCCCCCCGCATTCCCAGCTTGGCTCTCGCTGCCTTTGGGAGTCCTTCTCCCTAAGATGTGCGGTGTTGCTGGAGGCTTTCTCTGCCCCCTCACCACACATCCAGCCTGGGGGAGGTTGAGCCCCTGCCGGGCTCCTGCCAGCTCAGCTGGGTCAGTGAAGGGGCTGCAAAGCTCCAGTTGCAGCCATGGTGGCAGACACCTGTGGAGGTGCCAGTTGCCAGCACTGTCCTTCTCACCACTTGTTGGGCATCCCCAGGTCTCAGTACTGGCTCCAGCCCCCTGTCTCACACCATCGCCTCCCTCAAGCCATTAGCATCCTGGTTCCTGGGGGTCTCAGCTGGACAGGAGACAGGACCAGCACCTGTCAGAAGGCAGCACTGTCAGGGTGACCATGTATAGCTGCTGTGCCAGCCCTGGGACAGGGAACATCTGGTCTACACAGTATCTGCCTCTCCTGAAGTCTGGGATGTGGGGGAAGCTGTCTTCCCAAGATCATTCCAGATAGCTCTCAGTGCTGGTGGTCGTGGTCATGCCAGCCTGGCCCTAGCCCCAGCCCCATGTTTGCCTCCTTGGGTCCCTCCTCCTTGGGATGCTCTGGGATCCCTGTTCAAACCTGGGCAGCCTCCAGCCCTGGTGGCCCCATTCCCCAGGAGACCTAGAGTGGAGTGGCCACCGAGCCCCTTCTCTGACTTGGTCCCTCACTGCAAAACCAGCCGAATTAGTGTCATCCAGCCCCGACGCTTGGAAGGCATCCAGTAATGAGCAGCCAGAGAGAGAGAGAGATCCTTGGTGGCAGCAAACAGACGCTGCTGTCGCCATGCAGTGGCTCTGGCACGCGTGGGCTGCCAGCTCAGTGCTGGAGCAGGACTGCCAAGGCACTTCCCAGTGGTCCTGTGGAAGGAATGGGAGCACCGGATAACCCTTTCATGTCCCCTCTGGGTAGGGGAGGGGGTCGCAGCCTCCCCACAGTGGCACTGGGGCAGGCAGAGTCACAGAAAGTTCCCCCCAGCCAGAGGACAAATGTCTTGGGAGCTGGATGCTGGAGCCTTGCCAGCATGAGGTGGGTGTAGCCAGTAGGAAGGGCATGTGGAGTGGGGAATGGCCCTGTGCCCGGCTGCTGTGGTCTCACTGGCATACAACCACCTCTGCATATGGCTCAGCTCAGTCTCCAGCCCAGCTTGAGCTCATGCCCTGGGTAGTCCCATCTTGGGGCCACCCTAGGCCAGCTGCTCTGGCAGTGAGGACCCTGCTTCTAATTTATTCAGCCTAAATTTATTCACCGCCTGTTCAAACACATCATCCCTGTGCCAATGCTGTGCTTCAGCCCAGCAGTGCTAGTGTGCATCCTTGCAGTGTGCTCAGAGAGAGACCCTGTCCCCTCCAGCTCCCAGGGGGACCCAGGTCTCCATGGGGACCTCCTCAGATAGACAGCAGGATTTATGCCAGAGCGCCTGAGCCCAGCCCTACACACCCAGCCAAGCTGTGTCCTGTGCTGCCTGCCCTGGGGTTGGAGGTGTCCCTTCCCTGTCTCCAGAGCCCTCCTGGTGTGACATGCTTCACCTGCTTGTCCCCATTGCCATGGCAATGGGCATTGACTGCCCTCCATCTCACTGGATAGCCCTTAATAAGGGGTTTAATGAAATAAAGAGGTCAAACCAGGCCTAATGGGGCTAGTGACATGCTGCTGACCCCCAGCTTATATGGCCTCAGTGCCACTGCCACCAGTGACCCATCAGACTCCCCCAGGGCTGTGCCACCCGTGCCGGCTTAAGGAGCAAGTACCTCACCAGGATGCTCCGGAAAGGGTGCAGGGGCCAGCTCCTCTCAGTGCTGCTGCTGTGTGGGAACCTCTTTCTGGAGATGAAAGATTCAGTGGAGGCTGAGCCAGGGTCTGGGGCTTTTTGGGGTGGGAATTGGTTTCCTTGTTAAGCACTGGGTTTGGTTTTTTTAGCAGCCTGTTTATGGGAACAGAACCGCCCCAGCGTGAATTATTCATGACCCCTCTCAAGCTCATTCTCAAAATATCAATTTCTCCCAGTCACGCCAAGCAGCACTTAAGCCTAAAAGCCTTGTTAAAATGAACCTCCAGCCCAGTGAGCCAGGCAGGGAATGGGAGCAGCTGGGAGCAGGGCTCCCCTGGGGGAGGGAATCTTGCCCTCAGCCCCTGCACCCGTTCTGCAGGTCCCAGAGCTGTGGGGCAGGACATAATGGGAATTGCAGAAGGGGACCTAGTGGAAGGTGGTCATCACCCTGGAGGGGAGCAAGGGAAGGTCATTCAGCACCTGGGGACTCTCCCTCAGACTCTCCTGAGCGAGTTGCTTCCCGGGCAGGGGGGATACGCAAGTCTCACTGCTCCAGGCATCACAGCAGCATTTATGGAGCCACATGAGGAATTAATCAGTTGGAGGAGCAGGGACAAGCACAGGCATTGGTGGGGGGAGCTGTGGGAGTGGGTGGGAGGGAGAGAGTGGCTGCAGCACAAACCAAACCAGCTGCGGCCGCAGATGGCACAGTGATGCTCCTCTCCCTTAGGGCTGCAGCCAGGACTACCGGACACACATCCCCCTCCCTCTCTCTGTGCATTTCCACAGAGCCCTGCTCAGCAAAGTCACCCTCGAATGCTGGGGGCCATCAGCACTAAACCCTCTGCTCATCTGCTGGCATTGGGAGAAGGACAGGGCGAGGACATCTCTGTCTGCAGGGGCTCAGAGAACACCGAGCAGCACCCCAGCCAGGGCACCACACCAGTACCCACAGCAGGGCCACCCTTGGCACCTGCCAGGGCCACTTGACGTGAGGCAGGTGGAGTGCCACCACCCCAACCCTGCCTTGGCGTGGGCAGCCCGCAGTGGGAGCAGGGACCCTGCAGGCAACAGCTGGGCCAGAGCAGCACTGCTGGTAATCACTAATTAAAATGCAGATGATCCCCAAACTGCAACTTTTAGTTTCTCTAGCAACTGCTAAATCAAAAGCAATGAGGCTGGAAAACACCAAGTCATGCAGTGGGTGCCACCACTCCTTAAACCTCCACCTGAACACCTCTCCACTGTCACCCCTTGCACTGCAGCTTGCTCTGCTGCACTGGCCCCAGCACCTCAGGCTATGATGCTGCAGCAAACCATCTTCTTCCTCCCTATTACTTCACAAGTCTTCCTCATGCCAGCAAAGTTATTGCACCCTTGCATTGCCTATTGGCAACGTAAATGGTTTTGATTCCCAGGGCCCGTCTCCTTGGCATGGCCTTTCCCTGGTGCCTCCCCACTAACAAGGCTGTTTAGGGAAGCCATGCGAGTGGATCTTTAATCCCTCTACTGTGCCCTCTTAATTCTTCATAAAACAAGTTTTTAATCAAAACGTAACATGGCAATAAGTGAAACACCAGAGACAAAGCAGTGGTGCTTTGCCAGAACTGCTGCCTCTACCTGCCAGGCTCTGCTCCTGCCCAAAGAGGCGGTGGGTCCATCCTACAAGGCTGACATGGGACACATAGTGGTTCCCCTCCCGGTTCTTCAACATGACCCCAGATGAACCCCCCACTGTTTTGCTGAGCTCAACATCTCCTCACGTGGTCTTTGCTTTTTTTGCACCATTCCATTTTCTTTGCCATCCCAGTCCAGGGGAAAGTGACTCAGTTTCCAGCACGTGGTTCATGCCAGGATCCAGTCTTTGGACATTTCTTAAGTTTTCCACCATTTGTCCAAATTACTGGCTGGAGGATTTGTCAGCAAGACCTCTCAGCAGCAGGGTGGATTCTCTGCACCCAGGGACCTGCCCCTGCTGCAGCTGCACAGCTCCTGCCGCATTCCCTCCAGCTGCAGGGCTGAGGGTCACCTGCCCGCCAGCATCGCCATCCCCAGAGCACATGGTACCCAGGTGCCCTGGGTGGGAGGACGTCAGCGTGTGACAGTGTGATCATTTCCATGGTAACAGTGTGTGACAGCACAAGCACTAGCTGCTTCATGGTGTTGGTGCCGGTGCCTGGAGCTAGGGTCGCCCATCAGCATGATTCTCCTGGAGGGAACCAGCACGGTGTGGGTACCTGCTGCCAATGGTGGGATGTGAAGGGCTGCCATGAGCCACAGCTCCACCTGAGCAAGCTCAAAGCTGGTCCTGGCTGCTACTCTATGAGAGTGGTACAGAACTGTGACCACAGTTAGCTCAGAGGAGGCAGTGCGGGGAGCAGGGGACCCCTCTCACCCAGGTCCCCTTGCCCCACAGTGAAGGTAGAAGCCACTCGGGATCATGACAACGCAGCGGGTGCTGCAGCTCCTCCACCAGCATGAGCCCCATCCCTGGCAGGTACGGGGCAAGGTGGCATCCCTGTGTGTCCTGTTCCCTTCCCCAAAATGGATGCACCAACACGCAGATACCAATACAGCATCTGTGCTCCAAGCGGAGCCCGGAGCAGCCCACCCGGAGCCCTATTGTGTGGGAGCCTGGCAACCCCCTGAACCCTCTGTGCAGGTGATGCCACAGCCTGTGCTGTGCCCAGGGTAAGCACCCATGAGCTGGGGATTGGTGCCCAGTGCAGTGAGGGTTGTGTGGCCACCGGGGGTCATGGTGGGGAGGGAGGGGGGGAGTGCAGGTGACCGGCACATGAGTGCTCAGCCTTGCTCCCGTCCCCAGCATGCCTGTTGCTCAGAGAGAGCTGCCAGGGAGAATGGAGTGGGCACTTAATCTCCCCCTATAAGTTTAATTAATGGGCTGCAGCGCTCATTCTGTGCTGCTGCCTTAATTGGTACAAGCTGCAAACGCTGTGGAGCCTGGAAAAAAACATTTGGAAATGAAAAATATATTAAGCAGGAAACAGATCAATGGCTCTTAATGAAGCTGATTCGGGGCTGCCTGTCGTTGAGGGGCTGGGGCCCAGGAGACACCGCCGCCGCCCAGGCTCCATGGCCCCAGGACCCTCTCCTCCTTAGTGCCAAGGAGCAGCTCCACTCCTGTCCACAGGAGAGTAGTCTGGGGCTGTAACCCCTCTGTGTGGGGCTGTGAGGCTTTACCCCCATGTTTCTGGGGACAGCTTGAGCTCTTGTAGTGCTGGAGAGCCCCAGGTGAGCACAGCTGGAAGAGCCAGCCCTGCACATCTGGAGCACCCCCTCACCCCTGCACAACTGCAGAAGCACCCCCAAGCACAGCTGAAAAAAAACTTCTGTATATCAGTAGCCCCTGGCACAGCTGGAAGGGTGACCCTGGGACAGCAGGAAAGGTGCCCCCAGCACAGCTGGCTGATGTGGAACTGTCTAGGGCCAGCTCCAAGAGCACCTTCAGCCCTGTGAGAACAGAGCAGGGTGGCCGAGGGCTGCTAGCCGTGTTTCACGGTGGTGGTTTAATGTGAGTTTCTCCCTTCACATGGGGCACAGGGGGGTGGGGGGTGGGAGGGTGCAGGGACTGATTTGCATGAGGGGGCCAGGGAGGCATGGGGCTGCGCTGAGGGCTGTAATTGCCTCGGCTGTGCACAGAACATTAGCTGCGCTTCCCAGATATTTACACAGGGGAAAACAAAGTCATAACTCACCAAATAAATAATCTCCCAGGCGCGGAGCTCAGGGAGCACATGCTCCCCGGCTCTCGCACAGCCACCCTGGTACAGAGCACCTCCTGGGATTCCCTGAGGGCTGGCAGCACCCCACACTGGGCCATACACTGGGGGGGCAGAGAGGGCAGCCAGTGAGCTCTGAGAATGGGGAGCATGCAGGCTGGGATGCAACAGTGCAGTCCTCCCCACTGGAGACAGAGGGGTGAGAGCCCAGGGACAGGGTTCATGTAGACAGCCCAGCTCCTGAGCGCTGGGGCAACCCTGATATCCCCCAAACCAGTGGGATCAGGGTGTTCCTGCAGGTGTCCTACATGCCAATGCACACCCCAAGAGTACCCATCGCCTGGGGCTCAGCCCTGTGAGACCTATAAATCGCCCTGAGCCCCATGTGGAAGCAGGTTGCCGCGTGGGAAATGGGGACCCCAGTGACAACCCATTTCACACAACACATTTAATTTAATATTTGGCATTTCACTTCATCTACTTGACAGCCAGCTAACAAATTAGCATGACATGGTATCAATAGCTCCAGACTGTGTAGATTAAAATCTGTTTAACCAATAGAACCCAAGAATAAAATAGCCAATGGGAACAGCACAGCCACGAGGGCTGGGACTCCCCTGGGGCTTCAGCGCACCTGGGAGCAAAGCAAACCATGTTCGAGTGCTGTCCAAGGAGGCTCAGCTACCAAGTGGCCAAGCAGGATGATCTGGTGGCTCCCAGTACCAGTAGGAGCAAAGAGGAGCCCAGCACATCCTGACCCAGCTTTGCCCAGGGAGTGTGTGGGGGCAGGCAGTCCCTCCGTGCCCCTCGCCTGCCCGGCTCGCTTGGTGATGGGCTGGGGTCTGCAGGGACCACTTTGATTTCTTGTTGCTAAATCCTGGCCCCACTAATGTGATTGCTAACGGCACATGGCCCCTAATGGGGAAAGTACACTGCAGCCTGCCTGCCCGGGACAAATTGCAAATCTCATTATAGGTTTGTGTCCAGATTTTTAACGTGGTAATAGCTCCCCAGCTGAATTACGCCTTTGGCTCAGCCCCCTGATGGTCCCCAGGAAAGGTCTTAAGCAACTGCACTCTGCTGTGCTCCTGAGGCAAGGGCAGAGGTTGGGGAACAGGGGTTGTTTATGGGAATCCCTTTAAGGTGCTCCCAGAGCTGCCCTTCAGTGCCAGTGGTCCCACATGGTCCCCGGTGGTGCCTGGCCAGGGACAGGTTTGTGCCCCACACAAGAGTCCCTGCACCACGGGTCTGGCTCGCTGTGCTAGCCCTGGGGCTGGGCAGCAGCAGATAAAACCCAGCCCTGCATTTATTTCCTTCCCACCACGCAGTGGCACTCGGCCCCCGCTGGGCTTGAGTGTGGCTGTGCTGCTCCCGCTCGGCCACGCACGGCTGCTCCTCCCAGAATCTAGTTAGAAAAAGAAAAAGCACCCCTGGATAAATAATTTAAAACATGAAATCCTTTGCACCTCTTTAGTGCTTTGCACTTTCAAAGCCCGGCGTGCCCATTAACTAATGAACCACATCAAACGTGCTCTTGCTTTGCATCTCGCTGGCCTCTCTGTTTGTCTGTACCAGCCTCTACTGACTCACCGTCCCTGCTGTCCCCAACCTTTCCCTGGCATGCCACCACCAACCCTTTCCTGGCCTGGGGCTCTGTGAGAGCAGCCTTGACCAGGGCAGACAGACCCAGTGCAGTAGTGGGGTGCCGGTGGGGTGCCAGTGGTCCACTGCTGTGAACTGTGCCCCTCGCTGCTCCCATTGTCACTGGGATTACTGGTGAGCACTGTAGCGCAGGGACGGCGAGACAGTCACATTGCAGTTGTCATTACGCATTCATTACTCGGTATCTTTGCAAGCTTTTGAGTGCGTTACGGAGTTAAGACCATGTAAGTACAGGGATCATTTTCCTTCTCCCACCTCCGAAAGGCAGCCGCCCCACAGCAGGGTGTAATAGCTGTTTAGCAACACACAGGGATGTTACTCAGCAGGGGGAGAGGGATCCCACGTTCCTGGAAGGTGACAGATGCGTAAGTGTAAATTACCCAAATGGAGCATTTCACTGCTTCTGCTCTTGCAAAAGTGGTGGGCAGGGGCACAGGGGGCACGTTCGACACCCCCGTGGGTGCACGCTGTTCTCCTCCCTGCCACCCCTCCACAGGCTTCCCAGTTTGGGAGCCACCCCTGCTCCCAAGGGACACGCAGCTGTGTCACCAGCCAGCCCCGCTCCCTGTGTCACAGCCCCGCATGGGGGATGCTCAGGGGCCCCCAGCCCCACGGTGGGCAGAGCAGCAGGAGCAGGCAGGGTTGGTGCTCATCGGCAGACCTCGGGTATGCACCCGCTGCCTGCAGGGCAGCAGGAGAAGTGGGGTTTACTCCAAACAAAGAGGTGTTTTCAGAGGGATGAAATTAATAACACAAACCCTAATTTAAAATTATATTAGGCTATCAATTACTCCCTGAGCGTCCAAGAGCTCTGCTGGCAGCATCAAATTGCCAGCTGTGATAAATGGTTTTATTGGAATTTCATAAGGTCTGAATTATTTGCAGATAGGAAATTTTTGTAGATTAATTAAAATTTTGTAACGAGCTGGAGTGGTTTGCAGCACTCCCCATTGCTGCTGGCCCAGTGTGGAACCGGGGTGCTCATGAAACACATCCCCTGGTTGTCTCTGGGGACTGCTGTGGCAGGGGTGGCCCTGCCAGTGCCATAGGAACATTGTGAGGAAAAATTCTTTGTATTTGGCAAATTGGCAGAGCTGATCATCAAAATCCAAGTGGCTGGAAGACTGCAACGTGCTCGGCTTGAGCCAGCAGAGCTACTGCACAGGAGCATCCAGCCTCATTTGTTATATTAGAGTTCTTCTAAAGAGTGGGTAGAAGAAAAACCACTCGACATAGTTTATTCAGATTTTCAAAAGGCCTTTCGACGAGATCCAGCACAGGAGGTTACTATAGAAATTAAGTTGTCGTGGAGTGAGAAGCAAAGTATTGCCACGGATCAAAGGCTCACTGAGACAGAGAAAGCAGAGGAGGAATAAATGGGCAGTTGTCATCCCAGCACAGGGCAGCTGCAGGGGCTTGCAGGCTCCACTGCAACCCTGTGTCACTTAACATATTCATGGGGGGTCTGGGGAGCAGCAATTTGAGAGACAGGATTTTGGAGGTGTAACAGTAGCCAAGAGCCTGTCAGATGAGGCAGACGTGATGCTGGTGTGAAGTTCATGGCAGAGCCATGGGGCCACACTACAGTGAGAATCTCTCAGGGGCTGCTCATGGGTGACCACAGCCTCGTGCCTTGGTGGCATTTCTTGGCTAACAAGTTGTGAGCCCAGGGAAGGACACATAGTTCAGGTGGTGGGTGAGTGGGACTGTGGAGGCTGTGGCTGGGGGACACGAGGGCAGGGCTAAGGGTTGGCTTGGCAGACCATTTTCTGCTGTCCCACTTCCCAGCCCACACTGTGCCACTGTAGTTATCCCCTGCTGGTCTCTGCCTCCCTCCCTGCTCCTGTGCAGGATAGAGCATCGCCCCACCAGGCAAGTGACACCCCTGCTTCCAAGGTGGCAGTGCCAGCAGGAGTGCTGCTGTGAGCACTGCAAATCCCCACTGCCCTTGCAGGCAGGTTGTGGCAAATCCCAATTACCGTGGCCAATGCCTTTGGGGTACAGATGGGCTGTCCCACACCACCCATAGTGCACCATGCCCTCACATGGCATGTTGGTGCACAGCCTGGCTGCTGATGAGCAGAGCTCTCCCTGTGGGGACACTCTGGGGTCTGCTGCAGGCCGTGCCAGGGCAGGGAGCTCAGAGGGAGCCCATGCACGAGCACAGGCGGGAGCTTACAGAGCCAGCACCACGCTCGCTTGTTTCTCAGGGCCATGGCATGCAGTGCCATACGGCACGGTACGGCGAACCTTTGTTCTTCTCTAGGGTCCAGGAGTTTCCACCTCTCCTTCAGCTGCCTCCAACTCCACATGCTGGGGAAGTTCCCTCCTTCATCGGGCAGCATTCCCCAGCCTAGTTTGCTGCTTTGCTGTCATTAACCCCATCAAGAACCCTGCCGGCGCGGCTGCAGCTCCCTCCCTCCCTCCTGCTAACAGGCAATTACTAGCCGAGACAAGAGCCGACCGTGATTACTGCATGGCTGGCTGCTTCCCTCAGCCCCAGAGCCCAGCCGTGGGGAACAGCCCCAGCCCTGCCCTGGCTCCCCTGTGCACAGCCACAGTCCCATGGCTGCTCCTCCAGTGGGAGCTTGGGTTGCCTGTGGGGTGGGAAGCTGTGGGATGCAGGTGGCAAATGTCCCAAGAGGATCTGCGTCAGCCCCTGGGGACCAAGTGAGGAGCTCATGCAGCTCCTTCATGGATCCGACCAAGCTGGTATGTGAGAGATGCCCTGGTCATGAACAGCAGAAGTCAACTTCTTCCAGCTCCTGGGCTGCAAAAAGAACACACTTGCAGGACTAGTAATTTCCTGGGGAAATGGCTGAGGCTCAGTTTAACAAGCAGGAGGGCTGGCAATGCCATGCTACCATGTAGTGCTCTCCCACCCCATAGTAAACTGTCCATGAGCCAGCATTGTGCCCTTGTCACCAAGAGGCCCAATGGAATTCCGGGCTGTGCAGGGAAGAGTGTGGCCAGTAGGTCGAGGGAGGTCATTCTCCCCCTCTACTCTGCACTGGTGAGGCCAAAACTGGAACACTGCATCCAGTTCTGGGCTTCCCAGTTCCAGAGAGACAGGGAACTGCTGGAGAGAGCCCAGCATAGGGCAACAAAGCTGGTTAAGGGATTGGAGCATCTCCCTGATGAGGAAAGGCCAAGAGAGCTGTGACTCTTTAACCTGGAGAACAGAAGGCTGAAGGGAGACCTTATTAATGCTTACAAGTATCTGAAGAGTGGGTTGAAGCAGGATGGAGCTGGACACTTCAGTGGTTCCCAGTGAAGGACAAGGGGCAACAGGCACAAGATGGAACACAGGAAGTTCCATTCAAAGTTGAGAAAAAACTTCTTTGGGGTGAGGGTGACAGAGCACTGGAACAGGCTGCCCAGGGAGGGGGCAGAGTCCCCTTCTCTAGAGACCTTCAAGACCCTCCTGGCTGCAGTCCTGAGTAACATGCTCTGGGCAATCCTGCTTTAGCAGGGAGTTGGACTGGATGATCTCTAGAGGTCCCTTCCAACTCTGACAATTCTGTGGTTGACAGGTTCTGTCTGCCCACTGCATGACAGCAAGGAGGATGCACCCAGGCATGCCACAGCCACCCCTGCTCCTCTGTGGGGCCAGACCCTTTTGCACATGTGTTTCCCAACTCCAAGAAGTAAAGGGGGATTTACTCCCTGCTAGGAAGAGCCAAGCAAGAAAGATCATGTTGCGGGACTCAGAGTCACCTTTGCCTCCAGATCCTGGCTGGAGAGGTGGGGTGTGCCCTGGGGGAGCCCCCTTTCAAAACATAAGGTCAATTGGGCTTTGGCCCATGGCTGCCTCATCCAACATCCCTGTCCCCGCAGGCATCCCCAGCCGCTGAAGAGGGTGCGGGGCCAGTGCTGGCGCCCAGCTCCCCACTCCCACCACCGAGAACCTGTTCAGCGGGAAAGGGGCCCCACGGGTGCCTGTGAACAGATAAGGGTGGGAATGTAAACACCCTCCCGGCTCCGGCATCCCAGCTATCTGAAGTAGCAAGTGCCTCCAGAGCAAATTCCTCCGTCTCTGCCTCTCCCCTCAGCTGCAGGGCCCTCCTGCCCTGATCTGCAGGGTTGTGGCCAGCCCTCACTGCCCTGCAGCCCCCCGTTTTTATTCTCCCCACATGTGTTTGCCATCTTCTCCTCTGCCTCCACCCAGCTCCCCAGGAGCCTCCTGGGGCACACCACATTGTCATCCCAGCCCACCAGGAGCCTTGGTGGAGGGTGGTGGTGGTAGTCCTCCCCCCAAGTCCTATAGCCTCAGCCTCTTCCTCAGGCTGGTTTTGCCAGATGTAAAAGTCTCTGCCATGCAACTCTGCTTGTGATCAAGAGTCATTTCTCACTCATTTTGGCAGCCAGAGCACAGCCAAGCTGGAGCAGGAGAGGCCTTGGAAGATGCTGGGGGGATTGCAGAGCACCCCAGTATGGGGCACCAGGTGCTTTGGCTAGTGTCAGAGGGTAAAACTCCTCTTCCCGTTCTGATATCAGTAAAGACAGTTCATGTTGCCCCCCTCTTCTGTGGGCTGGGGTAGGGTGCAGAGCCCTGCTGCCACCACAGGGGAGGGGATGCTGCAGGGCTTTGGGAGCAGCCACCTCTCCCTGCTGTTCCTTCCCTCACCCAGCCGTGGGCTCAGTGTCCCATCTGTCCCATCTCTCCCTCTCGGCACCAACTACAGCTGCTCACGCCGCTGCCTTGCGCTGATGGCCAGTCGCTGCTGCATGGCAGGGGTCTGCTCTGCCCTGCCAGCAGCAGGCTGCAAACCAGCAACACTGGGAGAAGCCAAATGCAGCCAGGGACATTGCCTGGCAAAGCCCTGGGGAGGAGGGGAGGAGAGGGCACCCGAGGGGACATGGGGACATGGCAGCAGGGCGGGCTCAGTGTGAGCTGGGAGGGCTCATATCACAGCATCCCAAAACGCTGCATTCTCAGTGAGGGTCTCCGCCAGGGAACCTGTTGATATGGCAACCCTGCACGGGGAGGGGGGAGAATCTGCCCTGCTTGCCTCTGCATTCCCTCTGCATCCCCTCTGCACCTGGTGTCCCCTCGGTGTCCACAGCCAGCATGGGTCCCAGGGGCTACAGCTGGGTTGGGAAATGAGTGATGGCAGGGAGGGTGTGTGAAACGCAGCAGGATGAAGCAATATGCCACACACAGCAGAAAAATAGACCCTGCATTCACACATGATGCAGGGCTTTCCACTGCCGTCTGGGTAAGGCACCTCAGCATCCCTGTGAGCTCCTCTCCATAGCACCAGCAACGCTCAGAATGATAGGAGAGGGATGGACAGGGTGCCGGAAAGAAAACAGAAACCAATGCAGCAGAGACACAACCTGAGCAGTGCAGCCGGTGGCCACCCCAGCTCAGCAAGGGACCGAGCACTGTCCAGGCAAGGTGATGAGCTGTGGCCATGGTTTCGGTTGAGAAGAGATTCAACAGCCTGGGAATCTTCATCAGTATTCGCTGTGTCTTTCAAAACAAGGAGAGCACATGAATTAGATGGTTCGGCAGGTCTAAAATCAAGGAAGTATTTTCTTACAACATACAATCTGGAGCCCACGGCTGCTGGGTGTGGTAGGGGCCAAGGGGGATCACTCCCCACTGCCTTGGTTTTGCCTTTTTTCTGTGTATTTGTGGGGTTTATGAGAGAGGAATAGCTCTGGCAATGCCCACCAGCTTCACCTGAGGAGTTGGGGGGCCCAAGGGGGCAGCCCAGTGGCACTGCCAGTGTAGGGGACAGCCTGGTGATACTGCCAGCTCTCTGGGCTGGCCTTGGGAAAGGTACGCTTGTGCTCGTCTAGTAGTCGCTGGTAGCGACAGACTCCAGCTCTTTAAAATGAACTGTGCTTAAAATTAATTCTCTTGGCTGGTGACTGAAGTTTGATGGATGAGTGGCATTTCTAAACAAATTTTTGGTGGCAGCTCTGCTGCTAGCTCTGGACACAGTGACAGCCAAACTGCCCTCGGGGACACACGGGGCACCCTGGCTGTGACCCCCAGGAAAGGTGAGCAGCAAGCAAGGAATTGGTATGAGAGATAATTAAACCAGAAAAGGAGCAATTCCTCACTGCATGGAGCTGCAGAGAGCTGCTTTAGAGGGTGGTTAGATATATCTCAAGAGCCGCTGAGCCTTTAATCCCACCTTCTAATCCCCTACCTGAACCTTTCCCTTCATCTTCCAGGGACTTTGGTGCCTCATCACCACAGGGTGGTCTCTTCAGAGGGACGTCCTGGAGTTTGGTGCCTGTAGCAGTCCCTTATCTAAGGGTCAGAGCTGACACTGACACTGCTGCAAAGGTTTCTCTCTGGTGGGGGTTTGGGCTGTAATCTTGAACCCCCCAGGGCAGCCCTAGACTTGGCAGCGATGCTTGAGCTGCTGCTTTGTGATGCTCTGGGGTGTCTGCCCTGCTGATGGCTTTCTCTCCCCGTGGGCTTGTTTCCTGCCTCACTGTGACCTGCTGTGTCACTCCCAACCCTAGACGTGCTTTGACAGCTTGGGAGCCACCGAGGAGCCACATGGACACGTTTCCCAGGTGTGGGGCTGCAAAGCCAGCATGAGCAGTCAGTGCTGACCCTGCACATGAGAGCCCGGGCATAGGGACCACTGACCCATGGCAGTGGGCTTCTCCTCATAGGTGGCAGAAGATGTTTGGATGAAAGGCCGGACGGCTCCTTGCCAGCAATCTGAGCAATACAGTTGGTTGATGGACCCTGGCTTGGTTTTCCCTAGAACCTCCCTGCCCTCCCGCAGGCACTGGGGTGGCTGCAGAGGAGGTGGCTGGCCCCAAGAACCATCCCAGGAGTGAAGCTGTGCCCTTGTGCCCTCTGCCAGAGGCAGCATACAGGCACAGCCCATGGGAGGGGATGGGGCCACAGAGATGACCTTCAGGAGCGGTGGCAGCATCAGCCGCCAGCCTTGCTGCGGGAGGCTGAGGGAGGAAACCATTAGGAGTGTCAAATGTCTGCGATGCCATTACACATGTGATGCCTGTCTCTACACCTGGTTAATTATTAACAGTGTCCATGTTGCTGCCGAGGGGCACACAGCTAGGCTCACCCAGCACCAGTCACTCTGCCAGAAGTGTCTCCCACCAGGGCACAGCCTTTCCTGCAGCAGCCCCCGCTCGCCTGTGGCACAGCAGTGAGGCAGCCCTCAGAGCAGGGAATCCCGCATCCCACGGAGGAGCTGTGCCACCATCCAGGGACAAACACACACATTCACAATAACGCCTCTTTTTCTCCCCTCCAGACTTTGTGCCTTTTTTCTCTTCTCCTTCTCTCCTCCTGGCTTTGCCATATGCAAAAAGGAGTAAATAAAGAACATTGATATATATATGTAAAAAAAAAGGGGATCAAGGGGGGGAGAAAGGATCAAGGGAAAGTCTGGGAATCCTTTCCCTGGGATTCTTTCCCTGGGATCTCACTCACACCGGCCCTGGTTCCCTACACATATGGTTTGCAGGGCTATGGGGCTTGCCTGCTCTGTGCCCTTGATGCTGCAGCCTGGAGGGACCTGAGGCATCCAGGACCGCACTGGCAAACTCAGCTGGTGTGTTGGCACAAGGATGGCACACAGGCCTATGATAGGGACTTGAACAAGGGAGTGACTTGGACAGCGATAAGAGGTGACTCCGACTCCAAGAAACACACTCAAATGAGTGTTTGGCTGTTTTGCAGTATTTTCCCCAACAGGTTTCATGGAAACCTCAGTTTGGCTTCATCTGCTCTTTAAGTGGCTGGGGGAGAGAAAAAACAGATTTCTGAATTTCAGTAAGAGCCCCCTTATCTCAGCCTCTTCCATCAAGGCTGCTTCCCATTGTCTGCCTTCCAGCCTCCTTCACCTGGTAATTTATGTGGTAATGGTGTCTTTGGCCCAGGGTTAAATGAGGAATTTGCATTGGTGCCTGGCTGCTGGCTTGCCCTTGGGGCCGGGCAGTAGGGGAGCCCACAGCAAGGGCACAGCAGGGAACCATTCCACTTAGTGCCAGCAAAAGCATGGGGAGAGCCCTGGGCAATGGGGTTTGGGGTTGCCCAAGGCCACCCAGCACACCGGCGTGTGTGGGACGCCTGGACGGCACGAGCCTCCCTGCGGGACTGCTCGCGCTTGGCACGCAGTGCTGCTTCTTCCCTGCTCTTGCCAGATGGTGACTGGTGCAGAAAGGCAGAAATGTTTAGTAGATATTTCTGTTCTGTATTTGGAATGAAGCAGGAGGATATATTCATCTCCAGATGATACTGTGGATGGAATATAAATCCTGCCATCTGTAACAATGGGGGATGTGAGGCATGATCTCCTCGAATTCAGCATTTGCTGATCATCCGGACAGCTGATGCTCGAGTCTAGAAGGAACTAGCTCAAGCCAATGCTATAGTTTAAAAGATCTTAGAAAAATGGGCAAATTCCAAAAGATTGGAGAAATGTCAGTGTAGTTGCAGTGTTCAGAAAAATGTAAAGGCACAGCCCAGAGACCTGCACATCAACCAGTCCCTTTATGGGCTTTTGTGGGTCTTTTTTTTTTGTTTGGATGGACTTACAAGTCTGGTTGATAAATGCAAGTGTACCGATATAGCAGGCTTGGATTTCTTCAAAGCATTTTGCTTATTACTACATGACATTTGGATTAAAAAGCCCATGCTGTAAAAGGAATTTTCAGGTCACACACTAGATGGACTAAAATCTGTCTCAGACAGATCTCACCACATGGCGGTTACTGGGGAGACTTCAGAGGATGGAGGTGTCCATAGCGGGGTCCCTTGGGGAATCTGTTCCTGTTGCAATACTGTGGATGTTTTTAGCCACTGATCAGTCTCATCATAAAAAAAGCTGGGATGGTGAAGTCTGCAAGTGATATCATGACTGGTAGGGATGTTAATAACAAGCAAGCGAGGTTGCTGTTCTAGTACCTTCTAAATTGTCTGGTAAAATGGCCATAATCTAACTAAATACATTTTAATACGGCTACATGCAAGGGAAGGCATCTGGGAACAAAGACCGCAGCCTTTATCTCCAGGATGGGGCTCAGAAAGCTGTGACTCAGAAGAAGGCTCAGGAATGATTGCAGGTAACTGCCTCTACATGAGCTCTCATTTCAAAAGCATACTGAAAGCAGCTAACACCTTCCTTGAATATATAATGGAAGAATATCAAACAAAATTAGGGGAGCAATCTCACTTCTGTTCACGTTGCTGTTGAAATGATTACTATGGATGTTATTTCCAAGCTGGGTGTCCAGAATTAAAAAGGACATCCAAGTTCTGCATATGTACCATCTATGCATCAAACAAGCTCTGGTACAAGACTGGAAGTACACAGACTGCTCAGCTTGCTGGAGAGAAGACTGAGAGATGCCCCAACCTCAGTAAGAAGAGTTCCTGACGGTTCATCAGTCTCTGTCTCTCAGAGAAGCAAAAAGATCTGAAAGCTGAAGCAGAAGCTAAAAAATTCAGTCTCAGAAGAAGGTGTAAGATCCTAGCAGGAGGTCAGGAGATGCTGGAAGAGCTGACTAGAAGGCAGCAGAATTACCAGTTTCACAACAAATTCCTGTATGTGTGATAAGTAAATCCTGATTCTGGGAAGACTCCTTAGCCCTGTTGTACACAACCTCTTCTGCACCCAGGGGTCCTTGGGACACCAGGACTGCCTGTGCTGGCCTCGAGATATTCACGGCCTGCATGCCACAGGGAACAGGAGGTGGCTCAGGACTGATTTTGTTTCCCTCTTTTCCTCCTTTCCCGGGATGTAGAGTCTGAATCAGCAGGGCCATGCAGTTGGACACCCTGTGGAAGTGGTCTGGGATGCTGAGTCCTTGCTGATGGCTTTGCTGTGTGTCCTCCAGGCTGCATCCTGGCAGTACAGAAAAAACACAGCAGTGCTGCCCAACACCAGGTACCCTCCTTTTCCTAAGCCAAGCTCTAAGCCTGTAGCAGGACACTGTGCCTGCCCATACCCATGTGCCTCTCCAAGCACCCTGCTCCTCTCCGGAGGGTACGAGTGACTCAGTGAAAAAATGTTGTGTATCAAAAGCAATGTTTTAGGGGCTGGTGTTTTGTTGTTTTGGTTTTTTGGTTTGGTGTTTGGGTTTTTTTGGGGGGGTGTTTTTTATTTTGTTTGTGTTTTTTTTTAATAAGAAAAATGTATCTATTTTGTTGAAATCAAAAAGTTTGGAAATTTGGTGCGTTATTTCCCCTGCCTCTCCTCCCATCTCTTCCCGTTAGTTGTTCCTGCTCTGGAGCAGAGCAGAAGGATGGTGGGTGGGGACTGCCTTATGACTTTTCCCTTTTTAACTGGAATGGGGCCAAACTTCCTCAACTTTGGAAAAGTGACAAGAGGAAAAAAAGAAGCACTAATTCTGGTGGACTGGAATGGCAGAATAAGAAAAACAGGGATTTGCTGGTTTGTTATTTTTTCCCAAAGAGCTGAAGGAGAGGAGCAGAAGGAAAATACATGAACAAGCGGGTGGAGAGAATATGGACGGGCAAAAACAAGGGAGGATGTGCAGAAAGGTTTAGGTTTTGAAAACTAAAACTAATTAGGAAAAGCTTTCACTGGAACCAAGGAAAACAGAAACAAGATTGAGATTTTTCATGAAGTTGGTTTTTCATTTGTCTCTGTTTGGGCAACAGCTAGAACTCCGGCGGGGGCACAGCAGCATCGCTTCGGGAAATGAGCTCATCTAGTTTGAAACTTCCTGCAGAGCCCCAGCACCAAGCAGCCATCAGCAAGAAGAGGGTCGAAGGGGTCCGGAGGAGGTGTTTCACCACATTAGGACTCTGCATGAGGGTTTCTGTCTCTGAACAGGAAGGAAAATGAGTCTGTGATAGACAACTTAAAGGCAGAATTAGAGAGGGAATAAGCAAAATATGTCAGAGCTGTCTCTGCATTGAGGCTGGAAAGCAAGGGAATAGGCAGGAGGAATGAGAGGTTCTCATGCATGAAGACGGCTGTGATTTAGCTGGCATTGCAGAGGCCTGGTGGGAGGGTATGTGACTGAAATACTGGTGGGGAACCCTGCGGAGGCACTGCACTGGGGGGAACCATGGGGAGGAGTGCCGGACAGCCAGCCCCCCGAGCAGGGGTGCCCGAGAGGGGGAATTAGCAAAATCCTGAAGAAGACAGCAAAGGCAAAGGCAGCTGCCACCATTGCAGCTATGGAGCCTTTTCACACCAGGACAGAGTCTTGGTGCCCATCATGGGGCTCATGGGAGGCTCTACTGTTGTTTAGAAGAAAAGCTCATTTTTATTCATAATTAATTGCAATGCAGATCAGCGGATGCACATGTGACAAGCTTAAACCTTAAAGCTCCAACACAGGATTGTTGAAAACTTAGTGACTCATTAATAACAGACAGACTTGTACGGAGATCATTAAGTAAATGAGTTACAGAGGGCTGTGAGAAACTGCCATAACCTGAAACTCAGCCAGAGGCTTTTGGGGTGAAATGCAGGCTGGGCAATGGGTCGGCTGCCGGGCTGCACGCAGCTCTCACTGAAAGACAGGAGGATGAAAAGGCTGGCAGTCGCCAGCCGGGCTCTAAATCCCTCTCTGCAGAATAAGCAGTTACTTACTCTGCATCATTTCCAAAACATAAAGCTTAATAATAATAAAAAAATATGCAGAAGAAATGAAAGCAGAAATAAGACATTTTCTGACAGGCAGGAGTCCCTGTTTTCAAAGTTTTGTTGGAAATGTAAAGTGAAAATAATTTCATATTTAGTCAAATATGCCACAAATGGAGCAGAAAATAATTCTGTCTGGTACTGGCAGAGTGGTGCCAGGGTGCCTTCTGGCAGAGAGGGCAGCAACAAGACTGCACGTGCAGTGAATGTCAGCAGAGCAAACCCTTGCAGAGGGGCAAATATGCTCAAGTAACTGGTGAAACTTTCAGAAAAAAAAAAAAAGAAAAAGAAAAAAAAGAAAGAAATGGGTGTGCAGCCACCAGAAGTTGGCAATATTGCCAAGCACTAAAACCCCCTTTCTCGATCCACCCAAAATATCACATATTTTGGTGGTATTTGCCTTTCAGCTCTGCAAAGGCAGTTGCATCATGTTTTAACACCTTTCTCTGAAACTTTGTGGGATAAAACCTCGTTTCTCCCTCCCCCCAGACCCAAAATAAATTGGCCTGAACTGGTGAATATGTCTGAAAAGATGGGCTTGTGGAAGTATCCATGAAACTGAAAAAAAAGTATCCTTGCACTGAGCCAGGCCTGCCCAAATTGTGGGTGTGAGCATGGGGTGACGGCATGGGACAACAGGCATAGGGGATGGGCATGGGGCAACGGGCACAGGGGCGAGGGACTGCAGAGCAGGAGATTCCTGGGGGGGAGGCAACTGGTACCTCGCCTGAGAGGCAGAAACCACTTTGGGAATCACCATTTGAAAGCAAGACAGGGTACTATAGTTAAGGGAATTAATCAGGAGCCTATAACAAAGGCTGCTTCACATGTCGGATATAAACAAGAGTAATAACACACACCACCATTTGTCTTAAAATAAGCACTAGCTCATACATTTCCAACAATTCTATCCAGATGCACCACTTAGAATCTCTCCTAATTATGAAATTAGAAATATTTTTGCTGTAAATGCCACAGGATGACATGTAGGGAGAGATTCACCCCATACCACTTCACACTCTTTGTGACAGTCGAGACCCACTACAGTTTAAAGGTTGGTGCACAGAATGTCATTTATATTAAGAAAAAAAAAATCAGCTGCAAAGTAGGAGAAACATTTGCTATAATAGGCTTAACCCGTGAGGATTCTCAGATATCTGGTTGGGTTGAGACTGTCTGGAAAGGGAATACTACATTAAACTCCAAAGATCGGTTACTTCAATGATCTCTCCATAACAGGAAAAAAAAAAACAACAACCCACTTTTAAGGGGTAGAGCAAAAATGTAACATAATACAGAAAATCTGGGAGTTATTGAAAGGACAAGAAATTTCAGATGGAGCTAATTCTGTATCTTTCATTGAAAAGCCAGCTTAAGGGGGGAGATGCTTTGGTTTACATTATTTAAATGCAGCTGCAACACATGAACACTGTTGTGTGAAACCGCCATATGATAGGCAGGTTCCCAGCAAAAGGGAGAAAAAAATCACTGTGAAATGAAGGGCATTTGCTTCAGCAAATAAACTGTGAAGAGACAAGCTTAAATCTAACTTCAACAAGATCTTTAATATGCTATTTGGATGTTGTAAGGGTATGAGAATGCCCTTTGATATTAGTCCTGCTCCTGAGATATTTCACGCAGTAATTGCCTACATCTTTAAGGTACAATGTATTGAAGCTATGGTGATTGCTATACTAAATTGGGCAATGGCTCTAAAAAAGCAGAACCAAAGCGCTGGGCAAGAACCGCAGAGAGAGGAGAAGACACTTCAGAATGAACTTTAAAAGGTCAAAATTTGGTCTAGCAGAATTACCTGTACGGGCTCTGAGCTGAGCTACGATGGCTTTGTTGCCAATTTAGATAAAATAGAAGCAATAATTAGAATGTCTAGCCTCTAGGATATAAAGCGGATCTACGGAGATTTATGATAACAATATACTATTTGGCAATATCTATTCCTAAATCTATGGCCAGTATTTCCTCAGGAGAGAAGTGCTGCGGTCTGAAATTGCCTGGCGTTAGGCAGGCAGAGAAGCAATCTCTGGAAAGGCTAAAGCTGTGGTGACAGAGACCTTTCAAACACCCGGGGCTCGCTGCCCGATGCCTGCCTGCTCTTTGCAGGTCCTGCCTGCAGGCAGCAAACTCCGGGTCAGCCATTCCTAGGCTTATCTTGTGAAAGACCAGGCTAAATGGGGCTTTGAGCAACCTGAGTGGGAGATGTCCCTGTCCATGGCAGAGGGGTTGGAACTCGGTGATCTTTATGGTCCTTTCCAACTCTAACCATTCTATGGTTCTATGAAAGCCAGGCAGGTGTTCAGCACTGGGGTGGATTTATCATCTGAGCCTTTGTGGGGTCTTTCTTCTGTGCCTGACAGACAGATGCAGTGCGCCTTATGTTCCCTTATGGTCTGGATGAAAGTGGGGCAGCAAGCTCCATGGCAGGCTCCTGGCTCCCCAAAACCCATGCTACCCAGGTCATCAACCTGCAGTAGCAGTGCTAAGCATGGTGAAATGCAAAACCAAGATCCTGGCACAGGAGGAGGAGGCTTTGCAGAGCCTGTCTTGCACGAGCCCTGTCCTTCCAGTTCCACCATGGCAATAAGGATTAGAACATGCTGCAGATTATTCCTTCCTTAGAAAACCCCACAACTGCTAAAATCCAAGAGATGCAGCACTGCCAAGTGTCCTGTGGGAAGAACCTTGCTCCAGCTTAAGTGCAAGTGTCAGACCCAGACCGGTCAGCTCCCTTTGGTCTATAACCTCCGTGACTGCTGTTGTCAACATCTAAATTTGGGCTACCAAATGCCATAAGTTAGCATCCCATACACAGGGGTTCACTTAAAAGTCTAGGCTTCAGGAGGTGCCAAGCATTGTCTTTCCCACAGCAAAACACATATGCAAGTGTCATAAACAGCTTTGGAGTCCTAACACCCTTACGTTGGATATGTGGATGTGTCAGATGCTCTGCTGTCTATGTCCCACTGCTCAGCATCTTGCAGAATCATGCCCACAGTGACCAACAGGCAATAGTTAGTAACATCGATAATTAATAACATTGAACTCTCCTCTTTGAACTCTGGGTGGAATATCCTTTCCTAGAGACATGCAAGGGTTCTTGTAAAAAAGCAAAGCCATCCAGACTTTTCACCATAATTTTAGTGGTGACTGGTTGCAAATGGAGGTGGTGAACCCCATCCCTCCCACAAAGGCAGGGGTACATCCTGAGCACTCAGCAATGACTTACCTGTTTTCCAGGTCCTCCCTGGAGGTGCTGCTGCACCTTCATCAATCCACTCTCTAGACAGAGCCAGCGGGTTGGTGCCAGGTCCTTTGTCCTGTCCCCATTTAGCTGTAAGCAGCTGATGGATGGATCTGTCACCCATGGGCAATGACTGCCAGGAGTATGTCGTGCAGGGAGAACTGTGGTGTGAGTGGCCAGATGGCGCGCACAGCGATTCAAAGATAATCCACAGGTATAAGATGGCAGACAAGAAATGCATAGCTAGGAAAGCACAAAAAACCTGCATCAAAATTACAGGGGAGAGTTAGGAACCAAGTAATATGAAAACAGTCTGTATAAGTGGGCAGAGCCATGACCTACTCATTTAATCTATCAAAGTATAAAGGCACCAGATCCACATGAAGGCGAGCAAGTGCCAAAACCAAGTATACCTGTAACAGTATGTGCTTGAACTTTGTATTTTAAACATCCTCCATGTGGACAGCTTCTCTCTAGTCACACTGCGGTGTTCGAGCATTAATATTTTTATTTAAAAACAAGAACAGAAGGGCAGAGGAATTAGGGAATAAATCCGAATCCTCCAGCAACTGAAGGCTGAGTTGGGCTGACTCCAGGGTGGTTGGGGTTGGAGAGAACTGCTCTCACCTACCTTCAGTAATGATAATGAAGAAATTGAGGATTCTTCTGCAGGAAGCAGAGGATTTATGAGAGAGCAGCTGGAGAGGCCAAGAGCAAAGGATAAACACAGAGATGGTAAAAGAGTATCTGACAAAACTCAACCTACATATTGTAAATCTGCAGGTCCAGACACAGTGTGCCTGAGAATTTTAAAAGAAATCTCTGAAGACAATCTTGAAAAATAATCTTCCCTTCATTGCAGGAGTTATCCGGACCCTGGCCAGATATGCATCCCATTACAAAAAAAAGGTTGAGAAGATGGCACAGGAATTTGCCACCCACCTGCCCGCAGCTCTCTGGCAGGAGAGTTTCAAACTGGGGTTTTTCTCATCCCTCCATCTCCTCCTTTCCTGCTTCTCCTTGTTACTGCCTTACCGTGGGGAGCTGGGAGGCAAGGCAGCCTGCCTGCCTGCTGTACTCATTGCCAGCCTGCACACACAGCCCTGCTTCAGTCCTACCCCTATATGCCAGGAGCAGATCTGTTTGCACTCCACCTTTGCTTTGCACAGGGAGCCTATTTTGACAAAACCCGAAGGGAACTGGATGTCAGTGGGGAGGGAAAGCTAACTCTATATCTTATTTTCAAACTCCAGCACCTCATAAAACCAACAGCCTTTTTAAGTGCAGTCGCTGGAAAATAAGAATTTCAATAACCTCCATTCCCAGATAACCCGCTGAGCTGCCGTGTATCTTTCTCCCTCACAGGGAAGCAGATGTGTTGCCCTCCTCCCACTCTTTCTTGTTTTGGGAAAGAAGTAAGATGTGAGGGAGCCAGTGTGATTTGGGGAGCAAAAGCTTGGGGAATTAATGTTATGAAGTTTCTTGAGGATGTGGAAACTCCCCTTCGCTCAGCTCCTCCCAGTACCCAGTTCCCACCAGCGGTGAATCACAGAGTTGGTGAGCTGAGCGCACGAAAATGTGGTAATGAGGAAGCCAATGGGAGATGCACCTTGAGCATCACAAGCAGCTTGTGGTTTTGGGACCTCTACAGCAATCAGAGGTGCTGCACAATCAGTTGCTGCAAGGCACCCAACTGCCTGCTTTCGTCAGCCCAGAGGGACATTCAGCAGGTGTGGAGGTGGGACTGCACTGCCTCCATCCCTATGTCTTACAACTAGTTTTCTTCCCTTTTTGAACTGATCATTCTCATTATGCAGCCTGCTTCTCCATCTCCTGTGTGGCCAATCCTCTCAGAGTCATTCTTGTAATGCTCTAAGTTTTCTTAAAAATTGAATGAAAAGTACACAGGTTCGGAGAATTTGGTGCAGGTTAGAAATTGGTTGGTGAGTCCCAGGCTCGGATAGTAATCATAAAAATGAAACTTCAAAACTGGGGACAATTTTACTGATGTTACCACAGTACCAGCACATGCATTTAAAGTTGCATTAAGCAGAGAATGAGGTAACACCATTCATATCAGCATCAGCTCAGTGGGCATTGAGCACAGCCTGGGACACGCACAGGTTTGCCTGGGAATACTGCAGCCAGGGGCTGAATGCAACAAGAGAGGGCCCAGCATTGACAAACAGCAGTCTGGAACCTGGGAGAGGGAGAGGAATAGCTCGGGTGGCTGGAAAGCAGTGAGATGAAGGCTAATGGGTGAGAGCCAAGCTAATACCATATAATTTTGCAGTTTAACAGCCCTGAACAGAGCTGGAGCATGGAGGGCCTGGAAGAGTAGTGTACGGCAACTGCCATGAGAGTCCCTGCCCTGGTGTCACCCCTCTGCAATGCCAGCAACGCTGCCAGAGTGGTCTCCCACCCTATTCTTTTGTCCCTACCATGTCTAAGCACCTGCCAGCTGTGCACCAACCCGGGGGATAGACTCCTCTTGCACTGGGCTCCTCTTCTGCCCCCATGGGGAGAAGGACCCAAGCAACAGAGACGTGGGCAGCGTGTCAGAGAGCATGTCCACTTTCCTGAATGCAAGTTGTTCCATGTTTAAGATATGAAAAATGTCCCTCCCTTTTGAGAAACACAGGCAATAGGTATGATGCTAGGATTAAAGTTCACTGTTATGAAAGACCGAAGGAACCAGTGTTCTATAAATTAGCAGTGTGAAGAGTCAGAGGGGAAGCAGTCTTGCTCTATAAATACCCTCAAGGTAACAATATAAATGAAGGAAGGGAACTAATTCACAGTTTCAGACAATGGCAGAACAAGGGACTTGAAGTTAAGGAGGAAAAGCTGAGGCTGGATGTCAGATGCTGTCAGCAGTGAACATTCCCAAGCAGGGTACTCGGCTCCCCGTGGCACAGGAGGATGGAGTGATGCAGCAGATGGGATGGTGGCAAGGAGCAGCTCATGACATGGTGCCACGAGCCTGCTCCTCACATGTTGCTAGTTGCTGATGATTGAAAGTCAGAAAGACATTTGAAGCTCTGGCTTGACAACAAAATAACACCTGGTAGATCAGAGACACGCTGTGATCTGGAGGATTTGCTCATTTGCTATAGTGAGCTCTGATGGTGGCTCTGGAGAGGGGACCGTCTTCTCCTGCCCCAAGCAGCCACTCAGGAGGCATCAGTGTCTTGTGCTCCATGCTCCTGCTGGGATATGTGCTTGGGTTATGGTCCCATTTGCAGTAGGGCCTCTCCTCGGGGAGCTGCTGGGGTGGGTGCTGGTCACTCACAGTACCTCTCCACTCCATCTGGGGGAGGAGAGTAACTCCAGTGAGACCCTCCAGGCATTACCGCCTGCTCCCACAGCCATGTCAGAGCAGCTCCTTCGAGGGTTGGTCCTATCACCTCTTCCATAAATCCATATTCTGGCTAGGATGTCAGTGAGGACAAATTCAGTATCCAGTGCTGCCACACAGTGGTGAAGAGGCATTTCAGAAGACAACATCTGTAAAAGCACCCCATGGAAGAGCTTTGGTTGGAGCCAGTGTCAACCCTGCATTGATTTCAGGAGGCACCTGGGGAGGTGCTGGCAAGAGTTCACGGGCACAGCCCAGACTTAAAGCTCTTTGGTGACCAACCCAACTCTTCCCTGTCAGACATGATTCCCTGCAAGGTGCTCCCAAAGTCATGTTTTCCTTTCCACCATTAGTGCTGAGGACATGTCCTTCATTGTAGTAATATCACTGTATGGAACATTTTGTTGTTATTAAAGTTTCTTCCATTTGATTTCAGCCTTCTTTATATCCTCTCACATCATCCAAACCAAACAGCCCCCCGTGTTGGGTTCCATAAACGTTACAGACCCATAGCTCATAGTTTGTCCTCCTTTGGCCATAACCCTGAAAAGTGTCACTGTTCCATCACAACAGGTTCATACTGTATGTTTTTAATTGTTGGTACTCAAATATGCAGAAAGGTACAAAGAGGGACTATGATGATATCCAGGTAGTCAACTCTCACCTCATTGCAAGACACAGGGTCTGAGCAGGAACCCTGATCCTGAAGAGATTTACCTTAAAAATGTGATCTCTTGACGAGGCAGAAAATATTCATCTTTGAAATGTTGAACAGGGGTAACTGAAATGCAGGACTCTCTTTCCTCATGGTTTGAATGACTCCCTCTAAAATACTTGTGTCTTTCCAGACTGTAGTTCACTTACTGTGGTAGCTCCTGCCTGTATTGCTGAGGTTCACAACTCTTTTGTATTATTTATCTTTCTTCACTGGTGCATACAACACCCCCAGTCTGGGGATGATGTGCATGCATGCGGTGTGCTATTAATACTCCATCACAGATCTTTGCTATAGAAGTTAATTAATACTCTGCCTAAGATTAGGCCTGTGGCAACCTGCTGGAAACTCCATACAATCAGTGGGCTATAGTTTGCTGTTGCCTGTTGCCACCCTGATGGCATCCTGCTTCCCCCATTTCCCCATTCTCAATGAAATTCTGTGGTACAACAATAGCTGAGATCTAAGGGAGCCCATGTCGTGGTTTCAGCCAAAATTACCACAACCAGACTGATAGATGGCCCTTCCTTCCCCCAAAAAAGAAGGAAGAGGATAAAGAGATCTACAAGTTTAGAATGAACTAAACTACTTCAATGAAGCATTAATACTAAAATTAAAGCAAAAACAAAAGGAAGAAAATAATTAAGTAGATACAATGTATACAAAATCATATGAAGCTCCCAGGATGACAATCATGTCACCATCAGGTATCAGGAAAAGTCCCAGACTGGACTTGGTGGCCAACAGGAGCTGGATTCCGGGTCTGGAGTCAGGAATGCTCAGATTGGGATCAGAGGCAGACGAACAGACAGGGTCATCCTCAGATATCAGCCATTGAAGAAAAAGAGATTGACCCTTAGATCCCCCAGCTTTTATACTGAACATGATGCAGATGGGATGGAATACCCCAGTTGGTCAGTTTTGGATCACCTGTCCTGTCTGCTCCTCTCCACAGGTGTGACCCCTCTATGCTTTTCCGCTTCCGACCATCCAATGGGGCAAATAATGAAATTACCTGACCTTGGTTGTTATAGCAAGAAGTATAAGCAAGGGCACCTCTGCATACCATCCCTTGGGGTAATCAGGTCTTATCACTGTGAGAGAGAAGAATTTCTGCACAATATGCTGTTAATTTCAGGCTTTTGTTAGTTAGAAGAGGCCCAGCTAAAAAAGTAAAACTGTAAAACAGAATATTGGCTCTGTTTTACCTCAAAGCAGGACAGCCCATCAGCCAGTGGCTATGATCAAAAGGAATAATTATATCAGGGAAAATAATAAAGCTCTATATAGTATGTATTAATAAATTAAGCTTTGTCGAATATAGTTATACATTTTATGTAATAATAAAGAGGTCACACCATGGCCAAGCACAGAGGCAATGGGATCTCCTAGCCAGCACTTGGGTACTTTATTTCTACACCCCAGAGTTTCACCAGCTCTTTTGGTTCTGAACCATTCTGGCAGCTGATGTGCAAGTGATTCCCTGCCAAGGCCCGTGAGTCCTTCTCAGAGTCTCCGCTTCCAAAGTCCTCATTCCCTATTTGTAGCCCTCTTTGTTTGTAGATAAATGAGTTTGCTATTGCTCATACTGGAAGAGATATTGTTCGCCCACTCCTGTGTTGCATGCTGCAGTCTGGATTGCTTAGCAAATGACTCTTTGCTGTTCATCACCTGTGACGCCTGGAAGGGTAGCTGTGGGGTAACAGCCGCCACTCCTGGCAGGCAGTGTGATGGTTCATGCCAGTTGGAGGGACCTTCTTCTCCAAAGTGGGAAACTGGCAACACGAGTGCTCGCTTTCCTTCCACACCACCCACTTACCCTCAGCAGGCTGGCAAACACCATTTGCTGGGTTCCCTCGCTCTGTCGCGGGCACACAGGTTTCTCGAGACATCTTGGAAGGAGTCTGGAAGCAGGGGGTGAGCAGTGAGATGACACAGCCTGAAGATGATACAAGACTGTTTAGATTCCTGAAGTGAAGCTAAACACAACCAAAGCTGATCGCAAGGAGTGAAGGGTGATCTCACAATATTGAGTCAGCGAGTTTTAAAACGAAATTCAATGTTTGTGGCTGCAAAACAATACACAGGGGAAAAAGGTAACCTTCACTCCACATGTAAAACGCTGGGCCCAGGCTAGTGCTACAAAAGGGGTTGTGGAGTCACTGCAGAAGGCTCCCTGAAAACACCACCTCACACTCAGCACAGGTCTAAAAAGTAAATCTAAGTTTATGAATTATTTGGGAATCAGAGGAAATCACTGTCATTATTCAGGAATCAGAGGAAATCACTGTCATTCTCTGAATCTACCTTACAGCCATGTCTTGAATACTGCACCCAGTATCGATTCCTTCTTTTTTCTCCATCTTCCTTCCCTCCCTACTTCAGGATCATGCCAACTAATTGAAAGAGGTATGAAACCTATGCTATCGACATATTCGCCAGACATTTGGAAAAAAAAGAGTTTGAACAGTGAAGTGGCAGAATTTGTTGACAGTAGTTATTCAAGGTTGAAGGACAAGAACTTACTGTGAAGAGTAAGAAGGATCTTACATTTCAGAATGACTGGGCAATAAAATGTCATTGAAATCAGCATAGATATCTGCAAAGTGCTGTAATGAGAATACACAAATCTAATTTCAAGTACATGTGTTGGTCTGTGAGTTGACGGTTACCACACAGAGAAAAGATTTTGAGGTTATCAGAGAGAAATGCCTGGAAATGTCATCCCCAGTGTTCAACAGAGATCAGAAAAGCAAGCAGAATAATTGAGGAAGGAGTAGAGACCAAAGCAGCAAACAGCATCAGATCAGTATAAAACCCATGCACCATGGGTGCAGCTCTGGTTCCCTGTCTGGAAAAGCAGAGAGCAGAGCTGGAAAAGAGAGGAGCAGAGTATCAAGGGCAATTCAAAACCCTGAGCACACAGGGATACAGGAATGGCTGAACAGATGAGGGCTCCTAACCTGAACTGACACAACCATGCTCGACTTCGATAAGGTCCTTGAACAGTCTGGAAAAGCTGGATGGGTATTTACTGTTCAATGCTTCTTTCAATAAAAGAAGTTGGGGCTTGAGCAAAACAACCAGACAGAGGTTCAACACCAAGCAGAGCAGATAGCCTTTCAGAGAAGCAGCAAACAAGATGAGGAACTTTATTGCCAAAAAATGCTGAGCATGATGAAGGTTCACAGTGTTCAAGAGGCAACTGATTAATTAAAGAAAATTTTGTAAATATAGCGCATAAATGGAAAAAAAAGTTCCCCTTTTCTGGTTTAGGAAAAGCCTGAGTTGTGACCAGTGGGAGGAAGGAGAACAGACCATGAAGGCACCTGCTGTCATCAATTTGATATCCATGGACTTTTAGCGTAAACCCCATAACCCTCTTGGGGCCTGTGAGGGCAGCAAATTGGGGAAAAATGCCTGTGCAAGCAAAGATTAGGATTATGCACCCCATAAAAGACAGAGCTGAGGAGATACCATCGAAATCTATAAAATAATAATAATAAAAAAAGATATAGAGAAAGTGATCCAAGATAAACTACTCACCCTTTCTCACTACACAGGAGCTGGCAAGCTCCCAACTGAAATGGGTCACAGGTGTAAAACCAACAAAAGGAAGTACTTTTCTGCATAAGATATAGCTACAGATATATATAAAAATAAAATACATGTATATATAACATTGCAGAATTCATTGCCACAAGATACTGCTGAGTATAAATGGGCTTAGAATGAGATTAGACAAATTCATGAAGGATAGGCACGTTTGTTGGCTATGAAACACAATCCTGTGGTTGCAAATTTTCTTTCAGAAGCCGAAAAGTGCCGACGTGTCGCAGCTCTAGCTAATTCCTTCCCAGCCCAAATGACTGAATACAAGTTCTTAGATTTCTATAAACTGTATAACATTCTGCATAAGTATTATAAAAAGTATTAAGTGTAAGCTTATGGTTTCTGGTATATTCTTAGTCTTTGATGGAGAATGCAAATGCTATTTTAGAGCATACTGTGAAGAAGGCACTTTGCCAAGACAAACTCTTGGTGCAGACTGTCTTCTCTCATCTAGTATCAGGGCTTTCTACATTCCAGTATTTCCACAGTTTTTGTGCCATCTACAAACTAATGATTAACAATTTATATTTTCTTTTTCTTCACTGGTAAAACTTTCAAAATGTGCATGACCAGGAACTAATTGCTTCAGGCTCCTTAGTCACATCTCCTCCTGTGAGCATTCCTCATTTACCATTACAGTGCCAAACCCGTGTCAAAACTGTCGAGGAGCCACCCCCCGATTCATTTAATCTTTAGCATGTTTGCTTGTATGTTTCTAATTTATTAAGGAGAACACTTGGTATTAAGCAATTAGAAGTCTAGCTGTAGATGATGTTAATAGAATATTACTTTTTTTTAATTGAACTTGTCAGCTATTTAAAAATATATCACATTAGCTTGGTATTTTCCATAAATTCAATGGGGATGAGTTATATTTGCCAGTTTTATTTCTTCACCAACATGCTGTGTCAATCATTTCATTCTTTTGCTGTGTCTAGTTGTCAAGACGAAGGGCCTACAACTGTGCATCTTCTTAAATACTTGAACATTATTAGTTCTTTAATAGATTCCTGAACTTTTTCTTAGTTTGGAAACTTCTTGAAAACCAATGATAATCATCTGGACAGCCTCCTGGCTGGCTCCTGCAAAATTCTCAAATGCAAATTATCTAAGCTTCTGATTTAAAAATGGTGCTATGCATTGCCTTCCATGATCAACGAGCGTTAATTATGTCTCACCATCATTTAATATGACAATGTCATCTATCTTTTCCTCTGAAGACAGAGGATTATGATTTATAAAAAATTATGCTTTTACAATTTCATCATTTCTAGTAATAGACCGGTATTACCGTTAGGATTGTTTTCATTCCAAATACACTTACCAAAAAAAAAAGGTTTTAAAAATTAATTATGTTAGGCATAGCTTTCCAGTTTTATCCTGACTGATTCTCCTTTTAAAAAATGATGAAGATTAGTCTGGATTTCAGGTTCTTCTATGCTGATTCTTAAATTTGTTTGCCTTGTGATTATCTTCCAGCAAAGAAAAATACTGCTCAACTCAAAGGGAAATGATAATTCGAAATAAACATGAAGTGGAAGAAAGGATGCACATGAGTCAGTACTGGCAAGACCTTTCTCCCACTTCTGACCATGGCTCTGATTGTCAATTCCTCTCTCAAATTCTTCCTACCTTATTAGCAAAAAAACCTAAATGTATACATACTTCAGTAAATTCATCAGTTAGTTCTGGGGATTGGTTTGGGGAAGGGTGAATTTAGTCATAGGAAGGCCACGCAGAAGGGATGCGGCACACATCAAAGTATGTCCAGGAAGGAGTTAAGCCATGGGATGGAAGCAGGTGGCCATGGCTGAGAGATGCTGTAGGAGATGGACCATGGCTCTCAGAGGAGGTGGGAGCTGGGGGCTGGGCACTAGCCACCCTTCCTTAATGTTCCCAGTGAGCTATGCCACCCTTCAGGCTACAGCAATGGGAAGACCTCTGTTATGACTGAAACACATCTTACATCTCGTTCACCCCCTTTAAGCTTCTTGTAAATGCCTTGCACAAATTCTTCTGGGTCTCAAATCCTAGCTAAGATGGCATTTTTAAGCCTTTCAGCAAATCTGCCCTGCCATTTTGCATTTGGTCTCGGCATCAAAAAAACACAGACATTTCATACAGCTTTCCATGATCAGTTTTGCAGAGGCATAACAAATTATATTAGAAGGAAATAGCTCAGTCAGTTTAAATTAAGAAGTTCTGTTTTTCTTAATATTGATGACCTAAAGAATCTAAAATTTCAGGTAACTTAAGTGTTCAAAAAATTGAGTTTATTAACCTCTATATAATATTAATGATAGATTTGGTTTTCCTTTCAGTTAGGTTAGTACATTAAATAATATTGATGTTCATCATTCTGAAGATGGTCTCAGAAATACTCTCTATGAAATTAGTAGAAATTTTGCTATTGACTTCGATGGGCCCAAGGTTTTGCCCCTAGCAATTAGCAGTCATTCTACTGTATAACATGGCTCCCTGAAGGTCTGCAGAGCTCAGCGTAATTATAACAGATTGTGTAATCAGGCTGGCAGGACATACAACTAGGAAGGAGAGCCATGTCTCCCCCCTTATTTATTTATTTATTTGTTTGTTTGTTTTAAAATTAGATATTTCTCTAAAGGAAAGGCAAATTTAAATGAATACATTTTCATCACAAATGTCTAAAATGCAAGCTAATGATTAGGATGAATTACAGGGAAAGATTCAGCAAAACATGATGTTTGAAAATATTTACATGTTCTATTTCATCTCTAATGAGGGAGAAGAGGATGTGCAGATAAGGCTGCCAGGCCGTTCTCTGCTAAGATTGAAGTATTCTCTCTGAAAAGAGGGGGAAAAGAGAGAGAGGGGATGAGGGAGAGACAGAGATTAAGAGTGAGCCCAGTGCCTATAGGGTGGAGTCAGCCTTAAATGAGGATGTCCTTTGGCTTTGCGTACATCAGACAACAACGTTACGTTGAGAGTGGCCAAGGTCTCTGAGCCCCAGACTCGCTTCCCTTCCCCCTTGTGACTGTTCAAAAACTTGTTACGATTCTTAATACCTTTTTGTCTTTGTCCCAAAGGTTTCAACACTCTTCATTCAAACCAAACACACACACACAACACCCCCTCCAGTGTTTCTCTGCCTCCAGCAGCCACAAGCAGCCCACTCCCCCAGCAGCACCCCAGTAGCTGGTGCGTGCAAAGTCATCAGGTCTGGCCTGGCCCTTCCCCTGGCCCCCTGAGGTCTGATGCTCATGCTCAACATCCAAGTACAGCCCCTAAACCTGTATTTCACAGAGCAATCCCAGCAGGCTGAAATAGCTGTGCGTTTGTTGGAATTCAGAAGCAAAATAAAAAAAAAACCCAAACCAACAACAAAAACAAAAATAACAAACCCATGTGCACACACACCAGGGGGTGGCAAGAAGTGGCTTGGGGAAAGAAGGGAAGCAGATGGGACATTTAATTCAGGGAACAAACTAATTCAAATCTTTCAAGGAGTTTGTTATTATTTCCAGAGTGTTAAGAATGCATTTTTTCCCCTGCTTATAAAATGCAACATCCCTGCTCTGAAAAGCTCTAAGTAAAAAAAAAACTGATAATCTAGAAGGAAGAGAAAAAGAAGTCCAGAATGTTTTGATGATATCCTTTAAGAATACTATTGCTTATATATTTCAAAGGTTTATATAAATAATCATAAATGTGCAGTTGGTGTAGGTCTCTTGGGTAAAGGTAAAAGTAGGCAGATTTATAAAATGGGTTTATGTGCCAGGGTGATTGTAATGGCTCCTTCTGTCAGGTAAACACATAATTAGTATGTTTTCAAATAAATGTATTACGCACATGATTGAAGCCAATCCAGGCTGCAGTATAAATATTATGCCTTTTTTAAAGTTGTATAATTACCTATCTACCCATGGAGCTTCTCGCCTGATAGGCATCTATTTATGCAACACCACACCGTGGCTTTTCCACAGGTGCTGTAGCAGATACTTGCTGAACATGCAGCCCAGCTGATTTTCAAACTGCAATATCTCAGCTTTCTCTCAAAGTACCAATTCTGCCTCAACCCCTTTTTGCCTAATTGCTTCCTAGATTTATTGTTTAATTAAAACCGTTCTTGGGTTATACAAACAACAAATCCCACTAATGTGTGTTTTTTCCACATACAAATTATTTTCCGAGGGGTTATGTATCTTCAGGGTGAGAAAGGATTCTGTCCTCCTTGGCTGGGTTGTCATTGCCAAGCGCAGCCTCGTGGTCAAAGCTGTAAGCTGAAGTTTATGATGGCAGCGTGACAAAGCTGTATCTATGGAGTCAAAGTGGCAATACTAAATGCCGTTTGAAAGACTGATGCAGTCTTTAAGCCGATGCAGTAAAAACTCTTCTTTACTTTATAGCATTTTCATACAGAGTCTCACAGCACGTCTGGTCATGCACTAGGGGAACATAAATAAGATGCGAGTGATGAGTTGAATGAGCAGGCACCCCAAGAAGACTCTGAGGGACATCATCTTGTCCTGGGTTGAGAGACACGGGACTAACTTTTCTTCTAATGCTGGGGAAAACTGCACTTTTAGAAGATGCTAGTGTCTGAAATCATGAAGATATTTACTTTATGGCCAGCCAGGCCCTGTGGGATTCAAGGTCTTAGTGTTTTTGAGCCTTGCCAGGTGCAAGAACAAGGAGGAGTAAGGCCTGGAGATTTGACCCAAGCTGGCCAACAGGATTATTGCATACCATGAACATCACATCCAATATAAATTAGAAAAGTTTGCTGCATAGCTCTCTCTCCCTTGATGGTGGCAGTCCAGACAACTCCTTGCCCCAGTACCAGACCCCTTGAGGCCTTCCTTTCCCCCCAAAGCCGTTGCACTCTCGGTGTCCTACATTTGCTGTCCACTGCTGGGAGTGCACAGCTTCCTGCTGAGAGAATTGGCTGACTATAATTCTTGTATATCTTACATCTCTATCGGGATTAATACTGGTTCTTTAATATTATTGTAAATGATTTAGTCTTATTCTATTAAGTCTACTGACATTTCAACCCTCATGTTTCTTTGCATTCCCCTTTCCTGGGTGAGGAGGGGTCATCGGGTGATAGAGCAATTGTCTGAACAACAACAAATTGCTATGGGTTTTCTCAAACCATAACACACCTCCATGGCAAGCTTTTCCTCAAGGTCCCCTTTGCCTGGTAGGGTCCCATGGGGATGTGCAGGAAGGGACGAGTGGGGACACACCGCAGCAATGCCCACACACTGTAGCATCCTCTGAACTCCTCACTACTAACAAACTGATGTTTCTAGACATCTACTTGCAGCCTGAACATCTACCTCCTGTCTTCAGAGCTGAGGCCTGAGCTCCAACCTCTGTTTGCCTAGTTTGGACAATATGGAAACCTCTGCTAAAACCCCTGCACCTGGGGAAAGTTCTAGGCAGACGCTCAAGTTTCAGCAGCACGACTCTGCCCCTCAGAAAAAAAGTGGCATTCAGATATAAACTTGCATTTGGATGTTTTTATAGAATGAGCACTGAAAATATGGAAAGCTTGTCTGTAAGGAGCATATGCTACAGTCCCTGGAACAAGATCTTGCAAGGATTCTGGCTGTCTCCAGCCTTTCAATATTAAAGGGCTCTCTAGCAGATGAGAGTGGCATAATAAAAGTTAATAAAGATGAAACTGGACAAATTCGGACTAGAAATTAAGATGTCCATTTTTAACAGCAATAGAGTTAAATAGGTTCCACAGGGATGTGGTAGATCATCCGAAGTCGTGGCCTGCTGAAGTCAGGCCAGCAGTCAGAGCAGGTGGGATGGAGGATGGCAGAGAGAGGGTAGCTGGGTTTAGGGAAGGTCCATGCTGGAGTGGGAGGCTGGAGAGGGTGGTGGGATCGGGGGACACTATGAGGCTGGAGGTGTAATGCAGGTTTCTTGGACGTTTCTGGGGGCAGAGCTGCCAAGCTCTGCACCCTTGGGACCTTCTCCTGTTTTCATCTCCATCCTCAGTTAAGGTATCTTATTCCACCATCTCCCAAGTGATGTAGGTGTCCCCTTTCCCTTATAGCCTCCACATTCACCTTCAAGTAGCTCCCTTCTCCCTCCAGTTCCCTTCCAGCACCTATCGCTGCCTCCAGCCACTGTGGAGAGAAGGCTTAGGCTCTGCACCCTGCTGGGGAATTGGGATAGAAACTCGAATAGGAAACAGGAGAAGAGTGTGTTTGTTGCCAGGGTTGGGATGGGGGGATTGCAGCTGTTGCTGCCTTGAGGGGCTGCCTCGAGGGGCTGCCTCGCTGATCAGAGACAGGAAAAACGGAGGGTGGAGATGAATCGCTCTCTGGCACTGAGGTTCTCTTTCCTTTTGTCACTCTGATGCAGCATATAAAAAGATGAAGTATATCCCCGATTCACCCCACTGCTGGCTGTGCTGTGCCCCAACAGCAATGCAAAGCAGTTACCTGAATTTACAGCTGCTTTACACAGAGAGAACAGAACGTAGCAACCAAGGCATGCAGCACTTTCAGTCATGCAGCTGGAAACATTGATATATGTTTTAAACTAAGGAAACCTTTTAAATTCAAAGTAGATACAAAGCAATACCTTTTACATTAGGCAGTAATTTTACATATAATTTAGGCCATCATAAACTACTGCTGCTGCAGAAAGAAATGTCAGTTGTCCAACAGCAAAAGCATAAAGGAGCCCAGCCATGGAAAGCAGCCCTGCCTTCCAACCACCTGGGCTCTTCAGCCCAGCCCTTGCACACCTCCACCTTGTGCTGGTGCCAGCATACACAAGGCTGTAATGGAAAATGCATTGAGATTAAAACCTGCCTTTTTTCTTTTTTTTTTTTCCCACATTTTTTTTAATGCAAAATTGTCCCCTGACTGGATTCACACTGCAGTAGTGTCTGTGAAAGAAACAGAACAACGGAAAACATGGTCTCGGGTAGGAATAAGATGATGCGGATGCTTCATTTTAGCGGCAATGGCAGCTTTTTCTGGATTCAACTGTATGGGAAGGTCAGGACTTATAATGGTGAGTGTGCCTGGCTATGTATGGAGATCCTCCTCATCAGGAAAATGGGGAAAGGCTTGTCTTGGAGGCAACTCTGCCCTGCCCCAGATGCTGGGGAAGGTGGCAGGGGGTGGGAGGAAGCACAGGAGAGAACGGGCTCATCTTCCTCCTGGCTGCCTGCGGCAAATCCACATTCGAGCAGAAGCAAGCAGCTGAAAGCTTGCTTGTCTCCCCTTCTTCGCAGATTCATTTTTATCAGTTTTGATTGCCCTAAACCAATTCCTGAGGTAGCAGATGATGCTATGGTGTGCTACAGGAATGCCCAAGGGAACTTGTTTGTACAACTTTCTTACAGATCATTTTGTATCTTGTGAGGGTGAGGTTTTGAGTGGCAGTTTTGTTTCTTGATCGCCAATTCGAATTGTTTAAGAACTCGGGGTCCTTTACATGCTTTTGAAAATCACCTGTTCTATTACACTTCTCCTGAACTCAGTTGTTCCTTTTCTTTTCCTCTCAGAACTGGCTGGAGCACAGAGAGAGCAGAAACCGAGTTCATCATTTAAACCAAATATGAACCTGATGAGCACACTATTTTCTTTCAATGTCTTTTCCACAGTGGAGTTCTTACTGCAATTAAAAATACAAAGTACAATTGAGAGGAAAAAAAATCCCACCTTCAAGAAACTCTCTTCCTGCTAATATCCCATGGAATGAAAAGTAGAAAAAAAAAAAAAAAGATGCTAATTTTCCTGGTTCTGTGGATCTGGGGTGTGTATGTATATATATCTCGAACAGTATCAAATATTTGGGCAAAAAACAGGAACATCGAACTGTTAAGACCAGCCCAACGCCCCATGTCCTGCCATGACCAGCAGTGTTTGATGCAGAAGAAGGTATAAAAACTAGTGGGACACATGTGGACTGCTCTGTTCTCCACACATTCCCAGCTTGACCTCTAATAGTTAAAGGCTAACTTGTACCCAAAACCAGAAGACAGAATACTGCCAGATGGTTTTAGCCATTAAATATAACAATGCCAAATATTTTTGGTATCAGAGGAACTTAGCACAAAGATAACAAAAAAAAAAAAAAGCTAAAATCTTCAACATGTTCACAGAGAACATTGAAGGGATGAAAGAATGAAGATTGTGGGTGACACCCCCAGCCTCTTGGTCATGGAAAAATCTCACAAACTGAAACTTTACCCAAGCAAAACAAAGACTCCAGCACAGCAGGCACAGCCCTCCTTCTTGGGTGAGAATGGGGAGAGAGAACAAATCACTCGAGCCTGACATAAGTTGCATCACTTCATGCATGACTGAAAGGTGCTCAGATACTACAGCCATGAGCCCAGGCGGAGAACCTATATAAAGAAAACTTGGCAAGTGACGTGCTAAACCTGTTAAAAAGACTTGCAGGTGGGAAAATGTGGGGTAGAGAAATAAAAGTGTGAGTGAGTTCAGTACCTCTGTTTTGAAGTTTGACTTTCAGGCAGTCTGAGCAAGGAGAGCTTGGAGATACAGAGAGGATGACCAGTCCCCAGGGCAGTGACTCAGCCCTGCAAGTGCTCAGCAGGGGACTGCTCTGGGGGCTTTGTGTGTGTGTGTGTGTGTGCGTGTACCTGTGTGGGCTTATGTGTGTGCAGGAGGGAACAAGGGTGGGGAGAGAAGACATATATGAGCCTGGAAAGCTGCTGGGATGAGGGTCAGCGGAGGGGAAAAGGCAGGCAAGGCTTGGTTTAGCGGAGGGCTGAGGAGGAAGCCTTGCAGCATTCCATAGGCGCCGTGGTTCAGGCGAGAGACAGTCAGGAATTCCCAGCCAGCCCATTTAATTTGCTGAACCCGCCTAATCCTTCAGTTCTGAAGAAATGCCATCTCAGGGTGCTTTTAAAAACAAATACAAACACCACTTTGCAATATTTGCAGAGTGACTATTGGAGCCAGCTCTCTCACACTTTAAACAACACTGCAGAAATCCTTTATTCTCAAATTTTAACAAAGTCTGCACCATGTTTATAGTTTCTTCCTCACCCACTTTATTGCTCTTACTTCAACTGGCAGACAGCCTTCTCCAAAGCTGGGACACATTTTTCAGGGACAGGTTTCCACATCCATTGCTCTGAACACCTTAATGGGAACAGCATTTAGAAAAGACACTGGTATTATCGCTACAAAAGCAATTGTTTTGCTGACAGACTGCACCTTTCTGCTAGAATCGTGATGGAAAGGTTAGTTAAATTTAAACAAAATTTATTCCTTGAAATTCTGACCATCTTTAACAGGAAAAGCTATAACCTCCCTGATGCACTAAACAGTCCTCGCAGCTGATGTCTGAAGCCTGCACCTGTTATTCCAGCAGAGGTGACCTCTGCAACAAGAAAGCCATTCTATACAAACGCCGAGTTAAGTGACTTTCCCCATGTCTCCTCAAATAACACCCAAATATCTTTCCTTGTCAAAATCTTGCACTTGTCCCACAGTACACATAGTAAATCATGACAACTGTTGACTTATTTCAAGGCTGGAGCCCAAAGCAAGAGGTACTGGTGCTGAAAGAAGTTTAAGCAGTCACCAGCCTCTAAAATATTAAGCTATAAAACACAAGTGCTTTTTTTACAAAAGCAGTTTTTTGTAAATGACCTGTCATGACAGCTGGTCCCTGCTGGGCTCTGGGGTTTTTTTTGGGGTATGAGTGGAAGGAATGAATGAAAGGGAAAAAAATAATCCTTAGGGGATTGTTTCAGTTTACTTCTATAGTATGTGCATGTCCCACAGTAGGGTAGCAAAATTCTGGGAAGCATCCTCTTCAAGCTTTTGAGATTAAGCATCATATATCCCTCATCCTGGCTTCTTCTGGGTGCAAATCCTGCCCTATAAGTGCTGCAAGGATTAGCCCTGCAGACTGGAGGAGGATTGCTGCTCCAGGCTCGTACCCACCACCACTGGTGTTCATCACTCTTCACAGCACCGCAGTCTTTCCCGGCACCGTGCCGTTCCCAAGCACTGTTCACGGGGCTGGCTGCTGCAACCCGGTCTCTGCGTGGAGCTTGGATGCTGAGCTTCACACTGAGAAAATTCACTGTTGGCTGTAAAAGGAGTAAGTACAGTTCAGCCATGAAATTCCACATCTGACAAGTTGATGGCTGCTGGTCACACTCCAGGCCAGCTCCAGTCCCTGGAATACTTCAACCAGGAAATCCCAGTTTTCACATGCAGAGCCAGGCAGGCCCCAAACCCCTCCTCTGTGCCACTGCTGTAGGAGGCTGGAGCGGCCAAATTCTTCTGCTTGTTTTCTTTGCAGACCTCATCTGCAGAGTGGAGCTATAGTAACCATGCTGTGCCCGAGGGCCCCTGCCACCCTTCCGAGGCCCCCCTTCCCGTTCTCACACAAAAGGCTGAGATTATCTGATGTGGGGGCAATACGTTATTCCCATCCTTTTTTCAGGATCAGGGCTCTCAAACACTGAGGTGAGAATACGGGACTCCCCATTTATCACACCTTGAACACTTCAGATCTGATCCTCGAAGTTAAAATTTTGCAAACAGCAATCATGTCACCTCCTTTGGGGATCTGTCAATCTGATGTATTTGTCCTGTTTGCCTGTCATTTGCTGCAGCAGAGTCACAGTCAGGGTGATCCTTCTCCCGGTTACACTTACTGTCTCTGCTCTCCAAATTACCTTTTTTTTATCGTAGGTGGCTGCTGTCAGAGGGTGCTGCTGCACGCAGAACAGAGGGCGGAATCCATCCTGCGATCAGACCTGAACTCAGTGATAGGGTCAAAGTAAAGCACCAGCTCTGTGATCCCACAAAATATTAAAAGCTGGTAAGAGGCGGAGTTGTCGGAGGGAGGAGCAGCCGTCTGCGCAGAATAATTTTTGGTGCTGGGGAAGAGTATTTCAGGATAGTTGCCTTGCTTTAATGTCAAATATTCCGCATTACTTCATCAGCTACATGGTTGTGAGCTGAAAATTTTGAGGTGGATTTTTATTGCAGAAAGGAGGTGTGGAAAAGTTTAGTCAGCACAAAAGTTTAACCTCGCTAACAAGGCCTATAAATTTGCAGCACAGATAAAGCAATGCCACTCCCTTTCCCATCTCAATGCTTATAAGGACAAGCATTTAATCAAACCCCACTCTTGTGCACACAAGCTGTGTTAGTGTCGTTCCTCATCTTCTACTTACAAGCTGACCTGAAG
The DNA here is from genome assembly GCA_013400555.1 of Jacana jacana. NCBI lineage: Eukaryota > Metazoa > Chordata > Aves > Charadriiformes > Jacanidae > Jacana > Jacana jacana. The sequence continues at coordinate 214,684 of VZTM01032495.1, forward strand.
TTTTAAGAGAATTTTTTTAAGGTCTCTGAACATAGTCCATGGCTTCTTTTAAAAGGTTTTCAACGTGTTCTGAAAGCTGAATATCAAAGGAAACAGTACCAAAAAATAAAATGAAAAAAAAAAAGGGGGGATTGGGTTGAAAATTTGTTTCCAGAAGTTCCTACTTTCACTGGTGTGAAAGTGAGGGGAGCTCTCAGCCCTGAGACGGATTTTCTGACAAGGCTGAAATGAGCTGAGAGCTTTGATCCAATATCAGGAATCACTTCTCAACAATTGTTAGGAAAAAAACCCAAACATAAAATGCTTCTTTCCCAGAGCAAGTCCAAAAGCCTTGTCACTCTGCAAACCTGGGCCAGGCTGGTGCTGCTGCCACTGCCTGACGTGGATCTGCGTGCAAATCCCTCCCTTCCTTCCTAGGCTGCTGTGATCTGAAAGCTTGTGCTTTGAATTTTCCACGCTGGGTTGCTGTGCTCTGAAAGCTCGTGCTTTGCATTTCCACAGGGCTATAAAAGGCCGTGGGCACCGGCCAGGCTTTCCAAACCATTTGAGCCAACCTGTCCTCCAGCACATGGGGCTGGGGCTGGGGCCGGCAGCTGATCTCATTTCACTGCTCTGCCACTGGCTCCTGTGTGACATTAGCTAAGTCAATTAGCTTCTGGGTGAATCTGGTTTTCATCTCTGAAAGGGGGACAGCAGTAATTTCCTACCTCACAGAAATCCTGTGAGGATAAATATATTAGCTTAGGAAGTGCTCAAATACTGGTGTGATTAGCGCTCCTCTCCATCTCTTTGACAGCCTGTATTTTGCAGCCTGGAAGCCTGTGGTCTGCCAAAGCGTAAAGGATTGGAGCTGAAGACCACCAGAGCAACTCTTAGACTGGCTGAGCACAGATGTCATCGCAATGAAAGCCAGAAAAACACAGTTTCTTCGGGACCTGACAAGAATGGAAAGAAATGTAGGAGAGGCAAACTCCAGCAGGAAACACAGAGGGGAGCAGAGACCACTCCAGCTGCGACCTCACTGGGTTTTGGACATTGTCTGCTTCAACTTACAGGTACATGATGTATTTTAGGCTTTCCATTGCCATGCATTCAGGGTTAGTAAAAGATAGTAAGCTTGTGTCTCTGCAGCTTGAACACATGGAGACCGTGCTGCAAAGGATAATGACTCATCTCCAAGTTTGCTTTTCTGAACAAGCGATTGCGTTTCAGGAAGTCTTCCATGGGACAGTTGCCATTAGGACTCCAGATTTTGGCCCTTGGCAGAAGCAGGAGGTAATTTCAGTATCAGTTTTGGTGATCAGCGTTCCCAGGGCCTTCCTCTATCACATTTATTCAGGAGATGAAAACTTTTTCCATTTAATAATGCCTGAAATATACTTACATGCCAGGGATGAATTGTCAGGTGGTGCTTATTATTGTTATTATTGTTATTGTTGTTGTTGTTGTTATTATTATTATTATTATTATTATTATTATTATTATTATTATTATTATTATTATTATTATTATTATTATTATTATTTTCTTTTGTTCCCCCCAGTGAAGTCACCCTTCTAGTTTACCATGGGCAGAAGGAGGCAAATGAACTACAAGATTTATTAGTTATATTTACAACTTTGTAGGATCTCCAAAGCATCAATCAAGAGGAGAGCTTCACCGTGCTAAGCATGATGCAAAGCCACAATAAGAGCGAGCACGTATCCTGACCAGACTGAGCCAGGCAGCTGAGATGAAGGATGCAGAAAGGGAAAGACACTTGCCCTTGTTTTACAGAAAGGTGTCGAAGGAGCAGAAAACTTATGGGCCTCATCCAGGAAAGAGGAGGAAATACCACTTCAGCATTGTGATTGTGCTTTTATTACAACATTGACTTCTGTTTCCTCAATTAGGTATAAGCTGTAGTGCAGCAAAATTAAGGGTAAGTTGTCATCCTCAGCACAAGGATTTCCCAGTCCAGACCCCTTAGTGCTGTGGACAAGGAAGCATCAGGTCTGTCTCTACAAGACTGCAGTTCCTTCAATTGGAGAAGAACAGAAATGGGCAATGCAGATTGGGCTTTTATTATTATAAATAATAAAACAGAGTATTCTAATAATCTTATGTTACAAAGGAAATGAAAGAGTCTTGGGGGTAATACTGAAAAAATAGTGGGCAGTCAGAGTCATGGCCATATGGTCCTCAAGCTGTGCTGTCAAGCAGATCTACAGATGGAGATGTATTATCTTACACGAGCACCAAGTTGAGCATTGCACTAGGCGCTTGTGAATCAGACCAGGAGATCTGACAATACAATTGACAATTACTAAAAAGTCAGGTGAGAAAAAGTCATCAGCAAGAATACTCCCTCAAAGAAAAGAGCTGGAGAAAGGACCAGCTTCCGACAGGTTCTGCAGCTTATAGATGCAATCTAGAGTATTTAGCAAGTTTAGCAACACCTGAAATGAGACGGGAAGGTGTTCTGACAAGTCTTAAAAAATCAGAATCCTGGTCTTTTGATTTTATACCAATTTATTATGTCAAAGGCAAGCAAAACCCACCCCACAGTTATCTATACACTTGCTGGCTATCAAGGGACACACATGACAAGGGTATGGGTGTGTATGTTTGCTCTGAAAAGCTGGATCAAAGGCAAGGAAGGATGACCAGGAGCAGTGACCTCCAAAGCCAGGAGCTGCAAGAACACATGGAGACTTTGCCTTCTGAAAAGCTTCCCATGAAACAGCTGGAGCCGTGAGAGCTACTGAGATGATACAATGGGGTACTATATATAAACTGGTGTATCAAACTCAGGGCTTTAGGGCTCTCGTACACCTCCTTTGAGAATACAGCTCTGGTGACAACGGGACAGCATACCCTGTACTAAGCAAACTGCTGAAGTGGATGCCGTTGCTTTGAGGAACAGCGCCCCGTGACTGCAGAGTCCTCAGGCAGGTACAGGGGTGACGAACTGGCCGCCCCGTATTTAGCAAAGCACAAAGCACCACTGCTTACTGGGCTCACGCTATTCAGAGCCGTCCAAGTTTTTGCGTCACGGAGGCACAGAGTGCACCCAGGAACAGTGCAGAGTTTTGGACGGTAGCTGTATGTGAAAACTCTTTGTTTTGTGATCCAGATGATTAATGGCTTACGCCCATGGGACAATCATTTACCTGCAAGTCTTGGCTAGAAGCTCCAGGGCAGCAAAAGTTTATGAGGCAGCTCAGTGTCAGTCACATGAATCCAGATTTGTGAAGTTGTTTAGGAACCTGCTCCTTTAGGTGTCAAAAAATACATAAAAAAATCTGTCCTGTAAATTGGCCCAACGTTGCGTCTCCAAAACTCAAAAGTTCTTAAGCTTCCGACAAGATTAGCAAAGGAGCATTAAGTCACAAATCTTCCATTTTCCAAGCAAATCTGAAAAACTTGTCGCTTCCACAAAAAATGAACAGAGGTCAGGTTGACACGACCCACCTTAAACTTGCCAACAGGGCTGCTCTGCGGGCCAATGAACAGCTCTGGTGGCTCCATGAATCCCTGCTCTGGAGCAGGGATCTCCCGGCTTCCCCATGGTCTTGTGCTCTGGAGCATCCTGAAGCAGATCCAAATTCTAACACGGAGAGCGGAGCCCATGGGCACTTTGGCAGTGCTGTGTGGCACTCGGCCAGCACCACTTACTCTAAGTGCCGTGGCCTTGCCGCGTATCGCACAGAAGGGCCGTTTCGCAGCAACATTTGGATACTGAGTAGGAAGGAAAATATCCCCAGATCCAAAGGCTTTCAGCGCCAGAGCTTCCCGCCGTGCGGCAGAGGTGTGAGGCTGGCCTCATGTGCTCAGTTTCGGACAGAGGGATTGGGCACCGCGTTCAGGATTGCGAAGCCCAGAGCTCCTCAGTGCGTGAGGCAACCACGCTGGGGCAGAGGAAGAACCTCCACAAACTATTTGGCCCTTCAGTACCACCACCCTGGCTGAGCAGAGGCAAGAGGACGGTGGATCCTCGAAGGAACAGTTACCTGTGTGCAAGGAGAAATCCCAGAGACCACAGAGGGGAAAAAAAAACCAGAAGAGGCGGTGGGAAAGCGGGAGCGACCCCAGCCCAGCGCGGGGAGGAGACCAGCAGCTGGGCGAACCTGCTGAGCACGGCGGCCTTGCCTGCACTGACGCAACCCCAGCTCCTAGGAAGGGCTGGGCAGCGAGTCAAGGAGCACCAACACGATCAGTGCAGTTGACTTACTTCACCCTTCAAACCATCTCAAAAACGCGCCGGAAAAAAAATCCCCCATTCGGTTTCACCGCTTTAGTTCAGGGCCCTGGACGGGGAAGGAGGAAGGGGCTGGAGTCACGAAGCAGCCAGAGCAGCGGCGCTTCGCTGCCCGCACGGGCTGAAACAACTCCCAGCAGCCGCAACACAGACAAAAACCCATCACGAACCGCAACAGGTCTCGGCGCGGCGCTCACCCG
>VZTM01032495.1:241178-374486 GCA_013400555.1 Jacana jacana
TTTTTTTGGCATGTGCAGCCAAGGTTTCATTAATCTTTCTTGTTACCAGATCATACTGCAAACCTTGTAAGAATTTCTTGGCTCCTCAGTTTGTCACTCCCACTGAATATTTCTTTCAGATTATTTTCCTGCTGGATGTCTTCACTGCACTTTCCCAAGGAGAACCTTATTTTTAATTGCCTGCTTCTCAACTTTCTCTGTCCTCGCTGGGGCTTGCAACTCCTAAATTTAGTATCATCCACAGATTTCAAGAACACACGTTTTACTCCTGTTCTGCATCATTAACTAAGATTTTTAAGTAAAAGAGCATATGAGAATTTCCTGCATCCTTGAGAGATACTTTCAAAGTTTCGGTATATGACTTTCCTTTTGCCTCTATTTTTCCTTGTTCAGTCCACATCAAAACTGGTTTCTTAAATTATTTTGAAACGGTATTCAGTCAAACAGTTTACTGACATCCCAGTGTATTTTATCCACTGTGTGCTTGCTATCAACAAACTACAATTCCCTAAAGAAAGTGGTGGGCTGTGTCAGACTTTGCACATACTTGTATAAAACCCTGTTGTGGTTTAACTGGGCAGGCAGCTAAACGCCACGCAGCCCTTTGCTCACTCCCCCCAGCGGGATGGGGGAGAGGATCAGTGGAAAAAAGGTGAAACTTGTGGGTCAAGAGAAAGACAGTTTAATAGAACAGAAGAGGAAGGAAGGGTAAATAATGATTAAAAAAAATACACAAGTGATGCACATGCAGTTGCTCACCACGCGCTGACCAATGCCCAGCCAATCCCCAAGCAATGGCCACCAGTCCCGGACCAACTCCTCCCAGTTTTATTGTTCAGCAGGATGCCATATAGCATGGAATGTCCCTTTGGCCAGTTGGGGCCAGCTATTCTGGATGTGCCCCCTCCCAGTTTCTTGCATACCCCAGCCTGCTCCCTGGCAAGGTGGTGTGAGAAGCTGAAAAATCCTTGACTTAGCTGTTGCTGAGCAGCGCTTACACTAAGACATCAGTGTGTTATCGACATTATTCTAAAGCCAAACCACAGCACTATACCAGCTACTGGGAAGAGAATTAACTCTATCCCAGCCAAAATCAGGACAACCCCATTTCTCATTTGCCTTGAAAGAAGTTAACCATCTTGCAGGAGTCATCACAGGTGCTAGTTTCTCCTACTTAACAACACAGTACTTTTAGGATAAGTAAAATTTGGTTGCTTATATGATAACAATTTCTGTATGTTTTTATTCAGTGAATTTGAGGTTTTAATATGTCTTTAATCTATAGATATTCCACATTGTAAAGGAATTAGTGGCTACGTCTGCTATGCTTGTTTGCTAATTTGTCTATCTTGGCTCAATTCCTTGGAATAAATTATATTACAGAGTGGTCCCGATGTGTATGTCTACATTTCCTAAGGCTTTTACTTGTAATTATTAATGCCCATTTGTAATGGCTATCAATTGGTACTTTACTGAGGTAATACAGATAAAAGCGTGGAACTGCAGTAGTGGATATTGCCAGGAGGGCTTGCTGAGAATAGCTGTCTGTCATAATTGTCATCTCTCAGTGTTTGCCTGCGTACGTTTCTCACTGTAGGTGTCTGAAACGGTGAGTTCCTTTGTGGTGCGGTTCGTGCTTGTCGCAGCTAAGCATCTGTGTGCGTGTATGTGTGTTTATGTTAAAGAAATGGTTTATAAGTTCATAATTGCACTCTAATTGTTCAGCCTTCTCTTTAGTTTCCCTTTTATGTTTTAGAAGGTGGTCAGTGTAGCAAGCTACTTGAGTTTTTAATTCCTCCTCCTCCATCATTTATTAATGGTCCAGCCTATCCTGGTAATGGCCACAGAGCATTAGCTCGTTTGGCTTTTACGCTGTGCTTATCTTTCCCTGCAGGCTGTAACTAGCTGTGTAATTCTTGTTAGGGTGTCCTCCTCCTTCTCTTCTCCAATACGGAGGCTTAGCGAGACACAAATCTTGGTATGGTCCCCCTGGAGCCCGCATTGATCACATCTTGGTTCTTGCATCCTTGACTTTGAGAAGGCCTGGACATACTAAACTGGGTTATTTTGTAGATTTCACAAGGTTGTTCCATACTCTTAATCCTTTCTTCCACTTGATATTATTGAGCTTTTAATGCCACATGGCTTTTCTTCCTGAAGTGAAACTCCAGGACTCTGGACACCATGAATTGTAGTTCCCAGTTCACTTTTGTGCCAAATCCGTATAATTGTTTGTCACCAAAACTTTTATTTGCTTGCATCACCAGTAACTCGTTCTTGTTGGTCAGAAGCTGATTCAGGGCAGTTTCCTTTCTTGGGAGATCTCTCTTAATAAGTCTATGCTGTGCTTTGTGGGCTATTGCTGTCTAGTTTTTGTGTATGCGTGTTGATCAACAAGAAGGCAATCTAACTGAAGTCCTTAGGAGTGTGGTGTCTGTGCTGAGTGTGCTGTTGTTTGGTCCTGGGATGCCATCTCCATCGCCTAGTCCTGATGGCTTGTGGTGAACATCAGTACTCTCCCTTGTCTCCTCTCCCTACCATTCATGCCCACCCAGTTTCCGTCTTGAATTTTTTCCTTGAACGTACCAAAGCTCTTATGACTGTACAATTTTTATTCCTCTGTAGGTTGGCTAAAACTGCCTTAGCCTTTGTGTTTTCTAGCTCAGATTTTGCTTTATAATTAAGTGCTATAGTCTCTGTTACTCATATATATTTTATTTATTTTATTTTCATTATCTCTCTTGGTTGTTCTGCATTCTGGGTTACTATTTCTTATTGGATATGTGTTGGATTATTTTTTTCTGCTTTTGTTTTTCCAGGTTGAAACACTTTTTTCTTTCTTTCCTGACATAATACATAATCTCATAGTCTCTGATGGTAGCTTTTTGTTTTGTAGCCTCTCTCAGAAAATGTAATTGCAAGGTTTATTCCCATCTTTATATTAAATAAGATACTTAATATAGCCAGACAAAATTCTGATCCCTGTGGCAATGCACTGAATGTATTTGTTGGCATGTAGCATACCTAACTATTTTAGTCCTTCAGCCATTCTTCAAACCACATCATGGGCTCGGTAGTTACAGTCATGCTGCTTTGGAGCTATATTTTCAGGAGGAGCATTTCACACTGTCTTCGTCCCTACCAGTTTAGAGACTAGGGGTACTTTGGATGGTGGTCTCCACTTCTACCTAAAAATGAACATATGCATTCAAAGTTTTCTTGCTGTGTTGGGGTTTTTTGGAGGTTTTTTATTTGGGTGGGTTTTTTTTGTTTGTTTGTTTTTAATAAGTTTGAAATGTAGAGCTTTGTAGCTTAAAGTTAAAAACTTTTGGTGGTTTCTTTGGCCCGACATACAGCTCCCAGGGGCTTTCTGGCTGACCTCACACACTAAACCTCACACACACACGATGAACATTTCTGCTGTTCATAGTTACCCTCTTCTGGTGGTTGGTTTTCTTTCTCTTGAAGAAAACCCACCACCCTGTCATGAAACCGTAGAGGTGATGAAAGAAAGGCATGTGACAAATAGGAGAAGGCTATGTGTCCTCTCCCGGGTGAGGATACACAAGCTGCAGTGGCACCGACCTGCTGTGCCCTGGGGAAGCTTGGAAGCTGAACTTTGCTCTTTCGAGAGTAAGTGAAAATTGGTATGTTATTGTTAAATTAGGAAAAAGAAGGAGGAAGTTTACACTTAAATGGAATGGACATCAGACTGACTGTAGCTCCTCGGATCACACCTTGCAATTAAGGCCTGAAAACTTAGTATTTGTATTTAAGCATTGTATTTTTGCTTCCAGTATGTCACAAAGTAATCAAATTGCTGCACAGGGGAAGGTGTTTGTTTACCAGCTGTATTGAGAGTTGGTAGACACGTTAAATCAGCTGTAGCTCAGTCTGTATCTGCAGACAAAACAATATTGCCCTGGTTTACTTAGTGAATTCCATTCGTGGCCTCATCCATGCACTGTTCAGCAACAGAAATATTTATTTTTCTTGTACAAAATGGAAAGTTCATTTTCTACTGTATATGAATAAAAGTTCTGTGAAAGACACTGAGATGCTGAGATGGTTTGGATGTATGGTAGATAGATCTTTAGCTTAAACCAGATAGATTTAAAATTGAAAAATATGTTCAGATAAACCTTTTCTATGTGAAGGTTTTGAAAAACTTAAATCTTTTAAGAGCTGCTGTTGCATACTTCTGAGCTCAGTTCCCATCCAAATTCAACTGGAGCAAGTAAAAAGAAAAAAGTAGTAGTTAGTAAATACGAAAGAGAAATTATGCTTGGTGCAAGATGTAAAACTAAAAATGCAAAGTATGTGTGCATCTACATGTATGTGCATGTTCATACACAGGATCAGGTAATACAATTTGCAGATACTTTAAGAAAAATAGTTCTATAGTTAAAGTGGGGAGTGTAGGTTTAGAAGCAAATTACTGCTCACTGGTATCAAGCAATCGATAAGAAGCAGCTTTTCTTTAGGAAAAGCTGGAAAGCACAAAAGCAGAAACAAAAGTGGTTATTTAAGTGATGGGAGGGAAATTCATTCTGTTCATCACCTTTTTAAAAACCCAATCATATATATATTTTTGAAATAAATGGTATAAAGTATTGAGTTTTAATTTTTGTGTGTGTGTGTAGATGTTTGGTATGGAAAGTCTGGTCAAAAGGTGAAGAATGGATCTGCGATACCTGAAATTGGGATTATGTTTTGTGGTTTATCACCACTGAAAATGTGTTCCTCATCATTTACTTCTTAGATAATCTTTGCGTTTCAGTGGTCATATGGTAAGGATTTACCTCTTAGACAACTTAGCCAGTTTACAGTAGACAGCTTCTATTCTGATACAAAGCCCAGGTGGGAGGGGTGACTTAGGCACGATAGAAAACTGTATGAAGCCTTGCCTGTATGGAAGAAAACTTTGTTACCTGAAAACATTTAGCTCTCTGCTTGAATGTAGAGATATTTAATGTATGCAGGACCATGCCATGTAGCTATTTCAGAGAGAAGCTCCAAATGTTGATCCCCTTATCTTTACTGGGGTGGGGTTGTGTGGTGAATGCTACCTGGAAAGCTCACAAAAGGACATTATTTTGAAATTTTGCCTTGGTTTTAATTAACCAGAGCTTTTTCGTGACCTACAGCTGTTGTTTAGCTGCATTGAGGAGGGCTTCATTGTGGTCATCAGCCCATATTGTTAAGTTGTGCAGAAACCTAAGTTTCAATGCACTGGCTTGTGCAGTAGTGGTTGTGGAGCAGGAGTGCTGGTGGAGAACCCAATGCTATGGGCAACATCGCCACTGGCCCCAGACCTGCAGGCTGCTGAGTGCCTGCAAAGCTCGTGGCAGTTGTGTGTTACTGGCTGCTAGACATGCAGGTAACGTGTGCACTGACATGTGGCTAACATGCATGTTATGGAACATGAGGCTTGGAAGCTGAGTGGCTCTGAGGTCCTACAACCAGGTCAGCAAATCCCAGGGTTTGAGAACTGAGGGGCTTTAGGAGAATGGTGTGGACGCAGCAAACATTTCCTATCTGGTCTAGAGAGCTCTTCTCTTTAAAAATACTTGCTCTGTTGATTTGTATATGAATTTTTGTAGTGTAGCCAGTTAGAGCATGTGCCCACCAGCGCTGTGAGTGAACATCTTCTACCCGATAAGTTATGTAGCGCTTTTTTACATTTGTGATTTACACGGTTTCTGGAGTTTGAAATGCTGTGGGTTTGTCTTGCACTTGTTAATGCGCAGCTGGTTGTTCAAGCGTCCAACTTTCACCTGCAACCCACAGTGAAATGCTTTTCTGCCTCCTCCCCTTCCTGGCCCCCGTGTTGCATCTGCAAAAGAAAGAAAATGCCTGGAAAAGGCAGGCATGTTTCAATTGTACCTTAGTTTTGCAGTCTAAAACCTTCATCTGCTCTGTGACTGTCGAGGTTTGGGGACAAGGAATTCTTAAGGAGAGTAAATCTTATGTTTTCTTGTCCTAAGCTGGAAAAAAAATTATGTTTTTAAGTATTTTCCAGTCCAGTAACTCGGAAGGATTAACTTTGCACTCTAATAAATAAAACAGCCAAGCAGATTTTGTCCAAATGTTTCTTCACCGGACTTAAATCCTAATCCTGGACTAAAATCTCACAGGCTTGTAGTAAAATTGTTCCAGACTAAAACTTGGCAAAGTAAAAAAAATCTCTGAAAGCAGGGTTCACAATGGAAATGCTGATGCAAGCATAACTGGAGCATTGCAAACGCGACGCCATAAGAACAGCTTTGCATATTGCTCATGAATAGCTCAGAGGTAAAAGGATTAACACTTCTTAATGCTGCTTTGAATCTGCTAGACTTTTTGCTTGCTGGACTCAACACAGAGATTCTGTAGTGTATGTAGGCTTCATATATTAGCCTTTTATTCCGATCCCTGTTTTTGCACCCCCTCCTAGCTGGGAGTCCTTTATTGCTGCAAACAGAAGCCTTTGTTACCTTGAATTTCCTGCCTCACCTATCGGGATCTGTCAGGAGACAGAAATTAATACTAGAAATAACAATTTGAGCTCAGCGTGCAGCTATTTAATTTGCAGACTAAAGGAACTTTTGTGTATTTTGTTTTTGAAGATGCATGTTTTGTATTCAAAGAGGAAGAGGAATGGGACTATCGGTGCAGGAGAGGAGGGGATGGGTCTCTTAAAATTGTGTACGTGCTCCAGGACAGGCTCTAGTACTGGGGGTAAAAAGCCTCCTTAAAAAAAACAACCCAGATGATCCTGAAAATGAAGGGCCTCTTAATCTAATGGTGTGTCACTGCATCTGTACATGCAGGCTTTGGGTTTCTTTTCGGTTACAGCAAAAGCATTCTGAAGTGAGAGTGTGTTTGTGTACACTCTGTAAATGTTGGTAGGTTTCTAAGCTTCTCTCTTGGAAGATTTCCATGGTGTAAAACTTGCTGCTGTCACCCCAAGCCCTTTTGTTTAGAAACGGTCACCTGTTCCTGTGAAAATGAGAGCAAAGAAAATCTCAAGGATCATCTTAACCAGTTCAGGGCTGTGTGTGTGTATGTGAGTGTCTGTGTGTATATATGTGAGCACACACATACATAGACATATAAATATCCTATCGCTGTTGCCATAGTCACACTCTCACTGGGCTTTATACCAGCAACTGTTCAGGGAGGTGTCAGCAAAACATCATGTATTTTAAATATAATCTGAAACACCATCCAGCAGCAAGTCAGATGTTTGTTAAAGGTCCCTTTCCTCTGCCAAGATTTCACTTAATTTGCTTTCTCACAAAAGGGAACAAACTTGAAATACTTCAGTGTTTAAGCAAATAATATTTTATAAAAAGGGTAATATGCATGATTAAAGATAAAATAAGAGGGCTCTGGCTGGTGATTATTTACAATAGGCATGGCCCTCAGACAGCAATGGTAGGAAAAGTGAGTATATAGTAACTGTTAATTCACTTGACAGCTGATAGCAATAGAAATTATATTGGCAAGGAAATAGAGACAGGCCTTGTATGAATACAGCGTTATTATTTTCTTTGATTTCTTTTTTCTTTGATTTTCTTTATAAAACTGAGATAAGTGTGTATATAGATCAAAGTAATTTGAATTACATACTGAAAAAAACTGTAGTCATGATTGCTGTAAATCCTGTTGCACCTTGCTATTTCAGAACTTACCGTCTTGGCCGTTTGTTACTGGTGGGTTGTCAGAGACGTTGATGTTGTTAATGCATTTGAGCTTGCTATGGTACGTGCTGTGTGTGGTGCTGTGTGTATAAGAACTAAGGACATCATGGTAGTCTCTAATTTCTGTAGCTTTGAAAATTACCAAATAAAAGAATAAGCAAGAAATGTATATAGTTGAAATTCACAATAGAAAGGAAGATCTTTTGGGAAGATTTGAGTCAGTCTGGATGGTTATTAAAGCTGCTGGTTAATATTTTTAATATAACTTCTGAAGGAGCTTTTATCAAAAGATCTAGGTGCATATTACAGGCTAGTTTAGACTCATAACATCCCTGTGGCGAGCTGGGCAAGTATTTTCAAGAAACTGATGTCCAGAGATGCTTGCCATGTTTGCCTGTGCTAATTTGGAAAGCTGGGTCTTGTTTATGCTTGAAGTGAATGCAGATTAAGGTAGGGTGTAAGCACAGTAGTTGTTTCTGATTAATTAAATGTGCAGAAATTCTTTCTCTGGAACAAGAGTGTCTTGTTTCTGGTTAGCATATCCTCTTTGAAATGGCACTCATTACAGAAAACTGCCCACTCGTGGCTTTAATAAAGAGCTATTGTGCGAGCAGGAAGGTCCTTATTACTCAAGCTGGGCAAAGAGAATGTGGGTTTCTCGCTCTCGATCCATTGTCCTCTCTGCTGGACCGGTTGGTCCAAGAAGTGGTCAGATGGTCTTGGGGGATCAGGAGCCACAAGCAAGTTCTTTCCAGTGTTTGACAGACAGCGTGTCCCAAGCCTGGGAGGTGTGGTGTCCCTCTGGTGCCTCTCAGTTGTTACCTGAGCAAACCCTTACCAAAAACTAAGGGACCCCATTTTGCAATGGATGACATCAAATACTGCAAAGGAGAAAAGCCTGTGTTCTGTAGTTGCTGTAGTGAAACTCTCTTGCAACTCTACACTTCAGTCTCTTCCTGAAAACTGAGGAGGTTTTCCCAGCTCTTTCTCTGCCCCTCGGTACTCTGCTGGACTAGTGAGGACAACGCCCAAAATTTGAGCTAATGTTGCTGTTTGTTAGGGAGTTATTTTCCTTGGCTTTCTGACTGGTTGTTTAATGTATCCAAAAGGCTTACTGTGTTTCTGGGTGGAATTTTGTGGCCCTGAAACAGACCTTTCTGATTGCCTTAAAAGATGTGTGATCGTTGCTTTCATGTGGAGATGTTGCACAAGTCCTTATCCGTCCAGGCGTTCCCCCAGGTACGTAGATACAGTAGCAGTACAGACTGTTTGAGAAGACTTGCAGTTATTGATAGATTTTTATCCTTAGTAAATTCCTGTGCAAGTAGGACAGTAAAAGTCCCGCTTCTTATACATGGAAACAGGGTTTCTGGTGGATTAAATAACTTGAGTTTTCAGCTGAGGTGAGAATGAAAACAAAGTCTCTTAAATCTCTGCCTGGTACTAGGTACGTTAGTTTCTTTCTAGCTAATTAATATAATACAATTTGTTGGTGTTAGTACATTTATCTTGGTATTTATTTTGCCTTATTTGGAAAAAGATTTGATTTAAAATGTGAGGTGTGTTTGAGCTGCACAGAATTGGGTTGGTTTGAATGAGCATTGTGTAGCTCTTCTAAATGCGCCCACAGCCACTACATGGAGCAGAAGAACCTCCTCTCTTCGTGGTTGGTTGATCAGGTGTATTAAATGTTTGTTTAAAAAAAAAAAACCCAACAAATCACAAACAAAACCAGCCCAACCCAAAACTTCTTTGGCTTCTTTCGGTAGATTTCTCTTGCTTTCAGTTTTGCTGGCAGATCTGATAAATTGAGTGTTGTGTCAATCTGAACTGGCCTGGGGGGTACTCATAAGAAGCTCCACTGACACATGGATTAAAGGAGCACCCCTCACAGTGGTGTCTTGCGGTGTGCTGAAGGGGGGGTAACGTCATCCTTGACACAACTGTTGTTGGGATGCAGCCTGAGACCATCACCGTGGCAGCAGGAAGAAAATGGAGATAAGAAAGGGAGTGCAACGTGATATTTGTCTGTCCAATGGTTAGCTACAAAAAAAAACCCCTTACAGCTTAGCACCTTATAAATTAGCACTTCCTTGGTTTCCTGGACCCTGTGAGTGACAGCTCAAATCTGTCTCTTGCAGAAGAGCCGTAAGACTTCTGGAACTTGGGGAAAGAAATGCAAGATGAGTGGTTCCACAGGGTCCCACCACTGTTCTGGTCAAATTTCTGATGTTTCCTGGAGCCAAGCAAGGAGGTCAACAGCACAGCCCCTGCTGGCTTGCTGCCTCTGGCTGCTATTGTGGGTTTGGCTTTTTTTGGCATTTTGGAATGCAGTGTGCCAGCACAGTGCTTCCAGGCAAAAGCAGCCCCACTGCCTCTCTCGTGAGCAGCACTATGTGTCAGTGGCCATGGGTTGGACACACTGGTCGTAGATTTTTGGTGATGTCAGCTGCTACAGCAATTGACCTGAAATGTCTTACTTGAGTTTCCAACTGTCTGTATAATGGGGACAATAAAACTGATGTATTGTTTTTTAATGTTAAAAATTTGAAAGGAGGATTCTGTAAGTGTAAGGTAATTCATAATTCATCAGGGATAAGTGAATGTCTTGCATCTCTGTTCTGAAGTGGGCATTGCTTATTCGTGCTGTGGTCTGTTTGCTTGCAGTCTTTAGTGCTTGTTTGATCACTTAAGCAGCTCATGAGAGCACCCTTATAATACGGGGAAAAAGGCCAGTTTGAGAAGCCCTTGCATAATGTAAAATATTATGACCAGAGGATACTACACAGCCTGTTGTCCTTATAAAATCCTGTGAAAATATTTCCAAGGGTCTCTACACATCAGGATCAGTGGCAGCTTCTTTGTGAGTGGAAATGGCTTCTGCTTCGCTGACCTTCTGCTTGGAAGGGGCTGTGTCTCTTGGGCAGTGCTTGGTGCGATGCTGGTGTCTCTGGTAAATCTGAGAGGTTTACAGTCTCAAGTGTGGAATTAGAATTACTTTTTGAAAGCTTTCCATGATGTTTTTTTGTGATTCCCAAGCACAGGTGGGGATTTTATATTGTATCTTGGGTTTTTTTTGTGTGTTTTTGTTTAAAAGTAGTCTGGCACTTTCTATGTAAGAAAGAAGCTACCTCTGATCCCCAGGCAAGTTAGGGTTCCTAGGTTTCCGTTTCAGTTTTGAGACTGGAGCTGGGTTAAGACTTGTCTGTGTTGACCAGGGAGTGTTCTGGCACAGCTCCTCATGATTAACTGTCCCTATTGTGGGATAATTAGTGTGCCTGCAAACTGGAGCCAGTAAAACCAACTCTCGCTGTGGAATACCGTGTCCACTGGAGGAGCAGTCCCAGTTGTTTTCCACGACGTTACTAGCAGCAAAAGCCTGTCCAGTGACCTTATAAGTTACTGAGGTGGAGGTACAGTTTTTTCCTGTAGTCTTCACTGCTGTTGGCTACCCTCTGTAATTGAATTCTCTTTTCACTGCCACGCATTGCTTAACAACATCTATAGGATGTATTACTAATTGCATGTTTTCACTGTGGTAGTTAGCATAATTGAAAGCAAAAGTTTCCAACATAATAGAGTACAGCTTCTCCTGTGTAATGTTTTTTTTTCATGCTGACATTACATTTTAGGTAGTGCAGTGAAGCCAGTTTGGGAGAAACTGAAAGTCCAAGCAAGCGGTTATGCATCTCATGCTGTAATCTGGTATTCATGGGAGGCCTCAGGTATACAGGAGACTAATTGTAAAGAACTATCCTGGAGAGGTGAGATGCCTAAAGGTGCTCTGGTAGCAGTGCTTTTCACAGTGCAGGTATTTTGGTTTTATTTGGTCAGTAGGACATAGGGGAACACATGACCATTAAAGAGTAAAACAACATGTGCTCTGAGGTCTTTTGATGCAAAAGTGAAGCTGCCCATCCAGAGCTACAGGGAAAGGCAGTCTGGACTGGAAAGGTTAAAATCATAATTTCCAGGTTTTTTTCCGTGTTAACGAGTGTCTCTGTTTCAACAGGTATAAAATCAGTAAGGTCAGAGATACAGTAAATTTCACAGAACAGCTTTTGCTATCTTTTACCAAGTCTTAGTGAAAGCAAGCACAGCCTCTCCTTGTCTTTCATCCTGTTTGAGTCTTTCAGAGGAAATGCTCAACTGACAAGGTATATCACAGGGGTTACACTTGCTGGCAGATGAGATTTGAGAAGGCACCTTGAGTGTGGCGAGAAATGTAGGTATAGTCTCATAGTGTTGCGAGTGATAACAGAATCAGATAATGACTGCTAAACTGTGTAACAAGCAGGCTTAGCTGACTTCTGTGTTCAAAAAGTTGAAATGGAAGAGAAAGATCCTGTTCCTCTCCATTGCTCCTTTGCATCCCTCTTTTCTGCAGAACCTTTACAGACTCCTTGGGGCCACGAGTCTGTCTGCGGTGGGGTGATAAGTAACTCCAGGGTAAGAATTATTCTGGGTTAGGCTGAAGTTCAGGGAAAATGCTTTAGTATTTCTGTTGTCGCCTGGTTGATTCTTGCCGGTCTTGCCCTTGCAGATATGTGCTGTTTAGTTGATGCTTTGTCTAGTCTTGGCTCTTACTTCCCACTTCATGACTTGCCATCTCAGATTGAGTTTTTATATGTCCTTAGTTCTATCAAAAGACCCTTAACTGTCTTGTCAGGCATGCCTTTGCTGGTGTGAAAGCAGCAGGATGTGAAAAGGTTCCTGTCATGCTGCTGTTGAGAATTCGGGTCCTTACCCTGACAATGTCAGGCTGCCCAAGGGGTGGGCCATCCCACGACAATGTGTTTGCCCAAGCATATAGCCAGTTGCCTATTTGGGAAGATAGATGTTCCCCGCACAAACCCTTATGCTTATGTGTGTGTGAGAGGTGCAGGTGCACATGTGGGTGGTAAATTCTTTGATAAGCCTAGATAGAGTCATTGCTGTTGTACTGGGTGGCTTTGCTTCTCCATAAAAGGACCTCACTGTGCTAATCTTCTTGCATTGTAGCACCTGTCACCTACCAGGTAGGTGTTAAATACTGCATTCAGAGGGGATTATCACCAGCTCTTCTGCTCTGGCTACAGAAAAGGAGAACAAGAGGAATTTCAACTCTCCTATATGGGAGGAGTAAAGGAGAATCTACCAACATGGTTGAGAAGGTCAGGAACAGCACTTTGGGAATCCTTTGGGATGTATCATTAATCCCTACATTTGGGATTTCATATTTGAGATAGATTTTGATGTAGAACTCACAAGCTGGAGATGTGCAGTTCGATGTTTTATCACTTGAATCGATGCAGGCTGTTCATCATTCCTATCTAAAAAGCCAGTGTGTTGACATATGACAGTGTTGTTATATCAACATGAATTGTTCTGGCAGGCTGTGGGAGTTTTGTACTTTTTTTTTTTTAAGGAATGTAGCCGTAGACTGGACCACGGTATGACATGGTTGAAATTCTGCTCTTAACATGGTTCTCACCTGCTTGCTGCTGCTTCTGTGTGTCAGTAATACCTTGAGTTCCTGGAGAAGCTCATTGCGAGCATAATGAAGCAACAACTTAAGTGTTAACAGAAGTCTGGAGTGTTACGTGTATGTGGAAATTGCTGCTACTGTAATAAATTTCAAAGCTATGCTTTAAAAAAAGCCAAACCAACAACAAACAGCAGGAAGCATGGATTGCTATCATGGATTTATCCAACCTAAGACAACTCTCCAGCATGCTTTGCTTGATCTAAGGCTGTTTATACAAGCTGAATATTTTGTAGCCGTGTCATCTTGAGTTACAGGCAGTACAAATTAAAAATTACTTTCGGAGTTACTCCAACGTACAACTCAGCTGGGGACTTACTGGAGAGCAGCTAAAGAGAAAGGGCTGACTTGCCCAGAGCATCTTCTCTCCGACAGTATGGCCTGTGTTTATCCCCAAGAGCGGTCCTGGCTTCTGCAGTCCTGTACCAGTAGACATGTGTTGCCCATGCAGTGATGAGGAAAACAAGGGTAATGCGTGCTGCAGGGTGTTTCCTGTGCATCTGCCCAGTTTTATTTTTACATGATACATTTATACACATGTGCTATCTTCTTAGTTTAGCTCTAATGCCCTCTAATTCTGGGTATGGAGTTACAAAGAAAGCAAAAATCAATGTAGAGGGAAGAACAAGGACCTTTTAAAGCTTTGTAGAGTGTAAGAAATTCCCAAATCTTCAAGTGTTTTGCATGTTTAAATGAATTAGTGCTCCCTGTAAAAGTGTTCCTGCTGATAAGTAGAAAATAAAACTCTGGCGTGAGAACTGTAGCAAAATACAAGAAGACTCAAGCTGTCTGATTGTAGGCTTTAAATATCCAGAATGATTCATCCTGCTTTTCTGTTGTCCAAACCTGTAGTTAAAAATTACCGTATACTTTAAGTAAATTGAGGAAGGGTTACCACAGAAATGTGAGAATAAACTTGAATGACAAAACATCGAATTATTTTCAATTCCCTCTTTTTAAGGCTGCTCTTACAGTCAAAGAATAATTATTAGTGACCTGCAGTGCTATCCAGAAGGAGATTGTAATTTTCAGTTGAGTCGACACTGAGGATTTAACAGCTGCCTGTGCAAGAAGAGTGGGCGACATAAGCAAATTGTGAGACTTGGCAGAATGTGGCTTGGGTGGCTACTTATTAGATGAAGACTGGAGCGCATAAGACAGTCTAAACAGACTGCTGATAAATTAGGATGTACCTACTAAGTAGACTGTAAAGAGAAATGACAGTATAACAAGTCTAGGCTCTTGTATCTCAGTTCTTCTTAACCGGTGATTAGCGATGAGCTTAGCCTTTTTATATCGTCTTCCTCAACATACAGCTTCTGCTGTCCTTCAGCCTTTGCTGAAAGTAGAGAACAGATGGGAGGAAACAATAGCCCTTCGTGTCTGAATGAGGAAAGGTAAGAGAATTAGGTCTCTCGAACCCAAAAGTAATTTGGTTGTATTGCTGTGTCACCTGGTACATAGCTGTGGCATTCGCACTGGTATCAAAAGCCCACACGCCTTTGGTCAGCGTGGACAAGTGCGTGGCGTGTGCCAGTTCCTGTGCAACTGACAGGAGCACTTTCCTCTGCTTCAACTGTCTGGAAGGGATGAAATTCAGAAGAACCCCTCTCTTCCCTCTCCAGGCAAGATAGGAACTCACAGATACTATGGAAGCTGTCCTCTTAGATGGGAGAGCTAATTGAATGCTGTGACCTCTCCTGATCTCCCAAAAGCTTGAGAAGAGATGAGAGGAACTGTGGGCTTAGTTGTGTTTTGGTCTACAAAAGAAAGCATAGCTGCCAAGGAGGGAGGGGATTATGCAGGTTTATCTGTATGGTGTAAGAGAAAAGTCGGAGTGGACCATTCATGGACTCATTTTTAGCCTCACGTAAAATGAATTGCCCTGTTGCTACTTCATATTTTAAGAAAGAATTGAGCTTGGGCATCAGTTGTGGCTTTTAGGTGAGACAACTAGCTAGTTTTCAGCGCCCTCAATGATGATCTCTCATCCACAGGGTCAAATGGTTTGGTAGGGCTGAGCGCTCCATGGGTAAGGGGCAGCCTCTCTCCGCTTTCCCAGGCAAGAAGGGGGATGTCAAAGAGCTTTCCGTCTTGTGTTTGGTGTCTTGCTCTTTTCCTTTCTCCTTTCCAAGCTAGAGAGTTTGTGTTTTACAGAACGTCATATTAAATCTGTATACCTGAGTGTTGCTGTGCCAGTCAGTGAAAACCATTTTGAGACCTCTCCTGTCTTTCTGGGGATGAGGTGACTGGAGTGAGGGAACTTTAGAAGACCAGCACTGTGGTTTTATCAGGCAGCATTACTGCTGTTTGTACCGTGTTCACTGTGCGCAGATGTCTGGGGAACTGCTTTGATCTTCCTTCTGGGTGGCTTATAAATAGGGAGTGGGAATAAATTATTTCTTCATTTGTCGTTGTAAGGGAGACATTAAACAGGGAGTCTACAGTTTCTGAGAAATCCAGTGATGGGTGGGCAATAAAACGAAGAGCAGGGAGGGGAGAAGGCATTAGGAACTGGGAACCTTAGTGGTTAAGTTTTGAATTGGAGCAGCAAAATGTCTGAAACTGGCTTATTTTTTAATGAAAAAAAAATTGGTTAATGATGACAGGATGACTAGGGGAGAAAAGTCCTTAGATTTCTGTGGAGTGATTCATGAGTCAGAAATTGCTGACACTTGGAAAAGCAACTGTCTCTGCTCAGCTCCTCCTCTGCTCTCCTGTTTTCTTCTCACTTTAAATGACCATGCTGTAGATTGAGAGATGGAATTGGAGAAGCCCTTGGTCCAGTTCTTCAACAGGGCACCTAACGACTTTACGTTTCAGCTGTCCTGGTGAACATTAACTCCTCTCTTGCTCTCTGAGTTTGCAGACTCAGCCAGGACACAAAGAACTGAATAACCCTTGAAGAATGAACTCCTTTGTTGCCCACCGAGGCATAGCTGTGGCATTGTTTTCACCAGGGGCAGGACAGTGAGTAATAGCGTCGCAGCTGCTTCACTGAGCTCAGTGCTGGAGGATGCCTTAGTCTCCTTGGACTTTTCTTTCCAAAATCATTCGCCTGTGGAAAAAGATGAAATACATTTGTAAGCAAGACTTCATTGTGTTTTTTGTAAATGTAAGAAAGCTGAGAATTGTACTGTGGGGAAAAAAAAACAACAAGGTGCTCTCAGACTTCACTCTGTAGAAATTTGAAGGTATGTGGAAAGGTGTTGACACTAGCTTTTTTCCAAAGTAAATTTTCAAAATGTGGACACAGCTTTCTGCTTGTCCCGTGTTCTGTGTCTGGTATTACTAGTCTGGGCAGAACTTTATCTCCGTTGATCAAGGAGAACTGCCCTCGCCTGGGCGGCATTTACCACTGCTCCATCCTCAAAGCCCAACGAGGAGTAGGCTGCTCATTGCAATGACTCAAAGCATTTACCTCGCAGCACTCCACTTTTATGTTTGATTTAGTAGCACCAACTAGCTTTAAAAATGTTTTTGCATTGCTCTCAACTTCGGTCAGCCAAGAACTTTTGTCCAGTAGAGTTTAAGCTACTTCTAAAGTGTAATTTAGATGTAATTATCTCACCAAGATTGTATCTATTGAGAGCAAGACTGTTTTCATCAAGGACTCCTTTTAAAATATTTTCTCAAGTGGATTCTTCTCTGTTTGGCAGACCCAGTTTTATATGATGAAAGTGATAAGCCTTCAGTGTCTTTGCACAATAGTCCACTGATCACTGGTGTGGTCAGCAGCCATCCAAAAAAAAAATTATACAAATTACTGTGAGATGAATAGAAAAGGGAAAGAATGCATAATTGTTTTCCTAGTCTGCAGTGTATGTCTTATGCTTCGAATGATGGTTAGTTTTTAGTTCTCTGTCTAGGAAAGAACTTAGTAGAACCTAAAGAGAAGTGCAGTGAGGACTTGACCATATTTGGTGAAATGCTTTGGGTTACCAGGTGCTGGCAAGGAGCTGTGTTTTGTTTTGTGTGTGACTGATGATGGTGTGGAATTTGACTGTTCTTGATGCAGAGAAGAGACACGATGTGGTGAGACACGTTGTTTTAGATATGCTGGGCTCATGAAACAGTCTGTCCCAACCATAATATTTAGATGCAAAACTGGAATCTAATATGAAACCGCATACTACTTTTATTTCATAAACAAGCCTTCTTAGTATTTTTCTACAAATAATTATTTGAGAAGCAACCTTTCAGGTATCAATAATGTGTGATTCTTTGTGCTTTTTTAAAAAAAGGTAGTTCTACCTATGCATGTCTTAACCTCTGTCAAAAAAGCCTAGTATGGAAGGAGACCAAGAGAAGCATACCTTTGCTGCTATCAGTTAAGAGGGAGCTATCTTAAGAAGCCTTGAAGGCCGCAATGTGAATACCTGTGTTTTTTTAACAAAGCATTTGACATCCATCGGTGTTGTGATATCATACTGCTATCACCGCACTGGATTTGGAAGAGGAATGCTGCTAGTTATTTGCAGAGCATCATTTAATCATCTTTGTCAAGTAATGGATTTATTATTGATTGCAGGCTCCTAGTTAGCTTAGAGAATTGTATCTTAATTTGCTTTGTCTTTCTTCTTCCCCGGAGGGATGTAGTGCCAGGCTGGAAATTTTGTAAACCACCTATGTTACAAGAACATCAGGGTTGAAAATTCAAGTGTTCAGTTCAAACACAGAATTTAAGCATGAGATCATCTGTTTTATTGACTGTCTGTGACACGATTCTGTGAAAGAAATGGTACCTAGAAGTGCGTTTAGGTCAGGAAACATATCCAGGGTAAGCTGGACTGTTCTAAATTTGGAATGTACTCTTTATTTTAATGTGTGCCTTTGAATTTTTCCTGGTTTGAATAGCTTTTGTAATAATGCTCTGTAGCTCTTGATTTACAGAGAATTTAAGTTTGGAGGAAAAGTACCAGTTCCACTACAAATAAGTATATTAAATCCTATGCAGATCGTCATCAGGGTTGAATCAAAGCGGTTCACGGCAAACAAAGAGTAACTAATAGCAGTAGTAGCTTCCTATCCTTTATCCATGTGCTTTAAGGTGGGATGCTGTTGTTAGATGCCTCTTCTGATTTTTCTGTATATTGCAAGCCAGTATCTTTCTTCTAGTCCAAGATGTTAGCTCTGATTTTATTAATACACAATTTCCTAAAAGACACCTAGCTCAAGGCGAAGGTGTAGAGAGGAGGAAAATCCTGTTCTATTTAATCTACCACTGAGAGCATTAGAAAGGCAAACCTTGTTTTTTCATTTTCATCTGGACTAACTTCAGCATCTAGTTGTGGTTTCTGCTTAAAGTTTTCTACTCTGTGGTCCACTCATGCTTCTTGCTGCTTGGATGTTGTAACTGAGTCACTTTTGACGAATTTTTGATAATCAGAAACATGCTTTCCCTGTGTTTTCCCAGTTTACTGGGAAGAGCCCGGTGGCTAGGGTCTTCTGCAGCTGTGGTGTCACCCTCCAGCAAGGGCTGAACTAGTGCCTGCTCTGGATTTTGTGCAACCACGTGCTTCTTGAAGCCTCTACAGACGTGCTGGGTGTGTTATGGTGACTATTGGAGGAGCCACTTTGAGAGGGGGAAACTTAATGTCAACCTGGACTTTAGCTGTAAGTCAGTGTGTAGACAACATAGAATCAGATTTATTAAAACAAGGGAATTGACGATTACCTATTTATATGATTCTATGGGAGCTTTAATATTACAATGTAGCTGTTACTTACTAAGCAATAACTTGCACTTGGATAATAAGCTCGGACATGGATGTGGAGCTCAGGCTGGTGACATCATTGACCTAAGAAATGGCAGTGCTGAAGTATTAAAGTGAGTTGGCTTAAAGTTGGCAAAAGCCTCTTGCATTCTTTTATCTCTGTTGAAGAGGCATTTTACTTTAATTGTGTAGTTTAGGTAGGCTGCATCGAATCGGTAAGTTTTACAACTAGCAGACTATTTTTCTTCCAGAAGAAAAGAATATTTTTATAGATTTAGATGGACCTTATTACTGTATTGCAAGATCAATACCATGGAGGATTTCACTCAGATAGTAGCTCAGTTTCCAAAGGCAGGATTTAATATTTTTGAGTGGGTTTTTTATTCTTTGTTTTCCCTGGAAATACTTAACAATTACACAACTTGTTTCACAGCATCCCTTTAAACATTCACACCTGAAAGCTTTTTATTACAATGGGAAAACAATTGTTTGCTCAGAAGCATAGCAAAATTTTGCAGTGGTGCAAGTCTTGCTCTAAATCCTGTTTTATCAATAACTCAGTTTTCTCAGTAGGGCACCAAAGGTGATGGGAGAATCAACAGGCATTTGTGCTTAGATTTCTTCGAACTACAGAGAAGTTGTAGTTTCTCTAATAAAGTGGCCTCCATTTTGTTAGAGAAAGCAGCAAGCTTTTAAATGGCATTTGATTCTCTTCTAGAATCTTAATGAAAGTCCTGTATGAGGGTGCCAACCGTACACACATTTGTTATTGCAACTTCTAGAAAATGCTTTCTCAAGAGACTACAGAAAATTACAGGCATGTTATGCTGTCTCAATATCTGCCTAAGGGGAGTTTTGCCCTCCAATAAATAAGAGTCTACATATAATAAATCAGCATTTTATCGTCAGCCACCAGGTGACTCTCAAATGTCAAGAAAAGGTGTGTGATAACTCCCAGATTTCTGTTGATGGCAGCCATCACATTGTATTAAGCAGAATTTTGCAAGAGGCAAATGTCACCTTTCCTAAATCTTTCAAGTGTATGTTTGGTGCCTTTTTAATTGAGGCCCTATAAATCCAAATCTAAAATTTGTATAAAAAACTTTGTTGAAACCAAGTAGTAGCGTTTGGAGGAGGAGGAGCTGGAATTCCAGCTTGGAATGATGTCTAACACCAGGGAATGTTTCAGGGAGGAGCATGAAGAGATCAGCTGTTTCGTAGCGTAATCCTGATAGAAGGGGTTTTGGAAGGCATTTCTCATGTTCATTTGTGTCAGCCATTGAAAGTGCTGTAAATGAGTCTGTAGCACCTTGGTAGTGATTTGTAGAAAGAATGGTTGTGAAAGCAGTTTTAGAAACTGGAACTTCAGGGGCTCTCTTTATTGATGAAGCAAGAATTTTTTTGTCTTTGTTTAAAACAGAAGAAATCCTTTTTTTCTGTCTTTCTACCCCCCATCCCCCCGAGCTTCCTCTTTCTTTCTCTTTTCCACTTCTGCCACTCACAGCATCATGTCACTAAATCATGAAATGACACAGAGAAAAGTAAGTTAGTTGTGCATCGCTGGCTGATTAAATCCACTCTTCTGCATTTAGACTCTAGTGGATTTATTAAGATGAAGTAAAGGGGAAGAAATGACATGGCTACTGAGGGAAAAATGAGTATTAATGTCTTTACAACAACCGTCTGATGAAATGTTATATGTTTAAGCTACCTGGCTGTTTCAATTACTCATGAAACAGCATGGGTTGGATGTAATTCTGCTTGCTGGTGCTTGCTAAATGCTTCCTAAGTGCTTTTAGATGACCCAGTTTTGGGATTGATATAAGGAACCTATAATTGTTAAATGCAAAAGAAACTCTAAAAGGGCTGAGCAAAACTCCTGAATTAGGCTGCATTCTCCAGGAAATGCGGGACTGGTGTTTTAAAATGCCAGATGTCTATTTACTTGGAAAAGCGAAACAGTGATAGTATGTTGTTGATGAAGTAAGTGGAGCAGATCAATAGGTGAATATTTAAGAGGATCTTTAGATGATTATGCTACAAAACGTGTGCAGGAGGAAGAAATACTGTGCTCCTGACAGCTAAATCAAGCATCGGTAATGCAGATAAGCTTGTCATCGAGATTTCTACCCACACGTGAGGAAAGAAACAGGACGAAATCGTTAAAGACTTTTTCAGTCTTCACCCTGAGCTTTTTTCCCAAACCTAACCTTGTTTAAATCTAATGAAATAGAGCAAATTAAAGAAACAAAAGTAATACTCGAAAGCTTCAGTCTGACTAGAATGTGCTTTGGAAAGCTTGAGCCTTTGACATCGGGGTTAGATCAGATATTACTGCTCTGCAAATTCAGTTGCTAGCTGCCAAGGGCTTTATTGCTCTTTCTGCATCTTAAGACTTTAATATGTGCAGTTTCTGTGGAAGCAGCAAGGAAGGAATTTTCACAAGTGCAAAAATTTGCTGGGAACCTTATTTTTAGTGCGCCAAATCCCAATTACCATACCCATTGCACATTTGGAGTACGTGAAGAGTCTCATCCACTGCACCTTGCCTTATGAATGCTTAATAGCACTTAAGTGGTTGACTTTCATAGATCCACACCTTTTCTAGGACTATTTTGGTTTGTAATACAAATTCCATCAGGTAAAGCAGATTAAAAGCTCACTAGTGAGGATCACGAGTGCTAGGAAGCACACTGAAACTATTTACTCCTTGGACAGAGATGCAATAAAAAAACCTCAGTGCTTTCTCTGTAGCCTATATTTAGCTAAAGTCCCCCACTTCTGCAGCGTGGGTTTTACTTACGTTACCTTGAACCTCTTACCCATTTAGTCCAACACAGCGCACAATGAGGTCAGCCTTCTGGTAGGTGAGGGTTTCGTTTTATGGGTCACACTTCAGCAGGCAACAAATGTTGGGTGAGCTTTAGTTCCTCCAGGTTCTCGTTAGCATCCTCAGTCCTAGCAGTGTTGCACCTCGCAGCTGGAGCAGAGACGGCTGTCATGTTTCATGATCTGCTGAGACTTCTAGGGTTATTCAGCTGGTGTTCCTGTGTGGTGAGATGGTGGATGAGGAAGCGGAGGAAGCGAAGAGATAAAATGAATCCTTCTGCAGAGGTGGCATTCATGCAGCTTGTGATCCAGGACTCTGGCTTTCACAACAAACTTCCTAGCAGCCATGCTGCTCTCCGAGCAGGCAGGAAACACGGGCCAGCACCGTGTGTCCTGCTGAAGCCAGTGAAGAGCTGCATAGGTGAAGGTAAAATAAAAGACAGCGGCTGCAGACAAGAGTTGTGACTTCTCCTTCCTTTAGGTAGATGCATGAGAGAGTTCATTCTTCTGAAGCCCAAAACATGATGTTTAGCATGTATTGTATGCTTTATGGTAGAGACTGTCTGGTCTTTCCTAGTTAAATAGAAAAGCTTTCCTTATCTCTCCAGGTGTCTCTGCAATGCACAAGGTGAATCCTTTTTTTAAAAACTTCCACTCCTTAATATTTTGAGGATAGTTGTGCTGTTGACATGTTTCTTCTTGTGTGAAACCTGTCTCTGCGGGAGGACAGTCTTTGCTTTGTGGATTGCAGACTTTCTTTCCTTGATGGTTTGAGGATTGTTTTCATGGAAGTAATTCCAAATATTTAATTTCTGATTTTGTGAATGGATCCATTTATTTCAACTGTTGGAATTCTCATTAGTGGAAATTAACACAAGCTGTGACATAGCTTGGCTTGACTTTTCCACCACAGCCCACAGTTACATGGGCTGAAATAACTCATTACCGAAATCATCTGTAGTTAAGAGAAGCTTTCTGTCAAGTGGATTTGCAGAGAGCAGAGCATGATTGCAGCCTGGGGAGCGGTGTAAGGCAGAGCAGTTATTCCACTGGAGCAGGACGTCTGGTGAGCCAGCGGCTGAGCCTGCATCTCCAACTTGATGGCCATGATGTCCTATCTCCCCTGTGAACTGTAAGATGGAGTGATGCTGCAGGCAGAAAGAGGTGACTGTTACGTGGAAGGGAGCTGATGTAAGAGTGCATTCTTTCAATGCTGTACGCTTCTGATACTTATTCTTAGAAAATGCATTAAAAATCTGAAAGGGTCTTAAAAAAGATTCAGTATGACATGAGGTCTATAAAGCCTGCCTTGCCTGAGCTCTTGTATTTGCTGTTGGTGGCTTGTTTCCAGGAAGGTTCAGTGATGACTTTAATTACCACCAGCTTGCAAGTGCCTGCATGAGTGGGGAATTTCTGGTGGCGAGCGATTAAATTTAGCAGCAGAATGAATGATAAGGTCAGTTGGAGCAAAAAGAGAAATAAGTTGGGGGCCATAAATACCCTTTCCTAAGGAAGGGATGTTTGCAGACAAGATGACTGAGCAAAGGGTGGTTGAATGTGGGCACATCGCTGAAGATGATGGCTTGCCCCAGCTGCTGGGTTGGAGGTAGAAGTCTCATGAAGACGATCTATTCACAATGGTAAAAAGGATTCCCTGGCCATAGGAAGGCAAATGTAGGCTTGCTAAACATAGAGAGGCTTTGTCATAGCCTGTTGGCCTTAACTGCCCTTGACATGTTCCATGTTTGGCATACTTTCTCTTTGCTACCGATGTGCTCCCCACCCCATCCTTTTTTTAAATAAAACCCATGGTTTGTGGGGGAGCCTGTCTGTATTTTGATTTGTACTTATTCCAATTACGTCTTGGCATCTCAGTCACTAGTTGTTTACGGGTTTTTACTGGGAGCTGTAGTTCTGCCACACGTTCAGCTCTTGGCACAGGTAGTTAACTGGTAGGCTTGGAAGGAAACATGTTCCTCTGCTCTTTTTTTAAGAGTTGAGAATAAACTTGTGAAAACTGTCTGTTTCTGAGGGCTTTTATATATGATGGAATGATGGGAAGGCAGGTGTAATAATACTAAGTATTGATTTTTCATTTAATCAATCCTGCAGGTAGTTTTTCTGTAGCGTTGTGTATTGTTTGTGGATGAGTCTGCTCGCAGGAAGGTGGCTGATGTTGTGATATGGCTACAGGAAGTTGCTGTGAACCCATAGATCTAGTGACGTGGTGTATCCGTGAGTTCAGCTATTTGGATTTTGTTGTAAACCTCTTAGATATGATACAGTGGAATCCTCTTAAACACAAATTCCATGTAGCAAGTGACAGAACATAATGAAAGCATAAACTGTTACACAAATAAAACTGTCAGATGCATAAGGCTGCAGCTATAAACAGCTGTGGATTTCGGCACGTTCCGCGGAGTTGAGCGAGCTGCCTTAGGAGGCATATTTTTGGGGTAAGTTTTGACTTAGCACAGAAGAGCTTGAATCAGTATCGATACTTGCTAAAATAAAACTTTGCTTGCAAAGGAAGGCTTTCTTGTCAGTATCTTAAAATACCGGCACTGCTGGCAAATTAGTGGTTATCTTTATGTAACAAATTGCAATTGAAAAACACTGTATGGACATAAGGTGATGCAAATGTTAGGAGGTACTCACCTTTGTGACAGGGGAAGAGCACTCGATCAACAAGAGCTGATAAACATCTATAAATACTTAAAGGGTGGGTGTCAAGAGGAAGGGGCCAGTCTTTTTTCTGTGGTGCCCAGTGACAGGACAAGAAGTAATGGGCACAAACTAGTACATAAGAAGTTTCATCTAAACATAAGGAACTTCTTTACTTTGAGGGTGTCAGAGCACTGGAACAGGCTGCCCAAAGAGGTGGTGGAGTCTCTGGAGACATTCAGAACCCACCTGGACAAGTTCCTGTGCAACCTGCTTTAGAAGGACCTGCTTTGGCAGGGGGGTTGGACTAGATGATCTCCAGAGATCACTTCCAACTCCATATCATTCCATGATTCTTCAACCTGTGTTCAACAAACAGTTCTATTAAAGAATGCTTGAATTAAGGGTGAGATTTTTTTTTTGTTCATGCTTTAGATATTTTAAAATGTGTAAGGTAGTATGTCAGTGTTGTCAGAAGTCATTCAAAGCAGCTTTTCAGTCTGTCCTCCAGAGGAGTCTGGCATTGTTGGACTGTTGGACTCTGTGACCAGCTGGGCCGTTGAAGTAGTGTGTCCATCGCAGGTCTATCCTGGCCTGTATAGTGGTGTAGGGAGGAGTAAAGGAGGTCCTGAGCTCCTCTGTGCTCCCTGCTGTCAGTCCTCAGAAGAATGCAGTGGTGTTTTACTAAAGCCTTCCCACAGCTGCAGGTCTTGACATCTGGGAATCTGGGGAAGAGTTTTTTGGTAAGATCCTGCCACTGATATAGCTAAGGGATGTTTTTCTGCTTGCTGATGTTTTCCTGCTTTGTGTCTTGCACAAACATTTTGGAAAGGACCATCATTAACCTTGATCTGCACGGAGATGAATGATGGAGGCTTTAGCAAGAAAAGGAAGACAAACAGTCCTCTGTTAACCAAACCAACTCCATGCCATGCCATCAGGCAGTGCCGGTGCCAGCTTTTGGGATTGGGATGTGTGTCTGGACGCTGCTGGAGGGGAGGATGGCAGTGCCTGGCTCCTGCCAGCTCTTTGATGGGCACATTGCAGGAGCACCCGTGTCCTCCTCACCGCTGTGCATGGTGCTTGCCATGGTGAGAATGGATGAGTTGACAGAATTTGAGTGTTCTCCTCTTGGCATTGCCTGTCTTGGCTCAAGTTTCTCTGTGATGCAGCTGTATAAATACCTGAGTCCTGCCTACTTGTGCCAGGAATTGCAGATACACCTCGTGTCCACAGCCAGAAACAAAGCCTGCCAGTGCTGCTGCAACTTGGTCGTCCCTTCTTGGCTCAGCCTGTCCTGTAAAACAAAGCTACTAAAACACATGTAGGCTTCAGACACGGCAGAAATTTCCTGGTGAGATGCTGCATATGTTAGTTGGACATTTCTCCTTTGGATGCTGTCAATTAAACAAAGATTTTCCTGCACTGTGGTGCTTGTGGCCCACAGATATGTTGTATTAAGAGGAAGACTGTAGCTTGCTTTACTGAACCCAAACCAGATTAAACCATTTTAAAATAGCCTACATTATTTTAACAGGGAGATCTGTTTCTTTTTCCCTTCCCCAGGAGAATTGCTCCTATGTAAAAGTAAAGTAATTTGGATGACTTCTAAAGGCATGCAGCTTGTATTTTGCATAATGCTGAGTTTTCAGGTGACCTGCGTTGTGACCCAGTATCCTGTTTCTCTGGCGGATTTGTAAATGTTCGTAGTACAAATTTGCAATGCAGAGCACACTCTTCTTCGCTGCTGGAAGGATGTTTATTGCCACCAGGACAGGACAGATGCCCATCACCCCTGTTCCATCGTTACCAGCAGGAACTGTGCGCTGAGAATCTGCTGGCAGGAGGATGGGCTGCTCGGCTTCCATCAAAGAAGCCGAGTCAAGGAGAACAAGGAGAGGAAAGGGGAGGTTTTACAGTGGTGGAAACGCCAGGTTGTTGGCTTAGTTCTGCTTAGTCAATGATTCACCGTGGACGCAAGGTTTTAAAGAGAAGCTTTCTACGAATCTCCTGGAACACAGTCAAGGAGGAAATAATGGCTGGTGCTGCAGTGATGGTCCTCTCGGAGGAAGAGCTTTTAGGAAACATGGATATTCCCATTTTGTGTAATTTATGGAGAAGGCTTGTACTGCCCTGCTCCTGCTCAGCAGAAGGGTGAGGATCTCTTGATGAAACCTCCAGCAGTGGAGTCATCCTCTAGCTGTGTCAGTTTCAATTATGGAAAAGAATCACTAGGACTTCATTAAACCAAACACTGTATTATAAAGTTTATAAAAGTTACTATTAACAGTCATGAAGAAAGATCTGTTTGTTTTTATAGAGTGTATTAAGTGTTACATTGATTTTTGACTTGAAAGTGTCCAAACCCAGAATTTAAGGCAAATAAAATGGGCACAAAAGGATGTGTTTTGCTTGCATTCATAAAGATGGTACTTCAGGGATTTATATGAAATAGAAAACCTTCTGCAAGTTGCATGAAATGTAATAAATTGTGCTTGAGAACGCCCCCAGTTTGACTATAAAGGCCTTATCTCACCCATGTAAAATATTTATGCGTAAATGCATATTTTATATTTTTCCTTTGCCTTCCTTGGGCTGCTGTATACTTTCAGAAATGGCATCTCTGGTGTTTACTTGTTGTGGAGGCAGCAAAAAACCCTCATACGTTTTATTTGATGTTGTTACTTCGGCTTTTCTTTTGGTTTATTTTGGGTATAAGGAGGAGCAAAAAGGCTGATTAGAGAGTGCGAGGGTGATAAAAGCAAAAGTTGGATAGCTGGAAATCTTTCTTGAAGGTCTTTGTTTAATGGGGATTTATCCCTCAGACACATGAATCCAAAGTTTTTCATGTTGTTTTACATCTCACTGTTCTTTGTCTGCCGCTCCTACCCCACTTTGAATTGTATCTAGTATTAGTCTAAGAGGCTACAACTAGCATTTAGTTACATTAAAGCATTTGTCACTGATTCTGAATTTAAAAGACCTAAAAAGTTCTTGAGTTTTATAGTTGGGGGAAATACTGTCTGAATGCACTAAGGTGATGCTGCCTTGGCATTTGGTTGCTGTAGGAATATTTGTATCCTGGTTTAGTGTTCACGTTTCTAAAAACGTTCAGTATTTTGAGTGTTTTCAATAAAATCTTCAAGAGCGATTCAAGTTCGGGAGACACTTCAGTGAGTGATTTAAAGCTCAAACTGTTTATTGAAGAGAAGGTGAAAAGGTGGCATTGCTGTTGCTTAGAAATACTTAAGTAAGAGAAAGATAGCAATTTAGAAAAAAAAGGAAAGAAGAAAGCTACAGGAAAAGCCAAATTTGATAGTTGAAGTAAGACAATTTGCAGGGACAACATAGAAAACATGTTTACAGGAGGTAATTAGCAGTGGATGCAGTTTTTAAAGGCAGTTAGCAGATAAAAGGTTTGATGGTTTTAGCAGCTTTTCACCTTAAAAATTGTATTCACCAATTTATAAAAGGATTCCCCCCTTTTCCCCTGCATCCTTCTTGGGAGATACTCAGAACCTGCCTGGCTGTGTTTCTGTCCATCATGATGTAGGTGACCCTGCTTTGGCAGGGGGGTTGGACTAGATCCAGAGGTCTCTTCCAAACCCTGCTGTTCTGTGATTCCAGTGGTGCCTCTGATTCAACCCATCACTTTCCCGCCTCATTGCTTTGGCGTATTTGTTTTCCATGATGTAGCCAAGGCACGGTAAAGGCTATGTTGTTGCTGGTGCTGGGGGAGGTCTTGCTCTTGACGCCAGCCCCTGCTTCTTTTGTGCTGGTACTAGTTGTGTGCTTGCTGTGGTGGTGGGGAGTCACTCCCAGTGCTGAACCAGCAGCTCTGCCAAGATAGGGCTGGCATCAGGAATTTAGAGGAGCTTTTAGCTCTTTGCACCAGCTCAACCAGAGTGTTGTTGATGCTGGAATAAGAGAGGGGCCAGTGCAATCAGGAGTGTGAAGTGGGTCGGTGTGCTTTGGTGGCAGTGATGCGTGGGGTTAGCTCAGCTGTTGTGCGAGCTGCACCCTGATTTCCAGAGCCTCCTGCCAAAGCGGAGGCAGGGAGGTCGCCGGCTGAAGGACTCATCCAGACGGTCCTGCCTCCCGGCTGGCAGATTAATCCTGTGTTTTCAGCAGATTCTGTGAAAGGGATGTATTTAAGACAGTTGTAATGCATTCTGCTTCCCAGATATCCTGGTGAAACGTTTGCAGAGTTACTCATCTTAGGGGGGTGGGAGAGGGTGGGCAACTCCTGCAACTCCTACACAGCAAGCGATGTGGGAGCTGCAGGATTACATTCTTGTGGTATCTTACTCTTTAACTGTGTTTTTTCAGGCAAGGTGTTGCTGAAGAGGAGAGAGTTTAGGGTTGTTTGTGGGTTTTTTTTTTTTTAGTTTGCAGACCTGCTCTGTGTTTTATCAGCTCTTTCTTGAAGAAACTAGGAATTTCATAACCCTAAATCCACAAACTTTAGGAATCCTGCTGATCCTTTCTTGGCCAATTGTCCATTTGGCACCCAAAGGACTCATTTTCAAGGTGTTGCAAGAAGAAAACTTCTTAAGCGCAAGTTCTTAAGGAACTTGCAATGTGGCTCTTTCAATTAAACGTAAAGGGATTGTGGTGTTCTGGTTAAGCTCCTGTTTCACTGGGTGCTGGGGTGGCTGATCCAGCAGTGTAAGGAAGTATAAGGAGCTGAGCAGGGGCAGAGAGGGCTGTTGCTGTAGGTCTCGCTGTGCTCCCTGGGCTTGCTGAGGTTGTGAGACTGCCCTGGAAACTTTGTGCTTTCACTTTTTTGGAAATGGGCCTTGTATATATTAAATATCAAATTTCATTCCATTAGCGTTAATCTCACCAAATAAATAGTTTAACAGCAGCTTGGAACGGGCTGCTGAGCCATGATAGCAGTGGCTGATGGAGAAAGGTGATTCTTACTCGGCTGAAATAAATCTGAGCATTGCAAGAGTTCACAAAGTTAGGTAATTCTGATCTCAAAGTAAAACCCTTTTAGGCTTCCAGAAACTGAAAATTATCTAATACTTCAAACTCTAATCCATAGTTTTCTAACTTTTTCCAGGAAGGGGAAAAACCCCGAACTTATTTAACTTACCACAGGAGGAAAAACTTGGGCCTAACCAATCTGAATGGTCTGTTGGCTCTGAACGAATCCAATTTCTTTATTGACATTCAGATTGCAAAATGCAACAGATATCCAGAAAGTAGTTCATTTTCATATGCTATTGCTAATGTAGCTGTTTGAATTCTGATTTACTCTCACTGCATGACAGCAGAATACAGATTTATGTCATAGGATTCATGCCCTGAGCTTGAGGTGGCGTTTGGTGTCTGTGTAAATACTATTCAGGAGGGTAAACTTCTGATTGTACAAGTACCTTGAGCATAGGAATGTTTTCATAAAAGTCTGATTTTTATTCTTGCTCTTTCTTGGAGCTGAGAAGCCCCACACATGCTGTTGTGATATCTGTGGTGTTACAGTAATGGCAATTATTATAAATTCATTGTAGCTGTTCGTAAAGCAATTTTTGGAGTGCCCGTAGAAGAGGATTGTGCTCGTTTAACTACATCTGCCCCTGAACTGGTATAATTTACATGAGCGTGAGGTTGATGGGACATGCTGGTAAGAGGTGGGAGGGGAAGTGCATACATAGTGGGCATGCGGGAGTGGGGTCTCCTTCCGGATAGATGGTGGGGGCGGTTGCATTATTGCTCCTCCCAAACAGCTCGGCAGTGGCGGGTGAGCCTGGTGCTGCCAGGAGCTCCAGCCTGACGACGTGAGGCATCTACTGCAGCTTGGGCAACGATGATGCTCTGGGTATGACTGGTCCCCCTGTGAAGCTGGTGCCTGTGGAATAGTTCCTGCAAGAGACAAAAATAACTGGATCACATATTTCTGCTTTTCGTTGGGAAAACACAAGTTGCTGGAGTTTGAGACCACAGCTGGGGCATCCATCAGTCCATGACTTCTGGGGATGTGTGTAATGATGTAACGAGTACCAGCAACCTTTTACTGCAAGAAAATCCCTTTCTCGTTAAGGCTGCGGCGCCCAACGGTATGTGAGTGCAAGGGGCTTTCAGTTTGAGTAGTTCTGTGTTGTGAAACACTGATAGAAGAGAAGAGGTTAACCAAGCTGCTCAGATCTCCTCAAAACAAAAGCTGTCTTCTCAGCCCTGGGGTATAGTTTTTAATTAGTTTGGGTTACCATTTGATATAAAGAGGGTGAGGGGATGATGAGTTCATGTGATCTGGAGGTTCGAACCTTATGTTGCTATTTGTACTTTTGCGGTTAATAACGTATCCTTTGCTAGAAGGATGACTGGCGGGTTTACAGGATTCCTTCCTGTATAAGGGTTGGTTTTTATAAAAGAAAAAAAATCAGACCTTTTTTGTAAACTTCACACCAGATTAGAGTTCCCAGACAGCACTGCAGAATAGAGTGGTTTATTGTGAAATCTGCTTCTGTTTAGGAAAAAATAAATTCTATGCAACACCCAAATTCAGTGGTGTTACTTTTTTTTTCCTTCCTCTAAGCTATAGAGGCAGCATAATTTTATGTACTTCATATTGAAAAGTCATTCAAATGCAGCCTGGATTTATTTATTTTTACTATCTCATCAGCAGAATGTACCCTTTTTACATGAATGTATTTTATAGATATGTGAAAAAAGCAGGTTAAAAGAATGTTCCTGAGGAATTGTTTTATTTGTTAGCACAATATATACGCTTTTAATCCAATTTAGATTGTGTCTAGCAAAAATTGAGCTTCAAATTCTGAAGCTGGTGCTTGTTCTTGTAAATAATGCACGCTTTAAGTCAACACATTGCATCATTATCTTGAGCAATGGTTTAGCCTTGATATATTTCAAAAGACATGTATTAGATAATGTGCTGTATACATATATGGTTATTTACGGGTATAAACTTTCTGATTAGATATTGATGTTAAAATAATACTAGAGTGTTTGTGGAAGATGGCTTCATTGCTCTGCCCTTTAATCAAGAGTTGGTGTTAATACTGCATATGGGAAATAATATGCAGGTACTAGAATTTGTCAACTTCTAGTGAATTGGTTAAGCACTTCGCTTATGACTTGAAGCTCTTTTCCTTCAAAACAGTATATGAAATAATATGTGAGATGAATTTAAGATGGTACGTTTCCTAGCAAGCAGTTCATGACAGTCTGATTTTTGAGAAGGCCACTGGGTCTTTTGGTATTCAAAGGAAGCTGGTCCTGAAAATGTCTTAGCAGACTAAATTACCTGCTTGAAGAAAAAGCACTTGATACTCCTAGTTTCAGAAGTGGAGCTGTTTGTACAGTCATTTAGAAAGACTGAGCTTTAGCAGGGTGTGCAGAGAGCATGTCCTTTGTCTAAACAAAAAATCCACCCCGAGAAAGGATTTTTATTGAGATATTTTGCTAGAGATTTTAGACATCTGTTCTGCTATTTTACTGTTACACCATCAGCTGAGTGTTTCCTTCTCTGTCCTTCCTTGGTACACATGGTTGATTTGTGCCTTACATTGCACAAGGACTTCCCATAGATAGAAAAAAGGCATAGGAAAAAAACCTCTCAGCAGCTTCTTTTGCTAGCCATTGTCTGAGCTTATGTGTAATGCAAAGCCAGTAGTTATTGTTTCTTGAATTATGCTTAGTTGTTACTCATTGCTGAGATTTGTAATGGTGACATTTTGATAAAGTCACAGTGTACGGATGTGTTCATCTCCTTCCATATGAAGAAATTTGTGTTCTTTTAAGTACATTTGAAGGACCTTTCTTAAATCAAAATACCACTGTGTAAAAGGTTGTTGTAAAGCTAGTTACTGTGTCTTCTTAACTCGGTTCCACTCAAAGCCTTAATTTCACTTCTTCCTATAGTTAAAACAACTGGGTTGCTGACTGACCTGTAGTGCCCTTTCACTGTACGTCTCCTGTACTGAAATCAAGATGACAGTTTCTGGTGTTTATCAAGAGCAGCTTCCATTGTCCTCGCAGAACATTGCATTTCTGCTAGAATCCTCAAGAGCTGGGATTTACTCTGGCAGCTGCTATGCAAGAAGGTCCCCCTTTGCAGTGATATTTTGGATTTTATCCATCAGCAGCTTCCAAATAACTGCTTGGGGAAAGTAGATGCCTGGATGTCTAACTTAAGGCCGCTCACAAGTACTGGAGCTTGCGGATTTGGAGGTAAAAATCTTTGCTAGTGGAGGCAGTGTAATTGGAACCTTGCTTATAATTTCAGATATTGATTGTGTGTATGGCTAAGCCTGCAGCATACCTTCACTCGTGTGACTTCCATAACCCCTCGTCTGTGATGAAGCTGTGCAGATAGGCCATCCCTCCAGGGACGGTGAGGTGAAATAGGAAAGGGGTTGATGTACAATTGACCCATGCTTTCCCTTTCTACAGTTCCACTGACATGTAGACGGTAGAGCAAAAGCATTTGCAACTTTCTCAACCAGGCCTTGCCTTAATGATAA
The DNA here is from genome assembly GCA_013400555.1 of Jacana jacana. Lineage (NCBI taxonomy): Eukaryota > Metazoa > Chordata > Aves > Charadriiformes > Jacanidae > Jacana > Jacana jacana. The sequence continues at coordinate 274,087 of VZTM01032495.1, forward strand.
AGATTGTACTTTAAACCTTTTTAATTGGGGAGCATGCAGGTGTTTCAAGAACCACTGATGTTACTTTGCATGCCCCAGTGATTCTCTGTAGGTGAAACCAAGAAAATGCAGCTCATGGCACTGGTCTTCTGAGACTGTCCAAGTGGTACTCTGTTGCTTTAGGTAACGTTCTAGGTGGTATCTACAAAGAATTTGATGTGACAAGGAGTTAAATTTAGTTATAAACTTGCCAGGTGCTAAAAAAAAAAGTGATGATTGGAGGGAAGTGTGCTGTTAATCTGGTATTTGGGGACTAATTATTCACTGGAGTTCTGTATGTTGTAGCTGTTTGCTAGGTATACTGTGAGCTGAGCAAAGTGGGGCCAATCTGTTCACATCAAATATTTGTCTGCACTCTTCTCTACCTTTATTTTGTATGTATGTAGGTGTTGACTGATAGTAAGGAAAACAGTGGGTAAACAGTTCAGTCAAAAAAGCTTATTTATAAGATTTTAATATGCATCTAAGAAGGACCCTCTGGCATGGAGTGCAATAATGAAGTTTACACAGGCACAGTTTCAATTGCAATTTTGGATGGATGGTTATTGATGATAGAAGGAGCCGCCTCTGCTGAAGTGCTAGTGCTGCTGCTGCTGAAGGAAGGATGTGCGATGGGCTGCTGTTTCCACAGTGCAAAAGAATCTGCTTCCTTGCTAGAAATCTGTTTTTTTCACATTTTTCTTTTTTTCTTTGTGCATGAGGAAACCGGGGGAGTGATCCTCAGCTGATAGTGTCTCCAGCTTACCTCCCTGTTGCCTGGCGAATCGTGCTCTCCTGTTGTCACCTGTATAGTTATGAAGATGTATGGGACCCCAGCCTCCATGTAATACAGCTCTGGGCAGTGGTGGGTTTTCGCTCGAGTTGCTGTGCACGCCAACATGTCAGATGCAGTTTACACTGTTCGAATGATCATCAGCCCTCCAGCAGGAACTTTTAAGAACATTACTCAATAAAATTCAGCGCAGAGTTGAGATAGCGAAGATAATCCTCCATTTGCTTGTAGAACAGGTGTATGTTACATAAAACAGGATGGTGCTGGGGATGGTTTTTGAGGCTTTATGGCTGGGAGGGAAAGAAATTTGCATCGTAGAGCGTGTGCTGGATTTCGTTGTCTTGGGGTAGATTTGAGCTGGAATTCCTGTGCGCTGTGTGGGGAGGGACCTGAGGGTCTCTGAAACTGTGTTGCCAGTTTTACATCTCAAATACCCATTGCTCATCCTCATGCACCTTTGGACTTCTGTAAGCTTTGATGAAACACTTTTTGTAGAAGTGTAATTTCTCTTCAGTTCTCCTCAAGCTGACCCAACCTCCCAGTTAATTCGTTGCATGCTGTAACATTAAGCCTTGTAAAACTTAGTATGCTCAGCTCTAAGCCTGCATTTGCTGTCAGCCCTAAAAGTCAAATCAATAATTTGAAGATCTGTAGTTCCTTATCCAGAAGGAAACGCTGTGCTGGTGTGACATGCCTTGTGGGCTGGAGAGAGAAGCGCAGCTGGGCAGCCCTGTCTTCTGACATTTGGCTCGGCTCATGTCACAGCCTCAAGAGAGGGTGGCTTTTCCATAGCCTTCCCCTGTGGGGAAGAAGGTGGCAGGAGGAAGAGTGCTCTCCGAAAGGGAGCTCTGTCCCCTTCCATAAGAAGGATATAACAAAACATATGAGTCTTAATGATGCATCCTTCTCTTGCGAAGTCAGCTCTTCCCATATGCCCATCAGCCTCACTGGGTACAGCTTCCCTGCCCAATGTCACGACCTGGTCCCTCTGTAAGTTGTTTTCTCCATAATTATAGGAAATGATGTTGTGTTTTTCCTAATGGCAAGTGGTTGGCAGGCCTCTTGGCCAACCCTTTCAATACTGCATGTTTGGCTTTGACTGGGAACATCTGTGTGGGGAGAGAAAGGGGGTTAAGGCTATGTTTGGGGGCAGCTTGGAGAGCTGTGCAAGGCTCATGCAGGAAATTCATTAGGGATTTCATTACACAGAAATACAGGGAAATGAAGAAGTTTCCAGTCCTGGGGAGAGCTGTCCCCCTGAGCAGGGCTCTAATGGGCACAGTTTTTGGGCACAACCAAACTCTTTTCTGTCTAAGAGCAGAGCCCCAGGGAGGTGATTTCTTGCATTGGTCTGTATTTGCAGAGATGTGCATATCAGAGCCTGCCTGTGAAGGGTGGTACACAGAGGGGGGGTCTAAGGTTAGTGGGTGGTATGGATTTATGGATAATTTCGGTTACACTGGCCAGTTTCCGAGTTCAAGCTTCTTGCCATTAAAAGGAGACTCTTTTCCACTTAGCTTGAAACATGTGGACTGTGTGGCCAAACAGTAGGACAGTGGGTGACAATGCATCATCAGCTCATAGACCATCAGTCAAAAAAGATAGCGCTTACATCATTTGATGTGAGATCATCGTAGAACAAAATTGATAGAGGGAATTAATTATGCAGCTTTTATATTAATCCAGCTATCTCTGGCTGTGCTGATGAGTCTACTAGCAGACTTGGAAAATTTTAAACATGTGACATCTTACCTCACTAGAGAAAAAAGTCTTTTGGAGTGTATTTAACTTCACTTGCCTTCACCACTGAGGTCTGATAGCATGCTGGACTGTCCATGAAGCTGCATTTTGGGAGGTTTGTGTTTTTGTCATCGTTAGTAAGTAATTCATTAGTTATTCTATGTGCCTGCCTCTTACTGGGTGGTTGCATGATTTCTGGAGGCTTTTGCTTTCAACTTAATGCAGAAAAGTGAAGAAATTTTGAAGTATTTACCAGAAAAAATATTCATATATCTGACATTATTTCCATTTGAAATTTCCACGAACTTAGAATGATGGTAAGAAGCAGTGTCTACATACTACAGCATGTAGACAAGCTTTTTGTGGTGGCTGGCAGAGTCTGAGCTTCAGCATCTTCAGGTTTTGCAGCTTCAGACTCTTCAGGCTGGTTGACAAACGTGGTGGAAGTCATGTAGCAAGATGGAAGGTTGCAACAGAGTCTGTCTTTTGGGGTGCTTACATTTATTTCCCGTATGTCTAACCATTTTACTTTTCTCAATGTATTCAAGCACTGTAGAGATGTGGAAAACCATCAGGAGCCCTGTGGTGGAAACTTTATATAACGGTCTTCTGTAGTATGAAAGAGACTTGAGTGCAGTTTAGAACGTTTCACAGCAAAGTAGATCACAGGAGCTGTTAAGTGCATGAAGGAATGATGCCTTCAGCAAGTGCCTGTAATGTGTACACGGTGTGTGTGCAGGCAGAGAGGGGGAAAAAATCCCCAATTTTACGACTGGCTTGTTTCTGCCGTGTTTCAAGAGGATATTACATGTAGCATTTGTGGGAAAAATAACTTACCTGTTTATTCATTTGGGAATGTAAGGTCTGCTCTGAGAGACAGGCACATCTAATCTAAATGTGTTTGCAAAAGTCAGAAATGCAAAGGCACGTTTTTTTTTTAGGTGCAGAGCATCACAGATTTATATCATTGTTTACTCTTGTGTTGATAGATGCTGCAAAAGCTTTAGACGTGGAGGTGAAGTAGTACTTCTTGTTCTGGGTCTCTGGGGTGTCCAGAATCAGACCTGATTTGATTAGAAGCATCGTTTGTTTTAAAGCAGTGACATCTGAAATCTGTAATTTACATAGGCACGCAACTTCCACGCTGTTCAGAGATCCCAGGCAAGGCTCTCCACCGCTTCCTGGTGCTTTAAAGCCTCTGGCAATAGCCATTAGGAAAAACGCATCACTAAAAGGCATAACTGTGGGGAATGGATTATACAGAACACCTTACTGTGCTGGTGCTCTGGAGAACTATTGATGGATACAGGAAACATGGACGTTTAGCTGGTGTTAGCAGATGTGTCTGAACGCTGTGCCAATAGAATGAGCTATTTAAGGAGAAAAGTTGCTGCTGTTTGTTATTTCAGGTGAATGCAAAAGGAAAATGCCTTGGGATAGCTGTGACAGAGTGATGGTTTTGAGCATACTGACATTGATGCTGCTGCTCTGTTTTGAGAGAGAATGCCGCTGGTGTCACATCGCGGGAGGTGTGCATGGGGCTGCAGAGTCACCAATATTTGTTAATTCTGGCAGTTGTTAGTTACTGAAGGAAAAAAACCCAACAGAATAAAACCCAAGCGGTGTGTAGGGCCACCGTGTGTGCCTGGTGCTGCATGCAGGTGTCCCAGTGGGACCCTGGGCAGCTGCAGGTGAAGCCACCTCCCTGGCTGCTGGGGGATGCATCAGCATTCCAGCTGCTTGGAAATACTTAAGGACAGCCCGACTGTGGCTGGACCCCCACCCTGGCACTGCTGAGGAGCTCTGGGTAAGCTGGGGGAGACCCTCCAGATATGGGAGGGAACCAGAAGAATGAGGACTCTTCTCCTGAAAAACTGCAGTTTTCCAGTCTTCATCCAGCAAAGAGAAGAAAAGTTCTTAAATAATTTTATTTGCAAGGAGATGAAAACAGGGAAATCCACTCTCTTCTCTCCATGATCCTTGGGCTGGGACAAGAGACCCCTGCCTCAGATACTAACGTGCTTGTTCAAAAAGCATATATAAAACATAGTTTAAAAAGAATCCCTTGCAAATGATTCCTGATTTATTTGATTTATTTAGTTTCTTAAACAGCTTCACCTACACTAGAGAAAGGTATTTTATTTATGGTTGGGTTTGGGTTTTTTTTTCCCTTCCAATTGCATGGAGCGTGCTGTGCTGTGAGCTTTGAGAGGACCTACCCTTCTTGGCCACCACTGCATCTGTCTCATTCAACTAAAAGGGGGACATAAAAAAAAAACAAAACAAAAAGAAGTGTGTGTGTGTGTGTGTGTGTGTGACAGCATTGGAGACACCCACAAGAATGTGTTGGGAGCAGTGCAGGGTGGAGGAGCATATGCTTGGATGCCCGATGGTGCCAGCTGAGCCAGAGCAGCTCCAGGTCTTGGGCAGCGGCTGCCCCTGTGATGGGAACTGAAAGGGACGCGTTCGGCTGGTTGCCCGTGCCAGAGTCTGCCCTTCGCTCCAGCAGTATGAGGTCGTAATAATGAACACAGGGGAGAGGCGCTCGGAGTGAAAGTGACCTTGTGAACCTTAATTGCAGACTCATTTGCATCGGCTCTGATGCTCCCTGAAGGCCCTGTGGCCCAATGGCTGTTAGTAAAGGCATCCTATGGGAAGGTCTTAACCTTCGTTTCCATAATTGGGGTATCAAGCTCCTTTAACAAAATATTCCTGGTCACCTTATAGTGCTGAGTCTTTTCCCTTCCTTTTCCTCTTGTATCATAGTTGCTGCTCTGATATACACTTGAATAGCAAGCGTTACTTTGTCTGGGCATGCTCGTTAGGAAAATGTTGATGGTGGAGTTAATAGGAAAAATATTCAAATGTTCCAGACTAAGTAAATTGCGGCTTCCTTCTTTGTACCAACCCATGTTGGCATACTGTTACATCTCTACATTTCTTAATTTGCATGCTTTGTGTGTATTTTTTCCTCATTATGCTCACTTTTCTGAAGGGAAATACTGTAATATTGAAAAACAAAGTAAATTAGGTAAGCTGGGTACTAAAATGGTCATGACAAAATGTATCAGTTATATGCACTAATGAGTACACACAGACCTTGGTGCAAAAATGAGTTGCTTCTTCTTTCTACTAATTTTTAGCTTTTATTGGAAAAGTAAAGTTGGAGCCTGCCTTCCTCCTCCTTACACCCTGTGTGTTCCTTAAATAAAACTCAAAGCAAGATGTGATTTCTCTTCCTATTCTGGTGGAGGCTTGGGTAGGCTTTTTTAGGCAGGTTTGCCAGGATCTATTTTGGGGGCGGATGTCCGCTGGACCCTTAGCAGAAGTCGAGACCTTGACAGCTACTGGAGCCGGTTGGAAGAGGTGGTGCTTGCAGGCAGCCGCTGTTCCTCTGCCAGCGTTCGCAGCTGATCAATTCATTACTCTGCTGAGTGCTTAAAGAGAATACCCTTGTGGCTGTTCAGCGCTGCTCCAAAACAAAAACATATTTTGCTCATTTAATAATTGAAAATACATTATTATGTAAGGTTTCATTGGTACTTTATGGTGCTGGAAGAGCTATTGTTATTGGGCTTTAACCCCATATTTAAATCCCCACTCCTCTCCAGTCAGATTGAAGATGTTGCTTAAAATCCAAGTTATTTTAATGACTCTGACCAACTTCTTTTTTTCTTTCTCCTTTTTTTTTTTAAGAATAAATTATGAATCTTGGTCTAACTATGTTCTGTGCTCCCTCTGCTGGCTCAGAGGCAAGGATTAACGCTCTGCCTGCCCTCCCTGTGGGGAATGATGATGGACGTGTGCCCACAACGTCTGAACGCAAGAGCTTCATTAAAATTGTAGCAGGAGAGACCTTGGTACATCAGAAAGGAAAAGGTGGTTTGGGCCAGGAAACCCATTTTGCATTCAGTGGTCGCGTAAGGTTTTACTAACCGAGATAGAGCTATAATTTGAAAATAGTGGGTGAGTAAAAAAAGTGGCAGCTTTTAAAGGTAGTTAGCTTTTTCAGAAAACAAAAATAGGAAGCGGGTGATATTGACAGGAAAACAACATTTTAGAAGTAAGATTGGGGAAGCTGAAGTTTGTAGCAGGGTAGAACCTTGCTCTTCACATACAATTGAAAGAGCAGAAGGAATTAAATGTATTTTAGGTGTAATTTGATGCCTACAGTTTCTTTTTCCTTAGAAACCAATGAATATGCGTTAAATTTATCTCGGCGTATGAAAAAGATGTAATAACTTGTGCTAACAAGATAAAGGAGAAGGCAGCACTTAATTTCCTAGGTAATACACAAAATAAAAATGATTTGCATGCCTTCAAATGATTATGCACAACCTTGTTAAATGCTGTGCAATACAAACAAAGAACAAATGCATTCTCCAGACAGGACACGTTTCTGTGACTGCAGAATGCCCGTGGAGGGGCAGAAGGCGCAGGGCTCGTTCTCTGCTGGTGCTCAGGATTTTGATAGTCATTGCTGGCAAGGCAGCGTGTTGAGAAACACAACAGTGTCAAGAAGATAAAACGGTGATGAAATGTCCATGTGGTATTTCATGGTTACATGGTGGTACTTCGGTTAAGAACGTGCTTGTTCTTTGAGTTTATATTGTCCAAGTTCCTCTCCCCGGTACGTTTCCTCCCCAATTCCTTTGTAAGCTACAAGCCATTGATGACAATTACAGTCCGGCTGCTGTTTTCTTCTGGGGACTCTCCTAGTAACTTGACGTTTTCTGCTGGTGTTTTACAGGCAAATTGTGCTCTTTGAGATGCCAGAGGGCATTAGGTTCCTCTGTAGACTACCGTAATGAGTAACGGCCATAGTAGCAATAACGGGTAGTGCTGCGTATATTGACTGGTGCGGCGCTGTAATGAGGCGTGGAGAGGAGCTTTGTCCCCAGCTCTGTTCGAGTTGTCAGTCACTGCTACATCATGGTCGAAACGGTTTATTGGGTATGACTGCCAAATTTTACACAGGTGCCAGATTAATTTTGATATATTGTACTTGTAGCAGCGACTCTGGGCAGTTTGTGATGTCTCTGCTGAAAGACCATCAATGGAAGTGTACAAGCAGTTGGCTAACATCAGTGGTGCTGTAAATAATTTTCTCTAGCGTTTCCAAAACATCTCAGGAAATTTACTACATGGAAACTGGGAAGGGTTCCTGCTGTAAGCTAGACTTCTCTCAGGTTGCTGCTTAGATGGGCAATGGCTGAAATGTTGCTTTGCTGCTGTTCCTCAGCTCTTGGTGTGACAAGGCCTCTCTGCTATGGGTGAGATGGGTATTTGCATCCCTTGCTTCTTTGTCTTCTGAAAACTTCTTTATGGTCAAGCACTGTGACACAGGTGCTTTTTCTTTGGGAGGTTTGGAATTGCCATCTTGAGCTTTCTTACATATTCCTGTGATGCACAGATGCCTCCCCTCAAAGGTCCCACCTGGCAAATGTGCTTTCCTTCTCTTCCAACCCACCCCACTCCTATTGCTTACAGGAGACTGATGTGCAAAACCAACAGCTCTGTCAGTGCAGAGCCTGGGGTGCGGCACGTACTGGGTGGTGGTGGGGACCATCCTTAAGCTTGTGCTGGTTTCAGAAGTGTGACTGTGGGGCGGTGGTGTGCCTGCTGTGCTGCCTTCAGGTCACCACCACGTGTTGGGTACTGGAAAGAGTGCTGTAAGCTGAATCCAGATTAAATTGGAGTCACGCTGTTGAGGGAAATGTGGGCGAGTTAGTTTGAGGTAGAGAAGTTCCGGTTGAAATGCAGAAGAATTAGGTTTTTTGGTGCAGTTACCTGTAATTCCCGGGGAAGTGTGCTCAGGGCAGCATGGGGACCCAGAGTCCTGGCACCCATTTCTAGTACTAGACTATTAACTTTCTTGCTTAATTATTCCTGTCCCTCATGTTTCCTTATTTATTTATTTTTTTTTTTTAAATAAATGCTCAGACTTTTATTTTCTCAGCACTTGTAGTGAAGAAAAGCCCTTGGGCCCCCACTCTCTAGACTTCCCAAGTGAGAGATTCTGCTTTCTCTGAAGAGCTGTGTCTCGCTTTGTGCATCTGGTACATCATGATCAAACTTAATGACTAGTTCAGACCTCTGGATATCGAGTCATTCACATGGATTCTTTTACTGTTGCTGCTGTCTCACCTGACATCCGTGCAGAATTATGTTCCTTAATTATTCGGCTTTCAGACTGCTTCTAGAATACAGATGTGTTTTCTCTGCCCAAGTAATTTGGGGAGGAAAAAAAACCAACACCACGATTTTCCAGTGAGTATTAGCCATGTTCAAAAGCTGTTTTTCAGAAGTAGATTTGAAAAATGGCTTCCACTAACACAGTGTGATACTTAAAGCAATCTCTGCTGACCATACAAATCACGTTAGTTATTTTACTAGCTTGCTTCTTGCCTCCTTTTCCATGATTTTATAGCAAGGCGTATTGATGGATCGTGCTTTTCAATAACAGCCTTTCAAGAATTAAACTATTACTGGAAACTGACCCAGCTTTGCTTTCTTATTTTGTAATCATATTCCAGCCCACAGTGGAAGTTTGTTTTATCTCATATGTTCTGCTCTCCCTGGTGAGGTAGCCTTATGATAAATTCATTAATTTCCTCATGATATTTCACTGGAATTACTGACAGGTTTGTTTTTTCCTCGCTGTTAAAACTTGCAAAGATTTCTAGTAAGTAGAGGAAGCATTTTACAGAAACTGGGCTCACTTTTTATTTGTAGTCTAAATGTTGTACAGGGCTTTGTTACTTGGAAGTAAGTAGTTGTATTGGATGGGCTATCAAAATACAGGGGGCCTACAGGAGAGATGGGGAGAGACTCCTTATCAGGAAGTGTAGCAATAGGATGAGGCGTACTGGTTTTAAAATGAAAGAGGGGAGATTTAGACTAGATACCAGAGAGAAATTCTTTCCTGTGAGGGTGGTGAGGCACTGGAACAGGTTGCCCAGAGAAGCTGTGGATGCCTCATCCCTGGGAGTGTTCAAGGCCAGGCTGGATGGGGCTTTGAGCAACCTGCTCTAGTGGGAGGTGTCCCTGGCAAAGCCAGGGGGGGTTGAACGAGATGATCCTTATGTGGTCCCGTTCAACCGTAACCATTTCATGATTCCATATGGTGGGAGCAGTCTGAGGGCATGGTAACTTTATGGGGTTTTTTCTGCTTATAACTTCTGGCATTTTTTAAATTTTCTAGCACTGTCAGGAAAATTCAAGTAAAATCACAAAAAAAAAATAATCATTTGCTGGAAGTAGGAATTTTTCATTTTTTATTACTGTAGCTTTATGGTTTGCTCTTAGGCAAAAATAAGAGCAGGAATAGAGTGTTGATCATGTAATTCTCACACAGCCCGTCTCTGGAACAATGCAACTACAAATCTCAGTATTATTTGTAGGCTTTTTACAACTGAAATGTATGGATTGGGTAATATTCTTGTCTGTTTGTGAAGTTATCTTTTTTTTACTGTGGGCCCTGATCTCAGCTGGAAGTTTTGGTGATGTTTCTGTACTAATAATCTCAACTCTCTGGACCAGTTGTTCAGCCTTCGTCTGGGAAAGGTGTTTTTGATGAAACCAAAGGTGGTACTTAGGGTTAGTCAACATAAGATATTTGCATAATAGGGTCATCTGACCATTCCAGGTGTAGTGGATGGAAACTGATTGATGGATTGTTTTTATTTTTTGCTGGGGTTCTGGATAGTGATCGTTTTCAGTTGAATGACTCCAACTATTTTGTTGCATCGATAGCAGTTAATATATGCAGCTAAAATATTACCATGAAGAAAAAAACTTCAGCCTTTGTTACCCTTGCGGGGCTGCCTTCGTGTCAAGACAAGTTTTCTGCAGGGCTTATGCATGAAATGTTGTAAATGACTGCTTTGTGGAGCAGCTTGGTGGAGAGTCCCTGAGAAGAGAATCACATCTTGGTGCAGTCAGTTTGAGGTAGAAGTAAAGCCACTGCGACAGTCGCTGTCTTCTACTCGATTTTAGAGCAATAAAACCCCCAACACTGTCATATTCAACTTCTGTAATGAGGATGACATGAAAATTATGAAGATAAGAATTCTGTCTCTGTTCTCTTCCTTGGTGAAAGAAGCAGCTGGAAGTTTAAAGTTGCCACAGGATGCACAGTGGCTGCTTAAAGACAGTGGTGAAGAGCAGACTTAATGCCACCAATAAATAAAAGTTTTTTTGGGAGAGCGATAAAAGCCAATATTGTGAATTCAAAGAAGATTACTAGAAGTAAAAAGAGACATCTCAGAGGAAGCCATCATAAACCAAAGAAACTAGGAAAGGACATGAATTCTGGAAAGTTGAATGTAAGAACAAAATAGGAAAGTCTGCTTCAGGGATTGAAGATCAGCTTATTGGTGACTGTGAGTAAAAGCCTCTAATAAACCTTTTCCAAATAGATTGGCTTCCAGGTGTTAAAGGAGCATTTGAGGAAGATGGAATGCAAATGTAGAAACTGAACTCTTCTTTGTGTGTGAGAGGGAATGTAGGGTGTTGTGCATGTTGGAGCCTTTTTCTTCCAGAAGACTTTTCTGAGGAACTGTCTCAAATTGAAGTGTCAGTGGAATAGGCTTTATAATTAATTGGTGAAAGGAACTGTAACAAATCATCAGGACCAGCTGGTATTAAATCAAGATTTCTAAAAGCATTTGAATGTGAACTTGATGAGCTGCTGACTCTGGTGTGTAACCTATTACTTAAGTCAGACTTGATGCCAAAGAATAGAAGATTACAAATGGGATGCCAGGATTTTTTTTCTCTCGCTTTTCTCTTGTCTCTTGTGGCTTTTTTTCTTTTTTGAGTTTGTTTGTTTGTTTGGGGGGGGTTGTTTGTTTGTGGGGTTTTTGGGTTTGGTTTGCTTTTTCCTCTTCCTCCTTTTTTCCTTCAGAGCTTGGCGAGTACTGCATGCGAGCTGCAGACAGTAGATGTACAGGGCATATTGATAGAAACTGTAATAAAAAATAGACTTAATGAAAACGTGGAGAAGAGTCAATATTAGCTCTCGGAGAGGAGAGCTGTTTGAAGGAGCCTGCAAATATGTGGGTGTAGGTGAGCTGGCTGGCATGGCAGGCGCAGCTTTCCAGGAAGGTTGCAAGAAGGTCCCTCACTGAAAGCTCTCAAGGTTTCAAAACTCCTGGCTAGAACCTCAGCTTGACCAGTCACTGAGCAGTAGGTTCTCTGCACTTGAGATGAGTATGGAAAAGGGGGTAAGAAGAAAATTTTATTTAAGATTTCTTGTAATTTCATGTTTTCTTGTAGTTTCATGACTCCTGTCCTGCCAGTGGGGGTTTTCATAAAGGGGCTTTGAATCCTACCGGTAGGAATATTTTAAAACTCATTGCAGAGTGGTCAAATATTTGGAGTGAACCAAAGGAGGATGGTTACAGCCTATTAAATCCCCAGTTTTACACATCACCTGCAACTTGGAAAATCACTAATTGACAGTTGTTAAAAACTGAGATAGAGGGATATATATTTTAATTTTATATATATATATATGTTACTGCTGTTTTTACAGTTCATTTGCTGTAGGCCACTAACCAGAGCAGGGGACTTAGGTGGACTCTCAGATTTGGTGTTGCCACCAGATACGTTTGGCTGGTTTACACCAGCAATAACTCAGTTATGGCAACAATGTCACAGAAGGGTATAGTGGGCTGTACTTCTGTGGCATCCATATATATAAATACCTATTTTCTTCCTAAGGGTGGAAAAGAGAACATACGGTTTTCCCTCTGGGTATTGTAGTCTAACTTCAGGTTCTCCAGCGTTTGAGGTTATTTGAATTAAAATATTTAAAGGAAAGAATAGAGAGCCTTTAAGAACATGTGAGTCTTGTGCATTATGACAAGATAATGAACATTCAGCTTGTTCAAATTACTCTTTGTTTCTGCCACCTTCATCATGTTGAAACTAAAAATGTTCAGAAGCTGCAGAGAGAAGAAACAAAGATACTATGCTTGAGATCCAAGAATCCAGATTGCCAAGGTTACCTATTTTCTTGATATAAGGAAGGGAAAAATGGGTTTGAGCCGCTTGTCCAAAACCTGTTCTAATGTTCTGGCGATAGCTGTCTATTTAGTGCTATATTTTAGACATCTGATGTTCTGACTTCTCTCCCTTGCTTCCCATTATGATTGAAATTTTGCTCTTGATAGCTACGTGTCCAACACAGTGATTGTTCCTCTGGATGCGTGTGCTGCTCCTGTTGCACAGCCGGGATGTTATGCATGTTGTTACTCCTATCCTGGCGCCTGGAAGAGGGACTGCAAACGCTGGAGTGTTTATTACCATTCAGCAGCACGTTCATTTGAGGTTTGTGATGGAATTTGCTGGCTCCTGGAGGACCATTTTTACTTAGTATTTCTGGCAGCGTATATTTGCTTTTGTTACAAGAAAAACTCCAGGAAAGCAGTAGCGTGTTTACAAAATGAAAAGTGTTTCATCATGGTGTCTGCAGCTTATAGAAGGCTTTGGGGAGTGAGTGTGTGCAAGTTTGTGTACAGCTGGGCAACCTTACCTTGAACTGTCTCTATCAACCCAGGCTTTGGGGTTTTTTTCCTCCATTTTTTTTTTGCCTCCTGACTCCCATCTTTCCTGTTCTTTATAGGGCGGGCTCAGCCTGGGATGGCTGCTGGATTAAAAAAATGTCTGGGGTAATATGTCGCTTAATAAATAGCAATTAATGTAAATTATTCAGTTTTGTTTATATGTAGTGGAAGGACTCTACGAACTTTGTACTGGAAATGCATCATTTTTGGACAGAGGATAATTATATGCATCTTTTGCTCAACTCAGATTGAGATACAAAAGGCTTAATAGCTCAATTTAAAGGGCTTGCTTTTCCTTTTCATCAGTGGAGCTTCAAGTAGGGTTATTTCTGAAAAGGAGAACTTGTACTACTTACAATTAGGAAAAGAGACGTGGAAATGACTTTATATAGATCATAGCTATGTATAGTGTGTGTGTGTGTCTACTGACATATTTAGAATTAATAATGTGATGTTTACATAGTAATCACTTCATTATTGCAATTTGCTGCAAGAAAGAGTCATTTTTTTTTCCCTGCCTCAAAAAGCCCCAACCCACTAAAAGAATTATATGATTACCAACAGTAGCAGATGTGCAGCACAGGGTGATCTTAACCAGCTCTCATTTGTTTACAATATAGGATTGCTTGTTTTGAGGTGTCAGGAGCCCGTTGGTGCCACCGTTCCTGAGTTTTGCTGCTCACTTATGTGCCTTTTCCTTAAGTGTGGGGCATACTAGTGGCTTGCCAGGTGTGACTTTGGCCACTGCAGCAGGGTTTGTAGATGTGCAGGAGTCCATCATCTCTCCTCTGCCGAAGTATGACTATAGAAACTATGCTTTAGTCCTTTATAAATCTTTTAAATCCATTTTAATTCCTGTTAGGAGTTGCAGAGGCTTGTAGGTGCTAAATACCTCTTGTTGTACTAGAGAGATGCTGTTAGGTTTAATATCTTATTATCAGAAGAAGAAAAAAAAAATAAAAATCAAAAGCAATGGATTTTCAGGAGTCCACATGTGCTAAATATGCCATCCAGGCTGCCCATGTGATTCCCAGGTGTCGGTGTGTGAGTTTTCTTGTGCAAGGGCGGCATTTGGTTGCATTATCTATGAGTCCTTCAAGCAGTAAGGCAATGTGACTGTAATGCTTAGCTCCCAAATCAGTCATCTGTTGGGAGTGCTTGCCTCTGGCATTAGGTTAATCTAAGAGAAGTCTTGCCATTGGAATTAAAAATTTGTTTCTAAATTAAAAACAAAATAATTTAGCCATGAAGTAAAACGCTCCATTCCTTGTGTCCTCATCTTTATGTTATTGAAGTGCCTGTAGCAAAGCTCAGATTGAAAAATCTTGGTGTGATCTACTTTGGGAACTAGATTTTAACTGAAGAAAAATGTTTTGAGAGAGAGAGAGTTTATTAGTGAATTAATACTTCTGGCCTTTTCGTTTTTCAGAAGGCCTTGGGTGATGCCAAAGGATTGTTCTGTTGCGTTTTTTTTTTTCCTACGGAGCAAACAATTCCTTCTTGTTATTACCTCCCTGCTCTGTTTCTTCTTTTTTTGAACCTTCTTTTAAAATGAAACCAGTGTTTGAAGAGCAGCTTCAGTGATATTTTATGAAGAGAATAGAGAGAACTGTGTAGTCACTTGCCTGCTCTCCGGTTCCTTCACTAGTTGTCTTTCCTGGTTTACCAGTACCAATTTTCTTTCACTCAGGTATGTGCTGAACAATTTGCTTTTAAAGAGAAAAGCAATGCCAATGCCCCTTCAGATTTTTTTGCTTTGTTTTTTTTTTCTCCTGGTGTGAATACGTGTCACATCCCCTCCACTGCTATCGCAGGCACTTGCATCAGAGCCCTCCTTGTAATCTGATCAAGCACCACTTCAAAAATAATACCTTTTTTTCTTTTTTTTTGCGTGGCTGTTGCTTGCTGAATGGGCAAATTGTTCATATTAAGAACATTTCCAGTTTTTAGCCTAAATTTGTTTAGGGATTGCTTGTCTGTACGGTGCCATCCTGAAGGAATCCTGTGTGAATCCGGGTGAGTGGGCTGCCCGCGGGGCTGTACAGCGCTGCGCCGGATGCGAGCAGCAAAAGTGCTGCTCCGGGACTTTTCTCAGAGCTTTGTCACTTACCTGTCCTCCATCTAATGCAATTTTTTATTTCTTAATGATTTTCTACCTCGTTGTACAAGGTACAATCTTCTTTTTTTCACCTTGAGTGCACAATTTTTGCATGTGGTACTAAGCATTTGGGTCTAGATTAGGTACCTGTCCTTAAAATTACCCTGTTCTTAGCATATGACAGATGTCATGGTGACATGCAGCAGACTTAATGTTTTCCTTTCTTCTTCAAGTCACTTTCATTTATATATATATGCACACACATACATACATATACACATATGTATAATTAAAATGTATGTATCAGCATAAACCCTTGGGGGGAAAACAAAATCTATTAGTAACCACTACAGCCTCATTTTTCTTGTTCGTATTTGACCTTTTGACTTTAACGCCTTTCCTTATTTATCTTAGGATTCTTACATCTTCTCCCACTAAATTGGTTATTTCCTACATAACATTGCGGTGTTGTTTTCCAATAGCCAGATAAATGGGACCTACCACATTATGTTTAGAGAAATCTTGCGCTTTATTTGCAAAACATACAAGGGAAATGTGGCATGAATTATTGCTGGTTAACCCAAGTTGTGTCTTATCCTGGTGGGTTTTTTTTTTTTCTTGGGTTTTTTTTTTCCTTCTTTCCTTTAGGTCTCTAATTATCTGTCTTTTGAAATGTTTTAAAACGTTTCATTACTCCTGAGATCAAATCAGCCAACAGTTAGATAACAAAATTAGTTCCCCCCCTCTTTTTTTTTAAACAGACATTTGCATTTGCTATTCTGTAATCCTCTGGTACCAGTTTAGCTTGATGTATTTGCTATCAGACCTGCAGTAATCACACCCCACGTGAATATGTTGAAAGGCCTTTTCTGGGTCCCTGAGCTGCAGCACATTGAGTATCGTAGAGCAGAGCTGCCTCTCTGGTTGCAGAACTTCCCGTGTCCATCCCGACTGCCTTCAGCATCCTGCCTTTATCCCGCCTTTCTCATTGCTGTTGGCCTCACTGAGGCCAACTATCCGGGCAGTTTTGGGTAATTTATCCATGTGTTCAACAATTCCATTTTCCTCCAGTCTGCTCATGAGGCTTGACAACTCTTTGACTCAATTCCCTTAATGGAAAAGAAATTGAAACTTCAGGGATTGTCATTTTGTTTCTTAGGCTGCTTATTCTTTAGCCATCAGTCCTTTTTTTTTTTCCCCATTCCTTTTGAGGTCCTTGCTTATTCCCCCAGTCTTTGTGGAGCAGCTCTATTTGCGGAGATGTGGATCCCTTCTTTCAACAGGTTTCTCTCTGGTGATTAGGATCTGCATTCCAGTTGGCTTTTACAGCTTTCTGCTAGAGAAGTGCCAAGTTTTCCCTTCACAGAAAAGTCCGAGTAAATTTGCCTTTCATGCGTGTACACGTGCAGACTTGAGTACGTGTACAAAATCACAAGTGCTGCAGAAGATTAAAATACAGACACTTTAGTCCAAATGGGCTACAAGTAAATTAAAATGGCTTTGGGATAGAGGACATTTGTAACCAACCTGGGGTTGATAAGTGTAATGTGTCTGCTTGAAGGTACTTTTCTCATGGCTGTGCAAATGCTAAGCTGGTGGAGGGACGTTGACTCCATAAGAGTATGAACGGTGGTTTTAATTAGATGGAAGCAATGAGCTTACATGACAGGAGCAGTTCTCAGGGTGCTTCTTGCTAAGTTAATAAACTTCAGATTGAACCTTTGAAGCATGGTTCTACAGAAAGCCTCCAGTGAAAACGCCTTCCTAACTGCCTAACATTCCTAATTCCTAACAGCACTGGTTAACAGGTTGTCTAAGCAATTTAATGGCCTAACTTCAGAATAGCTTGTTGCCCCATGTGAATTAATTGAAATGCTGATTAAGATAAAGCTGCTTCACTAGTCAAATATTGACAGTAGCATTTTTTGGTATGTTCTCTTTCTTTTCTATTTTCATATCCTTTTGTACTACTGTGCATATTCATGGCCATTCAGTGGGAATAAAGGACCTCAAGAAGGTCTACTTCTCTCTCGACCAGGGAAGTAAATATTTGGTAACTTTAGATGAGCAAGAGATAACAAGTTTGTTTTTTTTTTTGTCACAAAGAATGAAGACTCCATAATTTAGGATTATTTTGAAGCAATGCATACCTTGCCAGCAGGCTTTCGAGGCAGTGGTGTAATCAGTAGTATTTGGCTGGGTTCCATATTACATACATTTTGCTCAGAAACTTGGGTTCATTGTATTACAAATGGTGTTTTTTGGAGGATGAGAAGTCAGTACCAAAAAATACCAGAAAGAAGATTGTAATCACTGTGTAGTCTTTACAGCTGCAGGTCTTGATGGTTATTTAGTAAATTGTGGGTATTTTTTTGTCTCTCCACCTGTGATATTGCAGTGTCAAGGTTTGTTGGCGCAGGTGGTAGTTTTCATTTTGTGGTGACCTTACTCGTCTTGGAGACAGAGGTTCTACACTGCAGCATCAGCCTTGGACAAGCTTTCAGCTTGGATTTATGGGTTTGGTTTCTTCCATCCCCGTCGTGATGTGGCAAATGCCATTATTGGCCCTTAAACAGAATCTGTTTTACACAGGAAGAACGAATCCGTCCCAGTGAAGTGTGGCTTTCAGGAAGATGAATGTGGTTGTGGAAGATGACATGAACTCGTGGTTTGTTTTGGTTAGTTATTTACTGGGATCCAGTTACATGATTTGTGTATTACGATTTACATTGTGAATGTCTTACTGCACTGAATATATGAAATTCAGTATTTATTACTTAAATTTTACTGGGGTGATATCTAAAATGGAAGACCTCTTGTTGCCTCCTAACAGGGAAGAATCTCTGGGCTTACAAAATGGTTGTTGATGATAAAGAGGTATTGCAAATTAAATCTGCAAATATAATTTGCAGATTTAGATCTGCAAAGGAGGAGTAAGATGAGTGGGCAAGAGCGTTCACAGAAACCTGTGATTCCTTAGATGGCTTTGATAGAGGCAAATGGCCTTAAGACAACTGGAAACATAGGCGAATGCAGTTGTTGGTGAAAACGAGTGGTTAAAATTCCCCCTTCCTAGGTGATGTGGACCTTACCTGCCTTTAACTAAGGACAGGACCTTTGAGCTTTGGCAAGATGGGAATGGCTGAACAAACCAGGAGGACTGTAAGGGCTTATGAGTTCTTGCTCCTTGATCATTTGCAACAATTCCTTTTCAGTTGTTCTAGAAAACGGCAAGAATGTAGATGGCTGCCACAAATTGATAATGTTTAAGGTTATAAATTATATTACATACTACTAGTTAAGGTTCAGGTGTGAAAGCACTGTAGCTACTTCTCAGAACTGCTTAAGCATTTAATCCTTAAAGGGCCACTATGGTAACTACTGCTATTTATCTTTATTTGCTCTGTGCCTAAAGGGATTTTTTAGTAGTTAGAGAACTAACTAACTGTACCTTTAAGCTGATGACTTCCCACTCTTCTCTTCCCTTGATTGCTCATTGTATTTCTTTGTTGCACCTTGTCTATATTAGATCATAACTTCTAGAGAGGAGCTGTATGATGGAGAATCAGGGGGCATGATCTTTGGTTTAGGACCCTCAGGCAATATTAAAATACAAATAACTACTCTTGAAAGATTTTTAACATATGATCTAAACTATTACAGGGCAGCAGTTTACATTCTGTTCGAGCTTAGCAATATACAGTCAAGTTCAAACAAGTTGGAAGCTGGCTGTCCTGAGTTTTAGTGCTTGCTCTGTGATTTATCTGCTGCTTGAGTCTTAACCTAGCTCTGTTATCAGAAAATGAAGCACAAACGGGTATGCTAATACAACATTTATTTGGGGATTTTAGTTCCAGGAAAACCAGATAATTCCAGTATTTCTAGTGGCAGTTTTTGCACTGTAGTACAGCTCTTCACAGTGTGATTTTTATATGCAGTAATGCACATTCAGATGCTGTAAAAGCAGTAGATCTGTATTTATAAAAAGATATTAATTTCTTCATAAGGGTAAGCACGTAAAATTTGGACCACAACATTCCTTTTTATGCACATGTTAAAACGTAGTATTCCACGGCATTATTGCATTCCCTTTCTCAGATGATCAGATAATGTAATCTTTAATAACTTGTCAACTACCAGTAATATGCAGCTGTGTGCAATTTGTACAGGATCCATGAAAGCCTTCAAAGTGGGAAAACGTACAATAAACTATCTGTGCAACATACGATGCATTATTTAACATCATAAAGCGTTGTAATGCCGAAAATTTACGGCTGTTTTATCACCCGCTGTAATAGGACGGTGAGATACCTCTGCAGAGATACCTCTGCAAGGATGTGCCTGACGTGGGAGCCTCAGCCTCTCCCTGCAGCCGCCGGTGCCTCCTCGCTGGGAGCAGTGGGGATGCCAGGCTGGACCTGCTGGCGAGCACCTGAGGAACTGAGGATTAAGGCACGTAGGGGACTTCCCCCCACATTTAAATTCATTTCTGTGTCCACTGATGTTGTGGCCATTGCGAGTACAATTAAAAAAAACATCAACCCAAAAAATTCAACAGAATTAAAGAGCCTCCACTGGTGCAGCCGGCGCTGCCCTTAGTCAAAAGTCCATTTGCTGTTGGCTGAAAGGTTGTCTTATCGGGAATTAAATTTTTCAGCTGAGGGAAGCCATCTGACTGGAAATGGAAGAGAAATAGGGGGTTAGGGTTAACTGAATTGTTAAAAATAAATAAATAAAAATCATAAAAGCATTCTGTGGGCTTTCTTATGGGAGGAGGTGGGTCATGGCTTGATTTGCACGGGAAGCGTTTGGTATGCTGGATGTTACTGAAGAAACTACAAATTGTAGTGACAAATGTTTATGTTGGGTAGGGTTGTGTGAAGCCATAAACAGGAGACCGATTAAGGGACATCTAAAGCTGAGGTTTTACGTGAAATTTAATTTAAAGTTCCGTAAAATGGACAGTTCCCCTAAAATGCAATTTGTTCTTGCAACACTAAGTGTGTCTTTATGGAGAGCTTAATTGTTTTGGAGATAAGTTGCTGAGTTTTAATACTGGGGGAGAAGGTAGGGCTGTTATCAAAGGAACCTGATGGAGCAGCAGTGAGGCCTGTTGGCGGTTGTCGTGGTTTAGACCAGTCGGACAGATGATGTCCTGGCTGTGGTGGAGCTTTGTTCATAGGCAGTGCCAGGGATGGGGTGTTTTGGGGTGAGGGTTTGGAACAGATGTCTCCTTTGCCTGCTTGGCCCTTTATCAGAAGAGCTGTGGGGGTTTTGGTCGTTTTTTATTTTCTTTATTTTTTGTTTTCTAGAACGATTAGAAACTTTGAGAACTGAGGGGCTTTTGGGAGTGGGGGTTGATTGTTTTGAAGATCAGCTTTCTACCTGGGGTTAATTTGGGGAGCCTGTGACACTTGAAGGTAGACAGTCCTCTCTGTTGTGGATATGCACAACCTGTGGTATCAGGTGCACCTGGGAATGACTTGTTGGGTTAATACTTTTTCTGTCCACTCTCGTGAGGTTTTCAATACCTGAAAATCTGGGAATAGATGAAAGCAAGTTGGAAGATAAGACAGTCATGAAACAAGGTGGTAAAGGTGTAATATCTGAACGGGCTTGTATGTTAGGACAGAATACACCAAAATAAAGTGTGAAGGAGGAGAGATAGTAGGGGACAGTTTGCTGATTTTGGAAGAAGTTGCTTTGATCCTGGTGCAGGAGCCCATCCTGTCCCAGCAGTGCTCTCCAGGGGGGAGACCACAAGCCAAATTACTGTGGTTTGGGGGAACGGGGAGTTATCCTCCACATGGGAACTCCTCTGATCATCAGGGTTGATCCTCTGATGCTTTTTAGACATCTATCCCAGGATTAGATTTCCAAATTACTGTATAAACTATCTTCAGGTCTTTTTAAGGATGGAATGACATGATAAAAAGTAACTTGACAGAATGTCATACCATGTTTATATATAATATATATAATTTTCTAAATGTGATTCACCCAGAGTGTGAATACAGCTGTAAAATTAACCAGGTAGATAGCTGAATGGCTCAGTGTGAGTTTCTGTATTGTCAGAATTAAAAGGAAGCAAATTTGGGGAAACTGTGGGTCGTTAGGGCTTGATTTCGTTTCGAATGCCAGAGCAACCCTGGGTATTATCGGAAAAACAAGAAGTAATAGGGCCCTGGGAGATCTTAAATATGAATATCAGTGGCATGTTTCTGAGTGAAATCCTCCCAAAATGTAAGCTGAGTCTTGGTGCTACTCTGTAATTACCCCTTTGTTGGCTATCAAAAAAAATCATTGGCAGTGTTCAGGAGTAGTTCAAAGTGATCTGACAGTTTCTACTGGGAGAAATCATAGGGCTGAGAGTATTACTTTGGCCTCGCACAGTGCCCGGTTTGGACTCTTTCATTGATATGTTTGCTTTTTCATAAGTAATTCACTCTGGGAAATTATTTCTCCAGATTGCTGCAATTGGTTAGCGGAAGTCTGAAAATTAGGTGAGACTAATACAGAGATGTGAAATTGATGCTGAAACCTAATATGCAGAAAGGCGCTCTGTTAGCATAGAACAAATAGAGTTAAAGCAAATGTGACTTTAAAGTTATCTGAAGGGGAGGAAAAATCACGTGAGTTTCAGCAGCACCTCTTGGATAGGCTGCATTTGAAAAGCTGGGTACTGCTTGTCCCTCAGTCTTCCTCAGACTCTGAAAACAACTGATTTTTAAGTAGTTTACGGTCTCTGCTGTTGGAGACCACTTCCCAGGTATGTCCTAAAAGGACAGGATAATTTGTATTACGTGAAATTGTTTATTTGCTGCTACTATTGTTATACTTTGCTTGTATTCAATAGCTAGATCAGTTTAGGTGAACTAAAATACTGCCTTGCAATTTATTTAGAACTTGCATTTGCTTTTTAGATAAAATGGTGAGCTTGGTGAAAGACTTAGCATCAGTGTAAGCTTATTAAAAAAAAAAGTTTGTCAAATGTAACTGTAATTCTCTTTTGGTAATTATTGATATTAGGAAATAACATTCTGAAGCAGTAGCACGTGTTTTCAGTGCTGTCTGCCTTTCTGTGTTGAGTTTGTACCCTGTTAAGAGTGGTGGGCTGAAAGACCACGGAGGTCCTGTTTTCTTCCTCGCTGGTGCAGTTTGTGTTTATGCAGGTTTTTAGAAAACCTCTTCAAACAGCATCTAAAGTGCTGCTGAGTCTGTTGCTCTAGTGCAGAGTAAGGAGTTTACCTCAAAAGCAGCCTTTTGTTACCGAAGAAATTGGTTGCATTGAAAAGGCATAAATATTGAGAAGATATTTTTTCTGACTTGAAACTGGGAGGAAGCCTTTTAAGCCTTTTCTATTTACCTCCTGTGTTTTGAACAGCTCTGCTCTGGTTGTGGGAGTAAATAGGAGTGGGTGAAGGGGAGGGCAGAACCTGGAATTATCCTCTTGCAGGTGAACACAGAGGCTGGATCCCACATGAATACCTTGGTGTGGCCATAGATTTGAGTGTACCTCCACAAAAAGTTTAAAAAAAAGAAATCAAACTAACAAAACACCCCACAGAAGCCGATGAATGCAATGTGGGATGAAGGCTCATATACAGGTATGTCAGCGGGAGTTGTTGGAAAGAGAAGTGATGCTTTGGCCACCCAGTAGAGCAAGGACCAGCCGGCCCACGGGAAAGGCTCTCCAGTGCAGTGGGTTTTGATGGGGGCTCGGTCTTTCACCAAAACTTGTCAATGTCCATCTTCCATGGCATAACCAATTAAAGAGGAGTAAGTAAGGACAGGACTACACAGCTCAAGTGTCGGTCTGTCCTGGAGCGTGTCCATCTCCCATTGTGTCAGGGCTGTGGGAGTGTGCCCTGGTATGGGCAAAGGGTGAAAGATGGTACCCCATGCAGTCAGTATTCACTCTCATCAGCGGGTCTTTTGTGCAAATACAATACAAATATTAAATTACTTTGTTGTTGTTGCTGTTAAACGTTTCCCTTCACAATGCAGACAACTTGCTGTTGGCGAAGCTATTGTCTGTGGTGGGGTTACTCTGGGGATGGATCCGACAGGTCTCTATTGCAACACACGGAGGAGAATTCTGAGTGGTCTCCTCTTTCAGACAATTCAAAAGCTTTTCATTTGGTTTCATTATTTAATTAAAATAAATACACCCAGAGGCGTAAGCAATTGCTGGATGTTTAAAAACTAGAAATAGGAAGATTAAACAATTGAAAATAAACATTGTAATGCACAAACTTATTATACAAAATGTATAAACTTATGTTAATAGGATGATAAAAAATCAGGGGAAAAACTGGCTTAAATATTTAAAAGTGTATCTTTAGATCCATTGCCCTTTAGATCCTATGCCCTCAGGACAAAAACTGTTGTAAATATTTAGAAGTGTATCTTTAGATCCATTGCCCTTTAAATCCTGTGCCCTTTTTCATTGTTACTTACTCTTCATATTTGTATTTTAAAACATTTAGGTAATTATATTTTAATATTGCCTTGCTGAAAATTGAGTTGTATTACACAGATCCCAATTTCTTTTCTATATATGTGTCTGTTTAACTTGCATTAGAGTTCTGCATGCCTATTTGATGGAATATTAGTGGGCCTGTTTAACAGTTTTATTAGATTAGAGGGTGATGGTTATTTTTTTAGTTCTCTAAAAACTATTTAGAAAAGACATGGTTGCTGTTCTGTGTGGCTTTTATTTAATATTACAGGTTACACAAATTATCTAACAAAGGTGAGGATAAAGGAGGAAGCCAAATCCCTAAATTTGTTTCTGCATGATGTGATTGCTTAATCTGTTTGCAAGCAGAAGCCTCCTACCCGCTGCTGCAGAGTCATGGTCTTCCTGCACCTTGGCCAGCAGTGCAGGTGATGGTGGCCTCCTACCCTGCGAGTGATGCAGCCTGCAGTGGTCCTTCCTGGGGGGAAGGATTTGATTAATTTTTTCGCTCAAGGAAACAAAGTGAATTCATCTTCCACTGCCCTCAGTTATCTTTTGGAAGCAGATAGCCAGATGCTGCTAAGGTGGAAACAAGTGATGCTGCTGAGATACTCCACAGGCTCTGTTGCCTATTTGCCAGCCTTGCAGAGGGCTCTCAACCCATCCTCTTGCTTCTGGAGGGAGGGTGATGAGCGTTTTGGAAACTTTGAATGAAATATTGGAGGTTTTTTCAGTCTAAATACTGTCAGCCGAGATCAGAACATTTCACCCTTTGGTGTCAGACGGTGGCACACGTTGAGATCTAAGTGGCACATCTACATATTTCAACAAAATATGCTGCCTCTACCGCCTTCGCGTTCACTTTTTAGTTCCATTGGCAGACAGATTGCTTTTTATGTCCTTTCTCTGCACATTATGCCAGAAGGTTCCTTTGCAGGAAATAAATTTATAGTTGCTAGCTGATAAAAGGTCTTCCTGCCACGGTCTTGCAGAAACATTTTCAGAGCCATCCTTCCCATTGCGGTGGCATCGCTCAGCCATCTCTCCCGGCACCTGAGGTGATGGTTTACCCGCAGTATTTGCTGCCCTATCTTTCCGTGGTAATTTTCTACTCCTCAACAAGGAGAAACTGAATTTGGTAAATCATAGAATCATAGGATCATTCAGGTTCTATGGAATGGAGAATTCTTGGATAACTTAGAATCATAGAATCGTTTTGGTTGGAAGAGACCAGTGGGATCATCGAGTCCAACCATCAGCCCTAAACTTAGTCCAAACTATTCTGCTGACTTTGACTACATGGTCTCATAAAAAAGCTTTTTGTTCAGGAAGGAGCTGTCAGGTTTATTTGATTATGGGCGGCCTTTGTGTATGTACTGAAAAGCACACGTGTGCGTGTGCACGTACACATTTACTCTTCAAAACTGACTTTCAAGCCAAAGAGCAAATTACTTGTGTGGAAGAGGTTGTGCTGTTGTGGTTTGATGCCAGCGAGTGCTCGAGCTGTTCCATGGTTAGCTCTGCCATCCTACACCGAGGAGCTATCTCATATTTCCATAACATTACTGTCAGGTGTTCCGGAACCCTAGTTGGTTTTTATGTAAGTTATTCAAGTTATTTAACAGTCTCTCAAATCTGCCATTTTACATNTAGGCTAGCAATCAGAAATTGTTCTTCACAAAAGGTTAGTGGGGAAAGTGGAGATGTGGAAGTACTTTTAAATAGCGTACTCTTTGGCATGATAAAAAAGCCAATGTCTTTTTGTCTCACATTCAGTTAAATTGAAAAAAAAAAAAAATCTTTGGAAATAATGAAAATTAAAATTGCTTTTGTCTCCCCTGTTGCAGCATTCTGAACAGAATTTTAAAAAAAAAACCCCAAACCCCCAGCGATTTGCTGTAGTTTGCTGAATTCCACCTCCTGATACTTTGCGAGAGCAGAACATTGTCTGCTACCAAAGCAAGAATTTCTTCTACGCGTTTATTGTGTTAATGTGGCTAGAAAAAATTGCTGTAAGATTTTTTTGAAGCTTATCCAGTAACAAGATGTATTGAGATGACTTGCATCTCTTAATAGCAAATTTTTCATCTTGTTAATAAGGAGGAAATGTAAAGAATATTATCAAAATAGTCTGTCTGACATGCAGAAAATGTTAAACTTTATCACATTGCAACAAAAATAAACTCATTTATGGCCACACAAAAAATGATTATGCCTTGTGTTTGCCTGCTATAAATTTGATTTATTCCTGTAGTAATTACAGTCGCTGATTTGGTAAAAGTTGAAAACATTTTTTTCCCCAAGCATAACAAGACTTCTGCGTTCCCATTGCTGCTGCATTGCAACACTTTGAACTTGCTTAGCAGACATGACAAAAGGTTTTAATTAAAATACTAGCAAGATAAAAAAAATCATTTGTCTGCATTAACTTTGTACATTTCTCATAATTCTTTAATTCTTGTAATAAAGGAAAAATACTGTGACTGAGATAAGGGGTTGTCCTCCCTCCTTCCTCCCCCCATCAGTGAAAGATTTTGTCGGAGCTGTGGGATGTTTTGCTTAATCCCACCACGGGCTTTGAAGCACTTGGAGATGTTACTTGTTGGAGCATAGATGAGTAGGAGATACCTAGGAGGCCACATTCACCAGGAGGAGCACGATCCCAGCGTGGTTAGGGGTACACAGGAATCTACCCAAGTATCCCAGCCTTTCCAGCTCATAATTGTAGAACAACTTGTTCTTGAGTTCTGCCCCAACTGCATATTCTGAAATGAAGGACTATCAGCCATGCAACCTATAGGGTAGCTCAAGGACCTTCAGACGTTTTTCTGCCAAATCCATGGTGAATTTTGGATGAGCCTAAAAATAGAGATCATTGTCAGAGTTCATTAAATCTTTCCACTCCTTTTTTGCTACTTTGTAATAAATATCTTGTTCTCTGTAACATGATTTAAATAATGATGTAAATCAAGCAGAAACTTTGATGTAAATCAGTCACTTTGATCTTACTTTGTTACATTTCTCAAAGGAGAGGTTAATTATTAGTAGTTTGGTAATTATTAGATTGCCTTGATTTGCTGCTAAGTACAGCTTTTACACTAAGGTAACACCTTTTGTCAACATTATAAGCATATGTTATAATTTTATAACTACGCCAAACAAGCATCAGCTACTTCATGCTCATATTTTTGGTAGTAAAATACTTGTTTAACATATATTGAGTGCTGAATATGTAGTCGTATTGGTGTCAAAATTTGAATTCAGTTAAAATGCATGAAACAATATTAAATTAAGTATGTTTTCCTTAGAATCACTGGCCACACAAATCAAAAGCAAGCTTACTGCGTTTTGCTTTTCAAATTGTTAAGGGAGCACTTTCCAAGTTTCAAATAGTTACGGTATTAATTCTGGATAGTGACTGAAAAATGGTCTTGGCCCTGGAGGATTTTGTAAATGGCAGATCTCATCCTCTTGCACTTAATGTTTATTCCTAGATTGGAAAATTAAAACAAATCTTCATGCTGCGTTATTTCTTAATTGATTTCTTATTTTGAGCAAATCAAGTCATCGAGTTGAATTAACTGAATAAACTGAAATAAGGATAAGAGCTGTTTCTCTATCAACCAAAAGGTCAATCACTATTTAGAGCTGGTTTAGTGCGTTACTTTCAGTAGTTTAGGCTGGTGATTTGCCTCTCTTGAAGGCTTGGGGAGCAAATGGAGGGGTTTTGAAATGTATATTAAATTTGAATACTTTTCATATGTAAATTCATTTTAATGTTATGCCTGTTTATAAATATATAAAACATGTTGTAACATTCTAGAAACATAAAACTTAATTTTTATTAAGTATCTTAAGACATTATTTGAATATATGTTAAAAGTGAACATTTTTTTTTGCTTCTCAAGGAAAACCCCTTAACAATGTGAACGAGAAATCCACGTATCTGGGAGTTTCTTTTGTTCAGCGTCACTTGTAGAAGCATGTTGCAGGATTACAAGAAGAACAATTTCTTGTATTTGCAATTACAAGAAATAAGAACTTGGTCTACTCTGAGTTGGTCATTGTGGTTCCTGTAGTACTTGGTACCATTAATACACTTCTAAGTATGTAGTGCTGATACAACCTTTATAATTAATGTGGAAATCTCTGTTGCAGAGTGCTGGTTGCGTTTGATGTCACATTCAATTTTCTGTGAGTTTCAGAAGATACAAATATTTCAGTGGATGATGGTTCAAGGTGGAATTGTAGCACAAAATGGATATGCTATGTGTTTATTTTACTATTATCAATATATTCCAATTTTTTTGGTGCTTTATTCACAAACATAAAATCGAAATTGAGGCAGCTCTGAGACAGGATTTAGGCTTATTTTACTAAGCAAAAATAGAGTGTTTGTATTGTAAATAACTTTTTAAAGTGCTCTTTATTTTAATACTTTCTGTTATGGCAGATCACTCACTGGGGATTATAACTCATGATAATTCTGGTATGGGAGTGGGGAAAGCTGTTTCTTTGTTTGAAAATATGCTTGTCTAAATTTTGTGAGTCTCTCCACGTTTAATATGCATCTATACTAGATGATCGGTACTAATGGATGTGTGATATAAAATAAGTGTGTTCACCTATTTTCACTTCTAGCATAGGTGTACTTTATTTTTAAGCCACAGCTCACCTTGATTCAGTTGTCAGGGGTTGGATATTCCAGTCTGAATGATCATTGCAATTCTAGATCTTTTTTGGGACAGTAGCATTGCTGCTGCTGACAGGAAAACCTTTCAGGTTCATGCAGATTGATGCTATTTTATTTCTAATTTTTCCTTCTCCTTTTAAAGGAGGGGGGAAGAAAAAAATGTAGCATGTTTTGTGGAGGTGTTAAAGTCTGATTATACTTAAGATGAGGATTTGCTGGTGGTCGTTGTTTACCAGTTTGGCTGTTTCTAATTTTCCAATGTTTATTCTTATGGGTCTTTGGGCTTGGTGTCAAAAGCCTTGTAGAGATACAGATAAATATCAGCCCTTCAGTACAATGAGGGACACATTTCAGGCAACACTAATGTGAACTTGATCTTAATAGTTCCTCTGAAATTTTCCTTCATGGTGTTTATTGCTTTTCTTGGATTTATGCTGTGGTGAGATGTGAACACTGGCTAGTGGCTACTACACACAGCACCTGGGGGTGCTGGTCGACAGGCGGCTGAACATGAGCCAGCAGTGTGCCCAGGTGGCCAAGAAGGCCAATGGCATCCTGGCTTGCATAAAGAATAGTGTGACCAGCAGCAGTAGGGAGATGATTGTCCCCCTGTACTCAGCACTGGTGAGGCCACACCTTGAGTATTGTGTCCAGTTCTGGGCACCTCAGCACAAGAGAGATCTCGAGGTGCTGGAGCGAGTACAGANACTTGAAGATTATTCTGCTCTCTGATAGACCAATCAAATTAATTGCAATGCATTAAAAAGAAACAAACCTTTCTATTTTATATTTTCATCTTAATTTTGCAACATTTATTTCTCATAACATAAAAGTCTTTTTTTCTGTAACAGCCAGAATTTACTGTTCTGTGGAGTAAGCCGTTGGGCTACCAAAGAAGGCTGAGAGCTACTAATCCTCAAAGAGCAGCCCTAGTCCTGACTTCATGCTGTCTGTCATATCGGTGGCACTCTCACAAGTTTGTTTAGTTTGGAAGTTCTCCAGTTCACCTCCATCCCCTACACTAGAGCTGTTCCAGCTCTTCTGGTGTTGACAAGATACCAGTCTGGTCTTCACTTGTTCTAGAAAACTTGAAAGTCATCTAGACTCCCTTAAAGTCAGTTCAGGCAGACTCTCATACAGGTGTGGGGTTAAAATCCTGCAAAAGAGGTGGTTGGAGAGTGGTACTTTCCAGCTCATCCTGGATATAACAGCTGTAACCATGTTCCTTCTGGTTTACCCTTGGCAGACTCCAAGGCTGGGGTGGACATTGAGTGAATGGATGCTTTGGATGAAAGGGAGCCATCACTCAAGCATCCTGTTCAGTGCCAAATTCTCTACGTGTAAGAAAAGACACAGTTGGCTGATGTGTAGTAGTTAGCTTCTTCTTAACTTTAATCCTAATTCCTAATTAGGTTATATAGGTTATAATTAGCTGTTCTTAATTCCTAAAATTGTCTTTATTATTTAAAATGTCTTTATTCCTTTGATTACTCAGTAGGTAATAGTAATTTGGATGCCTGTCATCCTTGTCTCTTCATTCCTTAAACACCTATTAAGTTCCTGGAGACTCCATTCGCTCTATGCATTTGTTTAAAAGCTCTGTGAGGGGGAGAGGAGGTGCTACGTGGCAACCGGTATCAGAAAGGTGGTTCCTACTTTTCCTCCAGGTTATTTTAGCACTGTGGTAAAGAAGGTGAGAGGATGAGTCTTTGATAGAGCGGGATAGGAGGAGATTTCTGGTGAAAATTAGACAGTTCCAGGGAAATCATTCATCTTGTTCCTTGCCGGAGCCTTGTTTTGCTTTGTGTCCTCCCTGTTGCGAGAACAGCCAAGGAGAAGTATAGAGTCATATAATAACTTAATAAAAGCTTCTGTGCAACAAGAAGGTGAATATGGCCTACGTGTGCTGGACTGCTGAAAGTCCAGTCTGGTCTCTTTGGCAAAGTTGGACAGAGATGATGTCAGTTCAGTCACCGAGAACGTCGCTATAACGCTGTGTGTACAGAAATAACACAAGAACAGAGAAAGGAAAATACATTGATATTGAATCAGCTGCATGAAGAGCCTCAGCCACATCTTGTTTTATCAAACTACTGTCTGTATTGGCCTACCCATCTGGCTGTGTCAGTACCACTGGAGTAGAGAAAAAGCCTTTTAATGTGGTACATCTCTGAACACGATGATGTAGCTGCTGCCCTTTGGTACTCAGCAAAAGCTGTGGGCTGCGTATCGACATGCCCCTCAGCCCCTGAAACGCAGTTTTGCAATTGTTCCTGCTCCTTTGACAGCATTGGGAGTGGGGGTGAGATGTTCAGCTGTGCTGGGATAAAATGGTAGCATGTTAGTTGGATATATCTGAGAAAAAGTTAGACCTCCTCCCTCCAGCAGCACAGACAAGATAAGTCTTTGACTTCAGCGCTGGTTTTTGCTGATCAATACAGAAAGTGCTGTAGGAGTTACCTTGTTAGAGTAAAAATCTAGCAAGTAAATCACAGGCAGGGATGTAATATGGACATCAGAAGTAAAATTCCTTGTCAGACCTTGAGTTCCCCAAGAGAAAATATTATGCCTATTGAGTATCCAAGCTGGGTGCAAGGACACAGCTTAACAGGCATCTTCACTTTGCAGCTCTGGCTGCTGGTGAACTCATACAAAAAGTTTTGATACACTTGACCTTATAGGCATGTGGGGCATGAATTTTTCCCCTTGCAACAGGATTCTCCAAGAAGATAAAGCGTATAAACATCGTTCCTAGATTTCATACAGCTGGGAGTAGTGGAGGTGACATTTCTCCTTGGAAACTTGTAACTTGTTCATCAAAATTAGTCATGCTTGGCACTGTAGGTAAAAGGGATTGTTCAGAATTGGAGTCTTAAGAAATATTTTGGCTAATGGTGAGAGGTTTGTTTGCCTTGTGCCCAGAACTCACATTTCCTTGTTCGACATACTTCTGAGAACCTACTGCCAAAATAACAACCTTTTGCAAAATGCTACCAAGAACCCAAATGTTTATTAGCTCCTCCCCCCCCCCCATCTAAAGTAGGCTGTGGAAGATTAGGCAGAGACATGTTTAGTTTAGTAGTCCTGCTTTGCCTTAAAGTGTTGGGTGTTGGTGGTCTTTCAGATGGTGCCGAGTGCTCATCCACCTTCCCTCTCGAAGGGATCTGCAACTGGAAAGGTCACCCACATGTCAGGACGTAGGTGCTCGGTGCATCTCTGCTTATAGTGACTCTTAATCACCTAAGCCAAGCACGAAATGCCAACTCCTCCAGCTCTAGAAATACTCGTGTGACTCAGTATGGTAAAGGGCCTTGCAAATATTTGCCCAGTGATGCCAAAAGGATGGATGTGTTGTTTCTGCCACAGTGCTGTATGCTTTTAACTTCCATAGTGTGTGGGGATGCTGTCTTAGATATCTTGGAAAATCCAAGCCTGTTAGTTGGCGTTCTTGCTGCAGGAGCAGGGTTTCTTCTCAGCCACATGCCTAGGATTTTTCAAGTGCAGCCCTTTTGAGCACTTTTGAAGCACGTGGGATTCCTCTGTACAATGGTGGCTTGGTTCTCTGCGGTCTAACTAGCCCTTCATTTGAATCATGCATTTTGTTGTCTTTTGTGTTTTGTAGACATTCAAGTCTGAAGCGATTGCTGAGCTGAGAGCTCCCTTGTGACCCAGAATTGCATTTTCTGTTGAGATAAACTGGCACTTGAAATCATAAAAGATGGATTTTTTTTTTTTTAAATTGTTCTGTCATTTTGCCCAGCTCCATTTTACACTTTGGAGAAGCCATGATATTCTTTGGATATCCATAGAATTCTTGAATAAATTAATGTATCATTTGGAAAACAAACTCACTTTGTACTTGTGTATCAAAGCTGAAGATGCATCAACACTGACTCTATCTGCATAGTGAATACCAGTGTAGCTCAAACATGTGGAAATCAAATGTTTCTTCATCTTCTTAAATGAGTTTTCTCACTGATTTGCAGAATATCAGCTCGGTTCTTTATTATGCAATATACAAGTTCTGCAAGCCAAATATTCACCAAAGGTAACATTAGACACTGAGCAAATAATTGTTTCCTGTCACACTGCATTAGTAACTGGGAAGAAAGTGTTTCCTAATTTGTATTTGTGCAGAACTAAATATAGCTCTAGCGAAGCTTAACTTCAGCTTTAGCCATTCAAGTCCTTAAGAAATTCAGCACCGTATTTGTCAGTTACTGGGAAGATGACTGTAGACATTCCTGCGTGCTTCATGCCCTCCCACTTGTGAGTTTCACAGTCTTAGGAACTGGAACGTGAGGTTAACCAAACTCTCAGAAAATCCTGATAATCATGTGTTACTGCTGTCTGCGGGGACTAATGCAGAGATTTTTTTCCTAGTAAGCATTTTAGGATAAGAAGTCCTGGCCACAACTCCCCAGTTCCATATTCTGGTAGGAGAAGGTTAAATTGCCCTAAAGTTATGTTTTCCAGCAAAAGCTGCTCTGATTTTTCATCTTAAATCTGTTAGTTTTTACTTCTGCTATTCTGTAGCTGTTCTGTAGAACTGATGGCATGATGCATAAGATCTTAAAAAACCTGTTAAGAAGTATTCAGATTGGACTGTGTACCTGGTAAGAAAAATCTGAGTATTGAATAGTCTGTGTCTCCTCCTTGGGAAGAGGACAAGCTGATGTCTGTGCCCTCGTATCAGGATGTGGGATAACTGCCTTTTGTGCTGCATCTGCATGGAAAAGGCAGAAGTGTCTCCTAAGATGATGGAGATGCTAAATGCTGGGTTTTGGAGCCTTGAGTATTTTGGCTCTTGTCTGTGAGGAGGATGCTTTGTGTTCGTCTCTTTCAATGGGACTGGTGTGAGCCTCGACTCAAGGAGTCAGTCCCATACGTTTCCTTGTTTGTGTTTGAACTCACCAAAATCAGCTTGTCCTCCCTAGTTGTCTCTGCTTGGCAGCAAGCAGGATGAGTGTGTTTCAGAGGTCTGAGGGATCTTACATCTAGGGTTTGTAGAGAGACTAAGACTTAGTCATTCATCCATGTCGCTTCAGCCTTAAGTGTGCTGCCAACTCGTGCATTTTATCAGTGCTCTGCCCAATGTCATCAATTCTCTGCCCAACCTTCTCATATTATAGATGATGCATATAATTAGGAGGAGGAGGAGGAGGGAACACGTTTGCTGTTGTTAGTGGGGAGGAGAATTCCTGTGTACCTAGCGCTGGCTATCTGCCTACAGCTGTGCTTTTTACCTTCAGAGGGATCCTTTGAGAAAGTGGTCTAAAGAAATCCAACAAACATTGGTTGGGCTTGTAACAGCTTTCTTCCTGGCAGACAGAGATTTACTTGTACTGTAGGATGTGACAGGCAATTCCTGGTGCCTCAGCTCTGTCTAAAGCGTGAGCGATGGCTGAAAATGAGAGTGATTGCATTAGAAGCTTTCCTACCTTCAGTGGGGGGAGAGTGTTTGAGCTTGAACTCTCCCCTCATTGAGATCTTTGAAGTTTGGATCTTTAAAACTATTCTCCACTGCAAAGACCTACCAGTGCAGTTGTCATCCTTCCCATCTGAGACAAGCTGGACCAGGCTCCCTTCTCCCTTCAGCAGCCATTAAAGTTGCTCGTTTCATCCTCCAGAGGGGTCAGCAGAGAAAGACATGAGTAAGTAATTATTCCCTGCCTCTCCTCCCAGTAGCTGAGTGAGCTGTGGAAGCTGAAGCATCATTAAATCTCCAAGCAGCACGGAGGGGCTGCAAGTCTCTGCAGCCGGGGAGCCTCGTGGCTCGCAGCGGAGGGGAGGGCTGAGTAACAGGTGGTATTTAGAAGCTAATTAATATTTGTGAATAACAATGTGCTATTGGTAAAGAAAACAAATCAGCCTACGTGTGAATATTTACGATGATGACTTTTCAGCACCGCTTGGATCACGCAGTCCTTTTCCATCTGCCATATCTCCTCTTGTGTCACAACACTTCACACTGGGGTGAGAACCTTCTCCGCTGAGGCGAGCCGTGCTGTGGGGTGGCAGCCAGCCAAGCAGCTCAGCCGCCTCTGTGCTTGTAGAAGGATATTCTCACCAGTTCGGTATTAGTGGGCCAGTAGGTCTCAAACATTTAAAGTATTCTTTGCTGGTGGAGTAAGCCATACAATTTAGCTTGAGATTTCATCCCATTAAGAGCCAAGCCATGCACAGAGATAATGCTATGTTTGAAGAGAAAGCAGGTGTTAAAGGTTGTTCTCCCTCTTAATGTTGTGTGCGAGTGTTTTACAGTAGATCAAACTTGCCTAATGTAATCTTCATAATGCTTTCATTTAAAATGCTCCCTGTGGTTTGTATTTGTGGAACTGAAAGAGCAGAATCTACTTTGTAGCTTGGTGGGGCGGGGTGTTCGATTGAACATATGTTCACACTGTCATTTGGGAAAGATAATAGGTTTTTAACCTCTGTCAGTGTTAGACTGAGGTATTTATGGAGCTCTATTAAAGCTGTGCTTAGGCAGCTAACCTTGCGATGCGGGTTTTTCACAATTTGCCATTTTCTTGTGATAAGTTGTGGCTTTTCTTGGCCTCTCGCGGCGCCTCTTGCTGTGTCAGCCAGCATGGGAGCTTACCAAGAAGCGAGGAATTCCATGCAGTTGTCAGTGCTGCCTGAGATGCTCATGGCTACTTCAGTAAACACCGTCACGGAGATTGAAAAAGCAGCCTGGAAGAGTTTCAGCAAATATCCTGGGCTTGACACAGGGGGGAACCGTCAAAACGGGTGGTGGTAGCGCTTGTTTGGGTTGTGAAGGTGTCTGGGTGGTGCTGTGGGTGC
The DNA here is from genome assembly GCA_013400555.1 of Jacana jacana. NCBI lineage: Eukaryota > Metazoa > Chordata > Aves > Charadriiformes > Jacanidae > Jacana > Jacana jacana. Next base: position 309,268 of record VZTM01032495.1, read on the forward strand.
TGAGCTCGGGTTCCCAGGCGCTGCCAGGGACGTGTAGCTCCGCCGGCGCTCGCAGCGCACGGTGGGGAAGCTCTCAGCAGTCTCACTCCAGGCCTTGAGTTTAATTTGGGGCGGGGGAGGAAAGCTGTGTGTAATTTAGTGTGCTAAAATCCTATTGGTATGGTCTCTTTAGGCTTCTAAGAACCTAAAAATCAGCATGATGGAGACTGCAGCGTGCTTCACAGAGGGGGTTATCTCCAGTGAGCTGCCACCACTGCTTTCGTCACTGCTGATTAGATTTTTTTGTTAATGTTTACTCCTCAACAGCAAATGCCTAATGTTTGTATGCCCTCTCCCTGTATAAGCAGAACATCTGTTTTATGAAGTTGGCGTATGGCAGCCAAAGTGGAATCAGTTTTAAAATAAAAATTTTAAATATACATGTCAGGCAAACAGATGCAAAGAAATTCAGAGCGTAAGCCACCACTTCACTGTGCATGGGTCCTGTTATAGCAGGGGTTTCCAGGGGTCTTAAATTGCATATTCAACAGTGCTCAGTATGACTGAGAGTATTTTTGAATCTCATCTTAAAATTCTTTGCTCTCCATCTTAACATTTCCATTGTAGAAAAGATTATTTATTGGGGTTTTCGTTTTGTTTTGTTGTGGTGGAGTGTTTCCCTTTGCTTTTCTGGCAGTAGATCCCCAGTGGTGCAGCTGAGAATAGTTGACTTGAACTGCCCCTACTGTGCAAATCCAAAATCTGCTTATGCTTATGGGAGAAAGGAGTTTTGAGTGAAAGACATGGGTGTATGCCATGGACGTCTGCAACTCTGTGTTAGAGCTACAGCAAATTCCACAGGGTTTCCAAAGAAAGGCATAAAAAGCAGTGTAACAATTAGTAGCAGAGCCTGATATGTTTAAGGGCGGATGTTAATTTAAATTGTTGGCTTATAGAAGTTTCAAGCATTTTTATGCATTTAATAAGGGGTTGTCGTTGAAGTAGCTTAAGTATCCTTCTCTGCATACAACGTGTCCTGGGATTTAGCAAACCACTTACCGTTGGATGGGTTATTCCACTGAGATGTGATTGCTGGTCTTGCAAGAAAGACTGGCTGATGAAGGGAGCAAAAAGAGCCAGTACCGAAATGGTCATTCTGTGGGCATTGGGGAGGGGAGAAAACAGGTTTATATGCTCTGTTTTCTGTCTATTTAGCATGTTGGTCTTGGCTGTGGGCATCAATTTGGATGTGTGCTTGCCTAAAGGAAGGCTTTCCTCAAATTCCAGGGAGCCTGGCAGGGGATGCCAGGGTGCTTCTCTAAAATTTTGACCTGAGGGATGGAGAGCATCAGAGTGGGACAGCTGAAGGTGGGAGTTGGAGACCTGACACTGAGGGAAAGGTGCTGGGGGAGGAAACTGGGATCCTGTATGAGAAGGGTGTGTGTGGGGGGGAATATCTTATGATGTGTTGTAACCAAGGGAGTTTGCAGGGACAAATGAAAGAGGGACAATGTGGTCAAAGTTACAAAAAGCATATTGAGAAGCATTGTGTATAAATATTGGCAGGGTAAGACCTCCAGGTTTAAGAGGAACATGCTCTGAATGGCTGCAGCGAACGCTGCCAGCGTGTGCCAGGAGTAAATATAGTAGAGTAAGCAGCTACAGAGTCATTGAAGTCAACGCTGCATAACATAAAATTGCATAATATATTTGTTTGTAAAAGGTTATTAGAGCACAGTTTTAAATGGATCTGAGTCCTTGGAAAGGTGACTGTATTCTGCCTCCCTGGGCTGAGGTTTCCGATACATCCCAGTCTGAGCTGGCGGCAGACAGCCAGCAGAAGGGGTGAGCTTGCCGTTCCCCTCCTACCAGCTCCAGCCCTTGTCCAACTGGCTGGCGTGCTGGTTCCACTCACTGTGCCAGCAGGCAGGGAGCTGCCCTCTCTCCTGTGGAAGGAAAAGGGGAGGAAAAAAAACCAAACCAAAACCACGACATATTTGTTGTCCCAGTCAGCTCATGTTGTGAGGGGGTGAGAGAAGGTCTCCAGGTGGTGGTGCATGGAGGGTAGGTGGAGGTATCTGTAAGTGTGTGGTGTATTGGGTGGGCGGGCTGTCTAAGCCCTGTGTCCCGATGCACCATGTCTGGAGTGTGCCAGTGGTGTTCCTCCCTTCTTCCACCAGGGATGCCATCGATGCGTGACGCAGCAGCTGTCAAGAGACCCAGGTTTCAGGGCACGGCCACGCTCTCTGAACGCACACTGAAACTGTGTACGGAATGAGTACTTTGTAAATGATAAAGGCTAAATAAGGCATTCTATACACTTGCATAATTTTGAATCACTTACCCTTCTGAGGGCTGCAGTCATGTGGCTCACAATAATGAATGCTTAATGGTGTCATCAAGCTCAAGCTGTTGCTTGCCGAGCTGACTTGACTCTGAAGATAGGAGGTGTGTTTTCGGGGATACTGTGTGTGTCCCCAGCACAGTAGAGTGGTGCCCTGAGGGCTTGGAGTGCTGTGGGCTTGATGGGAGAGGGTGGGTCAGGGCTGTGAAGGGTTGGGGTGCTTTTTAGAAACAGCCTGAGACCTGGAGCAATGGAAGTGGGATGTATCTCCACGCTGATAGCGTGCAGGATCATGACCTTAGGAGGCATTAGGAGAAAGACACTTTTTTTGTCCTGAGCTCAGTAGAATGTCAGGTATTACCTCTTGTAAATACTGGAGAAACATATCTTTGTGCAGTCCCAAAGTGACAGTGAGCTGCAAGGATGGCGCTGGGCAGGATAGGATGAAGTGGGGTTAACAGAAGGAGGTAGTAGGTAACCTCAAGGATGTGGAGTCTTCTGAGAGCAAACTCCAAGACCTTGCTTGGGTTGGGCAGTAAAATGAGCCCTGACAGGGAGGTGGTGTAATTATTTTTATCATCAGGGAAATAAACTTCAGGGATAGGGAAAAGCTGTTTAAGCTCCTGGATCAATGTTGGCATGAAAACAAATGGATAAAAGCTGTTCAGGAATAAATGTTAGGCTGAAAATTAGTAGTTTTTTTTTAACTACTGGAGGAACTCAGTTTGGCAGTAGTTGCTGGCTAAGGAGACTGAGGGAGAGTATTGTCAGTACGTTGGTGTCCGTCACTGTGGTCAGATGTGGTGCTTGTGATGGAGGGATTGAGCTGGTGAGATGTAAAGGAAGCACCTTTCCCATCTGCGTCTGTGCGTGGTGGAGGCTTATTATGGTGGTGCTGTTCCCGAGTAGGAGAGGGGAAACTGTCCCTTGCAGTTGCAGTTTGAAGAGTGGACCGACGGGAACATGTGCTGAACCAAATCCCCTCTTCCCCAGGACAGAAAATTCATCTTGCTAACTGAAGTTTTAACCTTTGCTTTACATTTAGTCTGTGAATATCTCTGCTGTTATAGTTGTTCATGATGCTTATTTTTATGTTTGTGGTTTTTTTTCCTAGGTATTTTTATGGCCTCTGTCACCGTGGTGTCTCAGTGTCTCCCAGGCATTTATGGATTTATTCTGAGAACGTTCCTGTGAGGTAGGGAAATGTTATCACCTTCGTTTTACAGACTGGGAACTGAGGCACAGGGAGATAAAGGTTGCAGGAGGAGTCTGTAGCGTAGCCAGCAGTCAAACATTGATTGCCAGCAATTTCTTTATTGTCCTAATCCCTAAACCCAGCTACTTGTCTTTGGTGCTTTGCTTTTCTTTCTTTCTTTTTTTTTTCTTTTTTCCCTTTTCTTCTCCTGGCCTGAGTTTTGGTAGAAACAATCTGCAAGGGGCTGGGAGAACCTGTGGAAAATACGATTAGGGTGACTGGTGTCCTTTTTTAAACATTGTTACTTACGAGTTGAAATACCTTGCTAAAAATATCAGCAGATCTGTTTATGTTAAATGATTAACGTGTTTAGACTTTCAACAGATAAGCTGTCATGCTTTTTTGAGTCAGTAACTCCTTTATCCTACCTGTCCAGGCTTGTGGCTGTTGAATTCCTACCTTGCCTCAGCTAATGCCATCTCAATCACCTAAAGCAATGCCAAGAATTTCATCATCCATGCAAAGATCTGATTCATGTCAAGACAGGTGTAAGGTTTCTCAAGCACACTTATGTGTAATTACTGTTTAACTTTATTTTTCAAAGGTCTTTCCAAGCTAGCTAAAATGTTCAGCTTTGAGCTCCCAGATTCTCCCAGAAATTGGATTTCAGTGCCTGATTAGCGATGCTGATCCCTTTTGAAAGTACTGCAAAGTTCCTGACACGTGTGCGTGCTGAATTACAATTTACATCATAAAATCACATATAATGAATAACAGCTTGAAATATGTCTTCCCCTCCCCTTTCAGGTAAAGAATTTTTAAGATAGGTCTCCCTTGAGCCACTCTTTCTCTTCAAGTTGGTATTTAAAAGTGTGACTTATACAACTAAGGGTTTTTCTTAGAGCTACAGCAACATTACAAATTACAAAGACACCAGCAGGCTCTCACAATTAAATATTTTTATTGTATATTAAAATAAGCAACATCATTAAAATGATAACGTTACAAAGAAATACTTAATGCCATCTTTCTAATGTCACAATCTGTAAAATACACACATTGGATTGCATTTATGCTCTTTATTAATGTATATTACATGTCTTTGTGTCCCCAAGAATGAAGCCCTAATGACTCATGAACTGTCTCAAAGTGTACTAAATAAGATTAAAGAGCTGACCAGTGACCTTAACAGTCAATTAGGCTATGCATTACTCAGCCCAGTATTTGTGGAGTGCAGAAGGGAAGCAAAAACTCATTAGCTAAGATGCTGATGCTTGAAACAAACAAGATTTCTCTAAAACTAGGAGCTGGGCTTGGCGCTTAAGTGGAGATAGAAACCCTTACAGTAGGTATGTCTCTGCGTACGTGTGTTTGCAAGTACTGCCGGTGTGGTCCTGGGGAGTGGAGAAAAGCCTGCTAGTAAGGCTGGGGGACAGCAAGAGCTTTGGGGCTCAGAGCCCTTGGGAATAGATCCTGCCGGGCATGGATGGCACTGGGTCGAACTCTGGCAGGTGCTGGAGGAGATGGTGCTCAGGTGGTGGGGATGTGCCAGCCAAGGGGTTATGCAAAGGCAGCACAAATGGAGAGGGCTGGTTTCAGAAATGGTGTGTTTCACAGAAACAGCAGGGTGGGGAGGAACATCTTGGCAGGGCATGCTGCGTACTCAGCTTTCCTCAGAGGGGAGCCACGGGTTGGCATGATTGTATTTGGATGTTCATGGGAGCAGAAAGGCTCTGGGCTGATCTGCCCACAGAAGAGCAGTGTTTGAAGACCATGTCCCCCTCTCCCTACCACAGCTGGGGAGAGGGGAGATGAGGGGGTGCTCAGAGGTGCAGCCAGGTAAGGGGCCCTGTTTCCCCCCAGCTCCCCCCACCCCTCGCAGGCTCCCATGCCCCATGGAGTCAGCACAGAACAGACTGGCACAAGCAGCAGGGCTGACCACCTCCTCGCCATGGGTGAACTTGGTGAGAGGCATAGACAAACCCAGACAGTATCTGAATTATAGGAGAGTATCTGTCATCTTTAAGATGACATTTCTTAACTAATCGTCTGTGTGCAGTTTTATGTTGTGTTGGGAAGCATCATAGAGCCATCCCAGGCTGGGGACAGCCACCCCCCTGGGAGGGATGCTGTGTGGTGGCAAAACTCAACCAAGAGCAGTGACAACGTTACACAGGAGCCGATCTGGCAGCTTGGTCATAGTGCTCCTCAGCAAGAGCGTGGACCTTGAGGGCTTCTCAGTTTTATAGCCCCTTTCTGGGGTGCAGTTATGTACGCTTTCACCTGAGCCTGAGAATTTCTTCTATCGTTCTTAATGTAAGCTCAGGCTACAAGAAATAACTGGTGACAGACTGTGTCCATACAAAATGTGGCTGAAAGCATGGTTTGAGTGGCATGTAACAATGTCTTTTTAAGTAAATCGATTGCTTTGAACATAAATTGGGCACAATCTCCCTGATCTAGGTCACGGTTTATCTGTAGGGTTTTCTTTTAAAATAATTTCCGTAATAAAGTCCATCTGATCAGGGAGGGGGAGGGGAACCTGAAGGGGGAAAAAAAGTGTACTTTCACTGTTGAGATGAATGGGGAAGAAAGAAAAGGAAGCCTTTTCAATCATGTCAGGCTGAATGTAAAGCATCAAGGAATGATGATACAGGAGGACCCCTGAAGATAAGCCGTAACCTAGATTAGCAGAACACAGATTAAGTTTTCCGGAGTTTGGAGACTGCAGGGCATCCTGAAGCAGTCTTTTGACCTTCATTTAAACTAAAATTGTTACATAGTTGCTCTTTCAGGGATATACAAAAATACATAAAGTTTTCATTTGAATGCTACAGTCCTGAAGTTAGTAAATTTATTAAAGCAAAGACTGCTTGAAAAGATTAGAAAACCTAAATTTGGTACTTCCATTTGATCTGCCTGTTGTTGGGGAAATGTGAGTATGGCTGGAGGATTTTTATACATGCAACATTACACTGAGAGCTGGACACTGGAATGGCTACTAAAACTGAGAATTCTGCATGATGAGTTTTCTTCATTCTGACTTTAAGGCATAAAACAATTGTCATCAAGTCACACTATCCTCTTCTAATTCTTTAAATCTCTTTAGATTTACTTCCATTTTTGACAAATGCGTTGTGATACCATGTTCTAATTTAAGGCGTGTTTTCTGTAACAAAAGTTATGTATTTCTACAAAATGTTGGCAAAACGCTGCGATTTGTGTGATTTGTTTGTGTGTTAATGCCACATTGGCTGGAACGTATTAATAATTAATGCAAAATGATGAGTTACCTGTTACTTTTCACTGTAATACAGTGAACAGTATTTTCTGGCTGTATTTAAATGACAGCCTCAAAAGGACATTAACTGAATTTGTTGGCATAGCTCAAGGTTCCTTATGTATGGCTATACATGCTCTTACGGACTTAAGAGTCTTCACGGGTCCTTTTATCTTACAAATGAGTGGAGTGCTTTAATATACTGGTGCCCAAAGGGCACGACTGCTGGCCATTTACCTGGCTCCACAGGGTGTGCGCTGGAGGATGCGAGTAGAGAGGGAAGGGTGGGGATTAAAGCTCCACATTTTCAGGCTAGTAAAATTCGTCTCTGCTTTGAAGGTGTGTGCTTTAGCTCTCTACAGGGATATATGTTTTCAAAAGTGTATTTATGAAACCCAGTATCAGCAGAAGCTGGAGATGTTACAAGGTTTAACCATATTTGCAAAATTGAACATGAGCTTTAGCCCTCTGGTCTTTTTCATTTCCTTTTCTATTATGCAATCAGCATATTGGTAGGTGGCTTTTGTTTTGTCACTTTACCTATTTAATTAATTTAGCTCTCTGAGGGTTATGCAATAAAGGTAGAATCACCATAATTGGCAGCGTAACTGTCATCCCACGGAGTCAGCACTTGCTGGCTCACTGGAGCAATGGGTTGGAGCAGTTGCCATGCTGTGTGTGTGTGTGTGTTTTCTAAACCCAAGACTAGTGCTGAACTCATTAAAAATACATGCTACATAAGTTAATGTGCATAAGGAGTTTTGGTACTGAGATTGCCTTTGAGGATACATTTAACTCTAATTAACTTGGTTTCGTTCTATCTGCTATCACCATAGGCTTGGCTGAAACCGGGCGGTATTGGTTTAGGCTCCTGGTTTGAAGCAGAGCCTGGCGGGACGGTGGATTAAAAACCACGGGGTTGTTACCGTGCCAGCCCTCCTGGTGCCTGTGCCGGCTCCCGGGGCTGCCTTCCTTCTGCCGGAGCACCGGGGGCTGTGCCGGGCACAAGCTCCGCCTGCGCCATGCCTGGAGGCAGAGCTGACACCCGTCCTGACCATGTTCTCAGGCAGAACTCTGGATTTCTGCAATCCTGATTCCTAAAATAATGAGGTTTGCTGAGCTGTGATTGAACAGTTGTGTGATACCAAACTCCTCTGACTAAAATAGAGTCTGAATTTTTCCACTAGCAAAACAAGGAACAGCAGCAGAGAAGCAGCGTTTCACTGATCTGGCTTTTCTCTCTGTTCATACCTTCTTTATATTCATCATTACTAGCTCAAGGATAATTTCCAAGGATTCTTCTAATTATGATTTGTTTTTCAGGGGAGGCAGGCAGGGAGACAGGGCTTACTGACGGTTGTGTTTCTGTTAAAAACAAATAGAAGTATATGTGGGCTGGAAATATTGGGTGGTCTTTTTTTGGCCTGGCACTGTCAGAAATCAAGCTTTGTTATTATGTCCAGTGAAGCAGGTTTCACTGAAAGCTGATTATAGTATTTTGTAGGAGAAGGTTTTCAATGTATCACTCTGGAAGAAAATACTCACAAATACATATTCAAGGGCAGACAGCTGTATTTTGTATAAGTGGAAGAATGTATGGATTTGTTGCATTTTCATCACAACTAGGAAAAGAAAAATGGTGTGTTCCCACCCCCCACCCCCCTTCCTTTTTGACTAGTACTAGGATTTTAGTCTTGCAAAAGGATTTTCTAGGTAGCAACATCAGGTAAAATGGATTTTGGATTTAAACACCCTGGGGGAGGGGGAGAACCACTACCCAGCAGTTTTTAAGTGTTCATCATTTCCTGAAAATCGGACCTTTTAAATTATTTCAGGTTGGGTACACCAGAAATTGCGGCATTGAAATCACTAACTGCTTTTGAGAATGACAGCCAGAATCTCCATTAACGTTGCATCTTCTGCCTAGGGGATCACAGAACAGAGACTGATGTGTCTTTGAGGATGGAAATGGAGCAGTTTAAGAAGTTCCTGTGCTTCAGCTGAGATGTGGTAACAGCACACAACCGTGTCTGCTTCGTTTTACTGAAAAACAAAACAGAAATCACAGAGGATGATCTGAGGCTGTCTATTTTGCTTTGCATAGAAGCAGACTAGCTATGGCCCTGTAATAAGTTGCCATGTCTCAGCTATGAGGGTGGCAATTTCCAGTTGATGAAAGGTAAATTATAGCTAGAACAGGTGGGTGCATTAAAATCGTAATGTGCTTCAAGATACCCGTCTGTGTTCACAGAGGAGTGGGACTTGCTGTGCTGGTTTGAGCCAGTGGTCAGTCTAATTCAGTGCCCTACCCTTGGCAGCAATCAGTGCTGGATAACTGAGGCGATGGGACAGGAAATCACACATTTGATTATCAAATATTTTATCTGCTGGGGAGGTGTTGGCTTTTTTAATGTGCCAAACCAAACCAGGCTGGTTTAGTCACTGAAAGAGTCCCTTCTAAAATGCAGTTAAATTTATCTTTAAAACTTTCTTCGTAGACAAGGAGTTTATTGATGTTTCTCAGTGTTCTCCCTTCAGACCTTGCAGCTGAAGGTTGGTCTAAGCCAGATACAGTCTTTAATCTGCCTTGGGTTTGGTTTTTTTAAATTGTATTTAAATGTTCTTCTGCATCTCCTTAAAGCTGGAATAATAGTAGATGAATGATGTCGGGTTTTTTTGCTAACATTATAGCTGAAAGATAAAATACTAAATGTGTTTCATGTCGTTATTGTATTGCTTGAGTGTGTCTTCATGTTAATTAAAATTAATTTAAACAAGGTGATAGGAGTAAAGTGCAGAGTAGGAAAAGGATAGATCAGAAAAAGCAGATAAGATAAGTGTATTCAGATAGTCAGAGCCTGATGAAATTTGCCCTAGAGTACATAAGCAACCAGCCAAGCAACCTTTGAACCATTTACAATTATCTTTTAGAAATTGTGAAGAGCAAGAGAGGTCCTGGAGGACTGAAAAGGGCAAACGCAGTACCTGTCTTTGAAAAAGGGAGATCCAGGGAATTACAGACTAGTTAATCTAACTGCACTGCGGAGAGAACTGGAACAAAAGTTTTAATCAGTTTCTAGCAATCTGGCGGATACGAAGATGATACGGACTGGGGAAGCAGTACCTGTGATGTTACTTTGACTTCAGTAACTTTTGACAGCCTCTTGTGGCATTTCTGTGGAACAGGGAAATGTATGCATTTAAATATGTGGTAAACAAATAATTGTTTAAAGACCATGTTTGAAGAGTAGTTACCTATATCTTGCTGTGAAAATTGGGGAAAGAAGCGGGGGGTGGCACAAGGAATTGTGTGAATACACCCCTGTTTGTCTTGGGCTGAGCTTTATTTGCTGTTCTCTTACTGATGTGGACAAGGGAATATTTACTAAATCTGCAAGTAAGCCTGAACTGAGAGGGGCTCAAATGTGAAGCATAGTTCAGAATTAAATGGCTACAGTAGATTTCCAAATATTTTTCATCTACAGCACATAACTTAATGTGCTGAAATGAGGAAATACGAAATATTGAGGATGTGGCTAGGCTGCACAGCCACAGAGTAACACTTTGGGACGTGTGCTGGATCACCACCTATGCACAAGCTAACAGTTTCAGAGAGGACAACCTCCATCTGGAATGTATTAAGAGGAGTATAATTACAGGTAACGGGTCTGTCATGGTCAGTGCTGCTCAGGCCCTAGATAAGGAGCTGTGTCTAGCTGCAAGGGTCAAGGAGCATGGATTGGCCAAGAGTGTCCCTGAACATGGCTGGGGTCTGGAGGACAGATGAGGGGTGGATGGTGTTGGAGCTGGGTCTGGTCAGCCTGTGGATGAAGACACTTGAGTGATCAGTTGCTGTCTCAACCAAGGGTTGGACAAGAGGTCTTACAAGTTTATGGCAAGGCTGTAACTTGTATCCCACCAGGATCACAAGTATGAGAGACATCAACAAGTCAGGAAAGGTGCCAAAAACTGGAGTGAATCAGGCAGAGGACCACCTGGCTGGCTGGGGACTGGAGTAGGAGATGTGCGAGGGGGGGTCCAAGGGAGCAGTGCTTCCTGAGCCCATGGAGGGAGGGGTCTGACTGCAGTCACTCACCTCATACTGGTGGCTGGGGTCACAGCAGTGCCCAGCTCTTCTGCAGGGAGCACAGGGAAGGGAAAAGAAGCAAAGTTCACAGGATGCAGCAAAGGAAATTCCGGAAGTTCAACATGGGAGTGGAAGAGTACTGGAACAAGGGTCCAACGAGGTTGTGGCACTTCCATCTTTGGAGGCTCTGATTTCCAAATCAGCTGGGCGATGCTTTGGGCAACATGATCTGACCTCAAAGTTAGCCCTGCTTTGAGCAGAGTTTGAACTAGGTATCCGCAGAAATCCCTTCCTACATACTTTACTCCGAGGTTCAATAAACTTTTATCCTCCTTCTCTTTAGAAGATGACATTTGTGAATGATAGGTCTCAGGTCAGTGGCAGTGCTTCTCCAGGTAATGTTCATGAGCGGTTCAGAAGGGCCAGGTATTACTGTGATTGTTTTCCTTCGAGTAGTGTCTCTTAATAACATAAAAATGTTTGTTTTCTCACTCAAGATTCAAGAGGAAACACTGTTTAATCAACTGTTTAAATTTCTTCAGTGCTTCAGCATTTTCTTTTGTTAGAAGCACCACTGTGTTTTCTAGGATACAGGTGTTTAACTTCATAGCCTTTAAGAAACCTTTGCATCAAGCACGTGGATTGGATTGGGTGCTCCAGGAGATTGTTGCCTTGTAATGAACGTGTTCCTAATCAGAGAAGCTGATTATTCCCCATCACAATAAATAGAAAATATGTGATCAGTGACTTCAGCATTTATTTCATCTTAGTGTTGTGCAAAAGTAATAGCTGTGAGCTTGTAATAGTGATACGCAGTCTCTTAACATGCGGTGGTTAAATATTAATGTACATTGGCTGAGTTTAAAGACCAAGAATGGCTCTTAAGTAATGAAACGTTAACTCTCTCTTCAGCTCCATCAAATTTTGTAAGGTAACTTCTGGCAGGGGGAGTGTGTTGCCTTTCAGAGTGGTAGTCTGTTGCACGAACCTTAGCAACGACTCAATGCAATTGGTTTTCTGGGTTAGGATACTGAGAAATTGACACTAGCATTTCTTTTGAAGTCTGATTTAATCACTTAAAAACATAGCCAGGCTGCTTGACAGGTGACCGCATAAACATACCCAAAGACTAATGGTCTGTCTTGCTCATCTGTCCCCATTTCCTTAATCATGGTGATGAGGTTCTTGTTTTGCTTTGGTTAGGTTTTGAACCAGTGCCATTAAGCTGACGAGGCCACCTTGTTCAGGGTGCAGCTGTCGAGGGGTGATTTCCCATGATAGCTATGGCAGTCTGTAGGGACACGTAGTTATGGAGCCACCCCGACCTGACCATTGAGGCAGTTTCTCCTGGCACTTGCACGGTGGCCAGAGACGTTAGACCATGTATGTAATCTTGGTTGATTGTGTTAGATGTTTGTCCTCCTTGTTTAATGTTTGTTAAAGTCTTGTAAATTAAGTTCCTACAATGTGAAATTCTATGGTGTCCAAGACTGAAATCATCCTGCTTATCTTGTTGACTTTCTTCCGAGCTGTTTCTTGTGGTGGTTCCTCTTTGCCAGCCAACAGACAGGAGTGGTGAACGGGACTTTCTCCTGGGTTTTATTTGGTAGTCATTAACTCCAGATGGCAAATAACTTTTTATGCTGTTGTAAAAGATACGTGGTTCAAGCGAAGTTCTGTGTCACATGCAGTGGGGTTGAGATTTTTTGGAAGTTATGATTTATCTGTTTATCTCAGCAGCACGAAATATTGGCATTACTGGAATTGGAGACCCTAACTGATGAGGTACACAAAGAAGAAAGGCTGATAAAACGTATGCTACAGATGTTATGACAAGAACGTCATATTTTTTGCTGGATAGCAGAGTGACTGATTGGCTGTAGACATTCCTGACACTGCCTGACAGAAAGGGTTATTTTATCTGAAAACAGTGCAGTTACAGATGAGAGAGCTCCTGAAAAACATCACTCACTTTTACTAGCGACATCCATCACTTCCTAATTATGGGTGCTTTCAGGTGGAGAAACAAGTTCTTTCCTTTGCTCCTCTGGAGCTTTTCTTGTCACTGTAGCATCACCGTAGGGTTAAAGTCGCTCCTTTATTCAGGGGCAGAGGAACCTGTGGATTAAATTAAGGCACATAGGTATCTGTATGTGTTAGATGGGCATCACACTGTTACAGGAATGGCAATGGCCAGAGACTGTGGAGAATGAATAACTCTTTGTAGCTTAGCTGCCTACTTTGAAGCGGAGAAGATCTGTTAAGCTTTTTTGTTTGGAAGTCTGGAGTTTTCTTTTCCGTTTGAAAAGCTGAATCAGACGAGAGCAAGTCATGAGTCCAGTGAAGAGAGGAAACTCCCTGTGATACCTGTTCAGAAACAAGAGCCTCTGAATCTGGGTTTTCCAACATATGTGCGTGCCTTCCCCTGGATGGTCCAGGAGCTCTTGCCCCTCTGGATGTCCCTGGAGCTGCTGTGGTACCTTCTTCCCCAGCCCTTGCCTCCTGCTGCCTCCAAGCATGGGAGAGGATAAGGTCTTCCTGTGGTTCCTGGCCCAGTGGAGTGACTCCTGGCAGAGCTTTCTGCTCACCACAGGGGCTGGGCAAGAGCCACGCCAGGGCAGAAACTCAAGTGGAATTTTTCCAAAACGATGAATCGGACTTTGCTCCCTGCTGATTTTGTTGGTCCTGGTACCATACCTCATGGTTTTTCAGAAAACCATACACTCTTTCTTAGAAAGCCATATACATTTCCTGCGTAGTCCATAGCACTGCCGAGACACCCGGTGCCGATTCCAAACCCTCTGCTGCTTCCTGGCACCAGGGCAGACGTTGGCAGCTGCTTCCATTATGCAGTGGCCTAATTGATCGGAAATCATCGTATCCACAGGAGCCCTTTGCACAGCGGGGTGTGTTACGCTCTGGTTTGCTTCAGCCCGTTGTCTGTGTGGGGCTCACATTTTCTGGGCTCTTAAGGAATTTATTTTCTATTGCAATACTACATTATTCTCGCAGTCTTTCAGGAAGAGCAAGGCAGGAGATTCACTTCCTCTGTGTGCTATTTTTCAAATACAGATAAAAATAACAGTGGGTTGAAGTATTGTTTGTTTTTAGGTGTACATGTACTGTGGGCTCCACCCATGAGCGTGCTGCTCTGCCAAAATGTCTTTGTATTTACTCTGTGCAGCCTGTCGATCAGGCCACAGGTATGGAGAAGCTGAGGATACCATGGCAATAGGGTCAGCGCAGGTGCCTGTGAGCATGATGCGGTCAGGCAGGCATAAATGAGCATTTTCAAAAATGTTGTTTAATTCCAACGGCTCTGCAGATGGTGAAGTATTTACAGTTGCTGAAATGATCTGTGCTGCCCCGTGCTGCCTTTTTCCTTTGAAGAGTAGGTGCCTTGCAGCCTTTCCCTGGCTGCTGGTAATAGCGGTAATTAAACACACCTGGTAGTGACAGCAGACCTGATGCACCTTCTGCTGCTGAGGACACTGATGTCCTGAGGTGGGGAGTGCCCACTACTGTTTCTGCAGGAACCCTCAGTTTCAATGCAGCTCAAGGTTAAAAGCACACTCCATAGATAAGGTGGGAGTGGATGGCCCTGTTCACAGAGTACATCCCTGCCTTCCTCCAGGGAAGTGGAAATAGGACAAGCAATGTTGCGTTGAACTGAGCTGGTAGTTCATTATTTCACTTTTGTCCTTGATATTTGTACCACTGAAGCAGGGCTTATTGTTTGCAAGAAGACCCAAAGGTATCGTCAGATACTCCTGATGTAAAGAGGGAGTGCAAATGAGAGGAAAGTAATTTAGAACAAAAAGTGTAGGCTTGGCGATGCTGCCGTCCCTAGACTTGCCAACGTTTCAGTGGCCAAGCACTAGTTGTGGATGAGCATTGCCCATGGGCTTGGAGCTTCATAGTTCTGGAAACAGCTCTGGACATCAAAGACCTTGAGTAGAACCCTCCAGTGTTACCGAGGTTTTAGAGAAAGCAGTGAATTGCACTGATGGCTAAGTTTGTCTTTTCCTGAAAGTTTAATTTACTAGGAAAAGAAAATAAACACACACCCACACCCCCCCCAAACCTGAACTATCCCATTCCCGCTTTTCTGAGATCTGAAAGACTGAAATGGATCATTATCCATCAGCTCCCCAAAGACTAATTTGTGGGGAACGTGGTGCCAGAGGAGAGGCTTTTGCAGGGGAAGTGTGGGAGAGCCCATCTGTCAATATTGTTCTTGCTGCTTTTCCAATGCTTTTACAAATGGATAGTCTGGGAGTTGTCTCCGCTGCAGGTAAAGCCGGTTTCAGGCCCTCGTGTGCTGATATTTTATTGAAGTGAGACATGAATGCTCCAGGGGAAAATGGCACTGTGAGATAAAGGGCTCTGATACATGTATATAGCTTAAATGTCATCTTACAAAATAAGAGATAAAGCAGATGTTAATTGTAAAACTGCACTTTATGTACATTTTTTCTAATTATTTTGTCTAGTTCAGCGTATCTGAACATACATTCGACTGCTGGTTATCCACCCTAAAAATGTTTCTTTGAAACAGTTTTGTAATTATGTAAATACATAGTTTTAATATAAGATATATATAAGATAATGTAAGACAGAGTAGATCTAGTAGTCTCTGATTAGAGAGAATATTTTCTTCCAAGATTAAGAGTCTGAAGTAACAGTCGATTTTATCATTTGTTTTGAAGGAGAGAATTGCAGGTACACATTTTCTTCAAGCATTAGATAAGCGGTCTGACTGGAAAAGCAGTTTTAATCTGTTTTAATGATGTTTTTTCCAATATGAAAGGGGCCAAGAGATGCATAAGTCTAAAGGTCTACTGGTAATTGTTGAAGTGATGGGAGTTGTTTACAGAACATATAGTGACTGGATGGTTGCCTCTCGCTAAGAGCGTATACGCGACCTTTGTTCTTGGTTTAAAGTATAATTAAGGAATACGTGCCTCTGTGTATTTAAAAACAGTAAAACCATCCCATTTGCAGACTGTGAGGTATTTAGGGATGGCAGATACGGTTGAAGCATTTCAGCGAGTGCTGGTGTTAACTGTTTTGTTATTTAATGATGTTGCGATGCCTTTCTCCAATGCAGCTGTAATGAGGTCAAATCAAATATTTTATTAAGCATTACTCACCGAGTGAGGTAATGGCTTGTTATCTTATCTAGGTAGGTAAATCTCTCATCATTTTTAGGTGATCCTAAAGAAAAAAACTACAAAATCCTGGCCTGGCTTGCCTTTTGCCAAGGCTTTTGCTGACTTTCTGCCTTGCTCTGCAAGTAATGCCACGTTCCTTCAATGTGTATCCAGCTATAGAAGCCTCAGAGATCAAAAATTGTAGGCAATGCACTCTGAAATCCTTCAAGACCAGCTTTTAATTCTTTGTATTGTTCCTTAATGCCTAATATTTCTGGGGTGTCAGGGTTAATGCCGGTCACTTTGCGACAGGCCATCGTTCTTAATTTGTGGGTTCTAAATGAAGAAGCTTTTTGCTGCTCCAGCATTTGATGCTCTGTGTGTGTAGCCCTGGTTCTATGGGTGGGAAATGGAGGAAATGTGTAGCAGTGGCAGGTTTAATAGGAGGTTAAAGCCGGGAGCTTCGTGGAGGTTTTGAAAGTGAAAATCTGGTGTGCTAGATGCTTTTCGCTAAGCAGTGCTGTTAGTCTGGGATCTGGAGGAGAGAAGTACTTTCACTATGCCCAGGGCAGCTGTGAGAAGTGCCAGCAGGGTACTGGGGGCAGCAGGCTCCTGGTGCTCCCCGTCCTGCCAATCTCATCCCTCTGAGTGCCCAGCTTGCTCCTCACCTCTGTATGGATAGGGTTCTTGCCCTCACTTGGACATCCGCGCTATCTCCCTTCATCCCTCTGCTCCCTAGCAGTAGCGTTAAGAGCTGGGTGGATGGGTTTGATGGAGAAAAGGCATCCAGCCAGCTCTGGCACCCACTGGCACCGAGGTGGCCCGTGTATGCCAGTGCTTAGGCAGGGTGGGCACGTACGATAATTGCTGGTGGAACATCCCCATCCTGAGCCCTGAGCTGTCCTGTGCCAGCCTTGCAGCAGCTGAACCACGGTGACTCACCATCTCCTTGGGACAGAATTTCTTTGTCACAATTGAATTAATGTAAATATTTCTAATAACGTGTGTGTGTGCATAAATACGTATTTATTTAGCAGCTGCAGTGTTTGAACTACAAACTGTGAAGGGAGTAATGTAACACCTTTTAAACAGAGGAAGCAAGCAAGGGAAATTTCTGAATTTCGCCTCTTTTAGCTGGATTGTGAAACCTGATAAAGAGCTGAGGAGTACAGGAGGAAAAGGACACCACTAAATAGCGGAAAAAGACCTGAAAACAAGTATTCTTTCAGTTCTCTTGTAGCAGAATATCAACTGGAAAGAAACCTAAACTCTTTGTAAGAGGTTAAGCGATAAAATTATGAGGGGATATTCATACAGCCCCTGTTAGCTGATGACATGAGAATGATATGTAAATAGTATGTAAATATCTGGGTTTTTTTTTCCCTTCTGAGGAAGGAACTCAAGATCTGCTGTCAGCACTGTGCATTAACTCTGGTACAAACCTCCCTTCCTGAGGGTTGGTGATAAATATAAAATTGACAACTTCAAGAGAATTGATTAAAGAGGAAATGGGTTTTTTGTTTTTTGTTGGTTTTGGTGTTGCTGTTTTTTAATTATATTTTTTTCCGATCCACTTGGAGAGATGAAAATCTGGCTGGGGAAGTTTCTCATCTCTCTTGTTACGGCTTAAGATTAATGTCCAGGCTCTTTTAAAGGCCATTAGTAGGAGGAACAGAAGTTAAAAGAAAACAAAGTCTCACTTTCAGTGGCTTTCCCAGTTATTCATTTTGGATTCAGTGCATGAACGAGTTGTAGTGTGCCGTGGGGCTGAGTTGTAGGATCAAGGCTACAATGGAGGCATTGTGGTCACCTTTCTCTCCCCGCCACCCTGCGCAGTCAAGTTGAAATCCTGCTTTTTGGCATCCAGGCTGTTGCTTTGGTGACCAATTATGACTCCAGAAGTATACATTGTGGTCTCCCTGAATAGCTGAAAGAGCATAAGGAAAAAGATAAATGTGTTCAAACACAGCTCAGTTTTGCAGGCCTTCAAGGTGATTCAGAATAGAGCTGTTGGCCTATTGGACTTAGCGTGGTAGATCAGTGTAGTGTTAGGAATTCAATTGTCAGTGTTACAGCTCCAGAAAACATAATTAAAGGTGATCTAACACTCAGAATGCTGAGCCCTTTATATATACATTATAATTACCTCTAATTTTTGGTAGCGTGGAGTTCTCAGTTTCACTAAACAGCACTGTTTCACTGCAGTTATTTAATTTGAGAAATAGTTACGTGTTAATCTCTCAAACCTTTGTTTTCTAGAAACCCAAAATGCAATCTGTAATTCTGGGTTTATGGGGTGCATCTAGTGCTCCTTGGTGGTCTTGATGGCCCTGAAAGTCTTCAGGCAAACACAACAAGGTTGTAGAAGGTATTGTTAGAATGAAGAGCGAGCTTTGCGCCAGTGATGTTGGCAGGGGTGAAAGAATAAGGTTTCTATAAACACCTGGATATAGCAGTTCCTTTACAGGTGAAGGAAAAAAATTCCCAAATTAGTGTACAAACAGAAGAAAAATGTGTTATTTCGGGGAGAAGAAACCCCTGTGTTGACTGTGCAGAAGTTTCTCTCTTCGAACACTTAGAGCAGTGATGTTTGCAGGATTCCTTCATTGCTTCCCATGGCACTTAATCTTCTCTTCTCTGCTTTGTGTGTTGGTGAGGTCCTTGGGTCAGTGATGTCTTTGTGTTCAGACACCCCTGTCCACGCCACTCATGCTCACAAGTGACAGCTGTAATGATTTAATGACCGTCTCTCCCGTAACGTGCTGATACCACAAGTTACTAATGCTGCTGGTGGGCTAACGAGTGCTGGGTAGATTGCTTTGTTTGTCCTCCCCAAAGATTAGTGTTTATACTCCCTTGATAAAAGAAAAAGCACTGCAAGCATGAGTTCAAAGTGAAAACTCTCGTAGGCCTGGCAGGCAGTACAATATCACTAATCGCAGCAGATACTTAAGTAGCCTATTTTCATAATCCCACAGGTAGTTGTTAAGAGCATTTTCTCCTACTGGGAGAATATCTATCCCTCTGTTGAACTCCTTGTCAGCTCTCCCTATATTTATGACCTTAATGGAGTTTCCAGCAATCATACTGAGATATAGTAGGCACTGTGTATATCCATATTTCAGCATTTCATTTTACACCTAATAGCACCTTATGTTGGAGTAGATGAGATATTTGGGTCGCATCTGTACTAGTAAAGAACATACCTTTCCCACATCCTTATAAACGTTCCTTCCTTGGTGGTTGATCTGTACTAAATTTAGACTGGTTTTGTAGTTGCATTTTGCTCCTTTAAGTGAGACTATTCTCTTGGGCTAGGTGGCATCTGCTACTGAAGTAGCACCTAGGGCAGAATTAGCAAATCAGCCGTTTTGATGCATTTTCCCAAAATCTGGTGCGTGGAAGAGAATAGATTGACAAACTGGTAACTTCTCACTGGGGTTTATGGAAATGAAGAAGTCAATTACATAGTGCAAGAAAGCTGTACAGTGCAGCTTGTTTTCTTTTCCTTGTATAGTTTTTAAATACACTGCGACGGTTTCGAACTGGGAATAGCGTTTTAAGAGGAGACACTTTGGTGCCGCTGCGAGTACAAATCACACGGTGCTGAAGGAACCAGATTGGATAAAAAGGATTACAGAAGCAGATAGTAAAGACGCTACTCATTGGTGATAGAGGAATAGCAAGTGTGTTGCAAGTCAGATTTTGATCTCATTATTTCAAAACAAAAGTTACCTGGGTTACGCATTCTTATTTTGATCAATAAGCCAACCTAGTGAAATGTCAAAGTTTTTGGACAGGAAGGACTAAGCCTTCAGAATTAAACATCTGTTGCTGAAATCTGAGCCTCTGATCCCTCTATTTAATCACTTGGTGTAAAGGAAGAGAGAGAGAAAATATTCACCACCTTTCTTATTTTACCAGTTACCGTTTTTCCATGGTTGCATCACCTTTTGCATATTGATGACTAATTTGTAGGCTCTGAGGGGTAGAATAGAGGCCCTAATTAATGGTGACTTTGTAACATTCTGTTAAAAATATAAAAGTAAGTGTTTTGGTAGGGTACAGCCTTCTTGCCTTGGACAGCTGTTTTCCAGGAAGCATCATCTAAGGTCTGGATGCAAAGCATCCGCCACCTTGTATTGATCTCATGAGTTTGCCAATGAACACTTTGCTCTGAATCTTTCCCCAAAGTAAATGGGAAAATGTTTAAAGAAGTTTCACTAATGTAATCCACTCACCATGGGCTGTTCTCCATTGTTTTCCCAGTTGCTTGGGAATTACAGGTCCTGTCTTGCCTCGGCACTGCCATCAGCTGTGATTCCCAGGTGCGATAACAGGACAGAGACAGAGTCTTTGGTCTGGCCAAGAAAGGAGACAAATCCTCAAAGGCATATTTTCCAAGAGGGGCTATCCTCATTAGTAGATTTTTTCCAAATGTAGCTGAGCTGCTTGAAGGAACTTAGTCCAAGTGAGTTGTAAATCCTGCAGTCTTCAGTCTCCTCATTCACTAGATCTCTCTTAAAAGGTGAGAAGTGTGTGACAGTGACTGATACACAAGAAGAGTAGGAACTCCTGAGTGCTGTGTTGAAACACAACACTTACCAGAAGATTCTCCTTAGGAAAAACTGGCAAAGGCTTTAACCTCCTGGAAATTTTGATGGCAAGGGAAAAACACTACTCTGGCTGTGGTGCTGGTGCTTTCTTAGAGGATGTTTTCTGCAGAAAACACAGGTTTTAAGAATTTTCTTTTCTGGTGGTGTTGAAATATAACCATAGACCTTGGGTAGGGGATCATTTTATAAAAGAAAATCAAAATACTGCCTTGAAATCCTTTTGTAGCGATTAGTAACTGCTTTACAGTGTGAAGTAATTGGGATGCCGTGTGTAGTTAGAACTTTCAGAGACTATCTGGATTTCACCAGTCTCTGCCCATCTCCTGCGTGCTCCAAACCTGCTTTGTCATTACCAGCGGGGCAGTAAATCAGGAGTCTGCTTCAGGTTAAAGAGAATTGTATTCTATTTCCCCCTCTTGTTCACTTTGAGCTCAGGTTGGTTCCCTGGTCCAGTCCACTGCACAAAAGTGTATTGGTGCACCCAGGCAGGTGACTAGACTGGGGCACTGTGACTGCTGAAGCCATCACTGTTGGTGAAAGAGGCACTTAGCAAATTCCAGCCCAGGTTACAAGAGAGGAATATATTATGCTATGCTACAGACTACTGTGAAAACACGGGCTGTGTACCCTGGGTAGCAGTGATCCGATTGATGTGCAAGAGTCCTCTACTCCTTTTAAACAAACCTGCTATGATTTTTAAAGGATTGAAATAAAAATTAAGTTTCTGCTGTCTTAAAGCACATGATTATGTGTTGGATCAAGCATCAGCTGGATGGATGGTCCCTAAGAGTGGTGCTCAACAGAGTTAAATCCAGCTGATGGCTGGCTACAAGTGGCGTTCCTCAGGGCTCAGTGTTGGGACCATTTCTGTTTAATGTCTTCATTGATGATCTTGACAATGATACAGAGCGTATCATCAGTAAGTTCACAGGTGACACCAAGTTAAGCAGGAGTGTTGATCTGCATGAGGACAGGGAAGCTCTACAGGCAGACTTGGATAGATTGGATCAATGCACCAGTGTTAATGGTATGAGCTTCAACAAGGCCAAGTGTCAGGTCCTGCACTTGGGCCACAACAACCCCATGCATCGCTACAGGCTTGGGGCAGTGTGGCTGGAGCTGCCTAGCAGAAAAGGACCTGGGGGCGCTGGTTGAGAAGCGGCTGAATATGAGCCAGCAGTGTGCCCAGGTGGCCAAGAAAGCCAATGGCATCCTGGCTTGTGTTAGAAATGGTGTGAGCAGCAGAATTAGGGAGGTGATTGTTCCCCTGTACTCAGCACTGGTGAGGCTACACCTTGAATATTGTGTCCAGTTCTGGGCACCTCAACACAAGAGAGATCTCGAGGTGCTGGAGCAAGTGCAGAGGAGGGCAACGAAACTGGTGAAAGGCCTGGAGAATAAATCTTATGAAGAGCAAGTGAAGGAGCTGGGACTCTTTAGTTTGAGGAAGAGGAGGCTGAGGGGAGACCTCATCCCTCTCTACAACTGCTTGAAAGGACATTGTAGAGAGGTTGGTACTGGTCTCTTCTCAGAGGTGAACAGTGATAGAACAAGAGGGAATGGCTGCAAACTGCAGCAGCGTAGGTTTAGGCTGGACATTTTTCCCAGAAAGAGTGGTCAGACATTGGGATCGGCTGCCCAGGGAGACGGGAGAGTCACCATCCCTGAATGTGTTTAAGCTGTTTAGATGTGGTGTAGGGGAGAACTTTGTAGAGTAGGGCTGATGGTTAGACTTGATGATCCCAAGGGTCTTTCCCAACCTGAACGATTCTATGATTATACTTGCAAAGGTGTGAATGTAGTACTGACCAATTTTACTTAAAAGTTTTAGGATTGTGAAGTCAGGTCTTAAAAAGAAATAGATCCTTGGGATTTTTTCTGCTTTGTGAGTATTGGGCAGTTGGTTTTCAGTTGTGTTCTCGGTGACTTGCCAGTGATGTTATCACTTAAAGCTTTATGGATGAACTCTGGACTCTTCTTCAAAATATTTAAAATCTAAATGGAGATAACCTCAAAACAGATGGACACACTGACTCTGCAGCGAAGACTTGTGATTGATAAAACGCTCAATCTGCAGAGGTCTTATAGTTACTTTTTCCAGAAAATGCTTTCAGTGGTGGCTGAATTTAGGTCTTCTTGTTGATGTTACACAAATAGACAACTGGTCATTCCAGGAACAATCCTTTAGTGTTTTGAGATGGAATGTGAAGAGTCTGTTATCCTCCATTAAATCTTTTGGTGGACACCAACTTAATTTCTTCTAGAGGACTGAAAGATAATGGGAGGTAGTTAGATTTTTAAACCCTTTAGTTTGAGGAATACTTTTCAGTTCATTATCGAAATTGGAGTGATGAATACTGCTGAAATCATGTTTGTCCGTATTAAAGGAAGCTGGTTGATTATGCCCTACTCCTGAAGAGGAAGGAAGGAGCATGCTTTTTTAACCTCAAGAGCAGACCTGTGCTGGATCTCAGATGATTCAGCTGATACACATGAAAAGCACCTGGATGTAGAAATAGCAGTCATTTTATTCTCAAGATTTCCTAGCAAAAATAAACTTAGCTACATTTTTATTAAAAAAATCAAGAAAGAAAAAACACCTTATCTTCACTAACTCCCCACTCCCTCAGCACAGTCATGCTGTGCTTGATGCTCCCGATGGTAAGATTTATCATTAAAAGGTGATTTTTAAGTTCTTTATATGAGAGATATCCTGCTGTACTCCGTGATATTACTTCACTTTTTACTTACCATCTCTCATCCAAAGATCTGAATGTGCGTTGCAGAGTACCCAAGGTTGGCCTCATCGCCTGATGGATCATCCACTTTTGCCAGCCCTGACTCTTGTTTGCAGAGCGGAGATCAGGAATGCAGAAGTGGAGCTGCATGTTCAGTATGAAGGCATGTCTTAAAAGAACAACAAAAAATTGAATATTAAAAATCCTCTGCCTTGTTTGGGGTGGGAGGGTTGAGACGGTGCCTGGCATAAAGTTGTGGAGCCAGGGGGTATCACCACCCTTATCCATCTGTTATCTTCAGTCTCAGTCCATCCCCATGAAAAAGAGGTTGGGCAAATACTGTTTGCAAGTCATTAGTGAAATTATTATTGGTTTTCCTGTTATAAGCCTATGTAATACCAGCACAGTCATATCAGCCGAGAGCTACCGGGGCATCACTGACACGTTCTGCATGTGGTGCAGGAGAGGGAGCAGACGGGGGCTGTAGCCATCGCTCCCAGCCCTCAGACCTGGGCCTCTGCCACCCTCTCGATGCTAGCACAGCGTGTGGAGGTGGGTTCTGCAGCCCCTTGCATTCAAAAGGAACAGCGGGCTGCAGTTTCTTTCAGTTCAGTTTAGACACTGAACTCTAATGTTGAAACAGCAGATTTTGTAGTAAGACAAAGGTACGCTGTTTTGTTTTGGTTTTGGTGGGGGTTTTTTTGTTACACAAAAGAGGCTGTAGCAATTCCATGCGAGACATGTGGGAGGATGGGGGAGAATCCGCATCTTTCAGACAGAAAGGGATAAAATCTGGTGGAATAACAGAAAATTTCTATCAAGCTTTGAGAAAAGCATAAATAAAAAATGAAAACCTCAAACCCTGGAAAAAATTGGCAGGGCAGGAGGGGGGAGGAAAGGAGAAAAGATGGCACGACATCCTTTGTGTCTAATGTCGGTTCACCCAGATCAAAAGTGCTCCTAGAAGCCATATGAGTGCCTATGAATAATGTGTCTCTAAATATTCTCATAATTAGGTTGCTCTTTTGTGTGTGTGTGCGTGTGCATATATCAGGAATTTTCCAAAAGCACTTGGTGACCGAGGCATGCAGGCTCCGCAGTGGCTTGGCAGGACACGCGTTGGGAAGTCAGCGGGCGAACGCTGTACTGGCATTCAAAACTTTTTCTTCTCTCTAAGCCCTGGATAAAAAACCCAAAACCACAAACAAACCCTGACGTGGTGGCGGGGCCCAGGCGGTGTAAAGGTATCTACAGAGCATTATGTAAACCGGCTCTGCTTATAGCTTAGTTGGTTCATTTCTCGGTGCGTGTCAGAATATGTTTATTCTTGTAAGGCTATGTGACATCATCCACTCAGCAGGGAGGTGTAAGGCAGCAGAATAACCTACGAGGCTGGTTCCAGCTGTCTGAGGGGTAAGTGTTCTGCTGAGCGAAAGTGGAACAAAACCAGCTTTCAGGGTGATTGGTTTTTTGTGTTTCACTGGAAGAGCTGTTAAAAGTCTGAATTATAGTTTTCCTGATGGCTATTTGAGCAAGGGTGTAGCAGAGAAACGTGTGTGTGTGTGTGAGCAGAGTATTTGTAAGAGAGCGGCTGCAGGATCTCAGAGGGCTCTTTAATTTTTCTCCTCTTCCATTAGCCAATGAAGCAAAACGAGTGGGAGGTCTGTGCAGCCAGATCACTGTTGATAAGGGAAAGCGCAGTTCCCAGTGCAAGGATTTAAAAATGCTCTTTAATATCACAGTGAGAAGTAGAGCAAGGAGGTGACTGGGTGCTGGAGCCAGCAGAACTCAAGTTGGAAGCAAAGCACACCTCGCCTGGGGTCTTGGGTGAGGGAGGAGAAGTGGCGTGTCCCCTGCGTGTCCCCTCCGTGTCCTGGTGTCTGTCCACACCGTCAAGCTGGATTCCTCCCATGCTGAATCCAGATGCGCTTTAGTCAAGCAGTGTTGGGATCAGGATCACGGTAACTGGATGAAATGTGATGTCTCTGGGCTTGTAAGAGAGGCCAGGCTAGCAGCCCAGATTTGTCTTCTGAGCTGGGATATGTCAAATCTGAATTGGAGGGCTTGGCAGTAAGCAAAGTAGTGCTTCCCCGTGTGGATCCCAGCATCGCTGCCCTTGGAGTTCCACGTTGCAGAATGGGCAACTCAACCACCCGAGGTGTTTATCTGGGTTTCTGAGACGGGGTGATCGGAATGCAGGTGTCTCTGGCGTTGCTGTTAGAAGAATAGTCTGATGTTCCTGAAGAAGCAGTCATACAGCAGAGGGGAGCTCTGGCTGGTCGTGGCTGGATGCGCAGTTTGTTTCCCTCTCCGAGGTATCTTTGTTTCTGCTTAGTATTCAGTGTGCTGTGCTGAGGCCTGGGTCTTGTTTAATCAGTTTGGTTCTGATTGCTTCCTTGTATCCATGGGTCGCATCTTGAATTCGGTGTTTTGCATTACAAATCTGCTCTCCAGAGATGGGCAGGATATATAGCTCCATCTGCCACATCTAGTTTTAGCCCTTTTTCACAGCGCCCCCGTTAACAGGTGACATGCACAGCCCACCGAGATTCCGGCTAATTGTCGGTGTGTAATTAGGAAGATGAGAGCTGACCGGATCCTCTTCTGCAAGATGGAGGAGGAGCAGTTGCAGGCTGCCAAGAGACGGGGAGTTCTGGCCGGACCTCCTGGTGGTGCAGCTCCCATCCTCGCTCCGTCCCACAGCCTGCTTTGGCTTCGAAGGGCGGTGGGATGGGTCATGGGCGCTGGGTTGTTCTCCTCGCATGCCAGCCTCTAAATGCCGGAGGACATGCAGGGAAGTAAATCTCTCACGGGAGTATCATTTGTTCTCTTTTCTCTCGTGACATTTGGATGGCAGCGTTTTTGAAATGGTCATTTCTGGCTGTTACTACGGTGAGAAAGAGGTTAGTCTAAAATCAGTATCTGAGAGTGTTAATAAATAGGGTGTTTATGCACCATCAGTGGATAGATGACTGTTTTGATTTCTTATCTCATTGTTCTTCTGCTAGAGCTGAACCTCTGTTGTTTCAGGGTTATGAGATAACCTGTATATTTTTAGGCTTCTCTTACAGAGTAAAAAAATAGAATTCCAGTGGTTTGCAGCTTTTCTCCAAAGTGGCAGTATAAATTGTCATACTAAAACTAAAGGTTTAGTGGAATTTTAAGAAACAGAAGAATAAAATTAATCCCAAAAATGTTTGGAGTATAATTTTTTATGGGTTTTTATAGGAGCCTGGGTAACTAGAGTGAGCTTCTGATGTTTTCATGATAGCAATGTTTGCAATTCAGTTTCATAGTTGGTTTGTGGGTTTTATTTTTTATTTTTCTTTTAAAATCAAATCTATTTTCACAACACAGTGTCAGGGAGGCAGAGTATTCCTGTTGACACACAAGTGTCACTGCTTTTATAGTTGGGGAGTGTAAGGGGCAGAAACGAAGGTGATTGGCAAGGCCAGGGGTGTCTCCTTGGCTTCAGAGGCAGGGACTGAGCTGTGGGCCAGGCCGGCTGCTGGGAGCGCAGCCCCTCCACTCTCCCGCCTCCCATGGGAAAGCAGTGCAACGGTGGTGTCAGAGCCTGTCCAAAAGGGAATAACCACATGTTGCCTATAAAGTACACGTGTGGTGTAATTTTTGTAGAAATATATGTATAGAGATAACAAATACACACAAATGTGTGAATGCGCGTGCGCATCGTGTTTTAAAGCCCTTTGGAAAGAAACTCTTAGCAGGGCTATGTTGGAGTCAAGTACAAGAATTGAGATCTGCTTATTGTGTAAAATCTGGAGAGGGCTCAGCAGCTGAGACTGGCTGGAAATCTCAGTGAGGAGATTGTCTACCAAGATCTCTTGCACTGACCAGTCCCTGCTTTTAGGGAACCTTTTCTGGGGTTTTCCAGCCCTGTGACGCTCTCTATTATACACACAAATATTGTGAATCAACATTAGACAAAAAATCTGGTCACCCAGTCTGGGAAAACCCCCGGGGAGGAAATTCTTGGGTTGTATTTTGAATACAGTGAGTAGAATTGTATCATCCACCTTTAAGAGTGCATTTTCTCTTTTGTGTATTTGATAATTTGGACAGTTGAAACTAAAAGCTTCCCTTGAAACAACATATTGAGAGACTGAAGTTTTGAAGAAGGGCTCTGGCAGGTAGTTCTGAAACACAAGTGTAGTTTAAAGCTGTTCTGAAACAGCTGTAATGACAATAACATCATATAATGCTGTCAGAGAAAAGCACAAATTCTTCCTCTGCAGGGAAAGGGAAATAGCTGGTTAACAGCTAGAGACTTACCTCTTGAGAGATACCTTTTCAGATGAAGTGCTAAGGAAAAATGCATGGCTTTCTTATTGAGTATATATTGTAAGCTGTATTTATGTTAGTAGCTTTGCTGCCAGGGTTAATGAGGTGACTTGGAGGCCAAGTAAATTTAACGTATTCATAGGTAATGGTATTAAAAGCGAAGCCTGGGAAGGCTGGCTGGCAGCCAGTCTGGGGTCCCCCGTTTCTCGCTGCTGAGCTGGGAGATAAGCTGTGAAGAGGAGCATCTGTGAAAAAACAAGATGCGAGGCAAAGATGTTTAAAGTTGTAGCTTGGTATTTACTTTCCAAACAACACGGGGGATGCTGGTGCCTGTTTGGTAGTTTATTAGGGAGCGTTCCTGCCTGTAAAGTAGTTGCAGCATGGGTAGCTGTGGTCTATCAGGGTTGCACTTAACCACTCACCTCCCCCAAGCTCATGAAAGCTGGTCTCTGACTTGACCCTGTGTTTCTGCTGATCGTGAGTTGCGCATAACACTCCAGAAACATAAATTTATCATAACATTGGATATGCATTCTCAGATAGAAACCTGATGCAAAACATAATGGGGTGAGTTTTGTTCATGTTCATAAAAGTTCATTTTAGAGACTGTAGAAGCTTCCTGTAGTGGGTTTATGGTGTTTCATGAAAAAGGCACCTGCCTCTCCATTTCTAGAGAGCATGATGTTAAAGTGTGTGGCTTTTAAATTATTACTAAGGCTATATTGCTATCCCACTCATTTCTGAGGTGATGCTTTGTGTTTTTAATGTATGTTTTTATTTTGATTCATTCTAGTTTCACAGCTAAGGCCTTAGTAATCATTCTGAATAAAGCAAATCTGTTTTGGTTACATCGACAGGGCATTTAATGTCCACACAGCTGCTAATCATTCTTCAATTTGTGCAATTAGAATAAAGCTCAGGTCATAAGTGGTAGAAAATTAAGAGAGGACTGAAGCTGCTTTGCTGTCTTCTGCTCTTGGCTGATGTGCTACAGGGGTGGTTTTAGTCTGCTCCTGAGCTGGGGTGTATTTACAGCAGCTTAATTAAGCACCTGCCCTCTCAGTGCTTGGCCTTCTAGTGCAGTCAGTGATCTTGATTCATTGGTTGGTCGGGTAGAAGATACAGCCATGGCATAAAGGATGGGCTGTTTTTTCTTGCCGGTACGTACTCATCACTGCTAAGTGCTTCCATTGATTACAGCAGCGTGAACACAGCTGAAAACAGCACGGTTGGTGGTTTCTAGGAACGCTTGTGCTACCATTTACCGAGCCCTCGCCTTGTTGCTTGAGGACTTTATTTTGAAACAAAAGTGGAAATGTCATGCAAACACATTCAAATGCTTGTTGCGATTGCTCTTTGGAGCGGCTACCCGCTGGCTCCCCATGGTGATTCCTCAGCCATACGTACTGAGCATCCCTAGCAGGGAAGCTCTGGTTGCTGCTGGGGTGTGCTGGAACCAGTCTGCAGAAGCAGAGCAGCTACTGGTGCAACTGGGGTGTCTGCACTGGGTGGCTGAATGCAGGTATAGATGGTGCTGCACTAGTTGTATGCATGTCATGTCATTTTATCCCTAACTTTTAAATGGCAGGTGAAAAGCTTCAGCTAATGTTCCTTTAATAATTAATTGATGTGTACAGGCACATCTCAGAGCCATTTTCATTTTATATGGTATGATAAACTTTTGATTAATTACCCTAGCTTGTAGAGTTGTAATAGATTAGTGTCTTACTTAAGGGGAGGAAAGGCTGTACTTTTCTTGTCATTGACCAAATACTAATGGAGCAGTTAGGAGATGCAGCCAGCTGTAGTGTGTGTGTCCTCACGGACAAACAGCTTCACGTGGTGTGCAAAGCTTGAGCCTGCCTTGAATGCATCTGTTTCTCTTGTGTGTTTGGACTGGACACATCACTGTGCAATAGAAATGAATTCTTCTTGCAAAGGTGCAATAAACTAACCTAAAAGAGGTAGGCTCCTTTCTTGGCTACCTTGTGTTGTGCTGAATTGAGATTACAAATTACATCCTTTCCGCTGTCCTGAAATGCACTTGGACATTGGGAAACGTGTGAGGAAAGATAGCAAAGGCAGGGAAATGCAGAGGAAGGCAGTGATGTATGGGACCTCTGGGGCTAGACCTACTGCCAGTCAAATTGCCCATGTCGGCTTCCTGAATGTGCTCGTTGCCTGGATTAGGGCAGGGCATGCTCTCAACAAGGTCTTAAATGCTGCAGCAAGACCCTTTGGTGCTGCAGCTGTTTAATCTAAATAACAAGTGTGTATTTTTATTGAATTTAGTATGAAAATGAATGATACAGTGGCCTCTAGGGCATTCTTTGAATAGAATTTTGTAAATAAAAATGGGTTTTCCCTCTCTTGATTTTTATTTTTTTTTTCCTTTGTGAATGGGCAGAGTACAGACAGCCCTTTTCAGAATAATGCTGAACTGGGAGTGTTTGCAGTTTGATCTTAGGACTCCATCCATCTCTTCTAGATACTGTTTGTCTGAGATATCTTGACACTGCTTGGAAGTCTTTCATCTACAGCACATGTACAGCCATCTCCAAAATGCACTCATTCCTCTGAAAGCACGGCGGAGTCAGAAAAAGCTTAAAAGAGTGTTTTAAATGGGTTTTGTGATTGTTTTGTAAACAGTGACCTCCACAGATAGGGTAGGAGAGCCTGGCCTATACAGAGCCATTAAAGGCTTCTGGGTCAGGAGAGATGCAGGGGTTGTATCAAGCACCTGAGAAGGTCTTCTGGTAGCACCGTGCTGGAGCTGGTCTGGTTCTGGCTGGTGTTGTTTCTCTCCATTCTTCAGCTTTGTGAGCTGAGATGAAAGGGCTTGTTGTCTGATGCTTTCTCCAAAAGTTAATAAACTTAAAGGACATTTTATGATTCCCTCTGTCCCCTCAGTGTCTGTTGCTGAGCACGGAGCGGTTCACAAGAATTTGTGCAGTTCAGGATTCAAAGCCACTTGAATAAACTCGGAGTTTAATAAACAAAAGACGGATGAGATGGATCGCTGTTTTTCCTTGCACATTTGCCTAAGGCTTTCAGCTGTCCAAAAAAATGACAAAGTACATCAAACAGAACCAGTTATTGGCGGCAGGGTTTTTTTTTAATACTTTATTTCAATAAAGTTGCTACTAAGGCTTTTTTGTAGCTTCTGATACACTCTATTGGAGCAAAAAAACCTCCAAACAACTAACAACAAAACCACAACCAAAAAATCCTGTTTGAAAAACAGCTTAAAAAGTCTGTGATGATAATCATGAATTTACAAAATCCCTTGAGATAGAGATCTTTCTATATTCATACTAATTGGAAATGTTTTAAAGGTAATATTTAATAATACTTTAGCACAGTCTCCCATAGTAGGATTTTGACCTTTTCGTTGCCCCTGTGAGCTTGGGTTGTTAATTGAGGAAATTGCACATGAGACGTGAGGAATGTCTGAGATAATTTACTAAATTTTGCAGGTCCTTTCTTGTGGACAAAAATACCTAAACCTTGGACTTCTTTAACTCGCAGAAGAGCTCAAATTACAGTAGTTGGACATGGTGTACGCCTTAACTCTCAGCTTGCTAACATTTCAGACATTGCTGACTGCTCTGAAAGCTTAGGAGGATACGGGTATGTGCGTTTACAAACTCGGAGGGGTTAAGAAGGCTTGTAGTTAATCCAAAATACAAAAATGCTGCAGCAGCAGAATTGCTTCAAGCTCTTTTAAAAGTCCTTTCAAGTTAAGATGACATTGCTTTTGGTTTAATATAATGAATTCAGTAAAGCAAGAAGGCACTAGCTGTTCTGCTTGTTCCTACTCTCTGGTGAGGAAAGGGGGGCTTACAGAATTCTTGTTCGGCTAAATAAAGTTTGACTTGCATGTAGTGTGATAAATTCAAGTAGGGCACTTTCAAAGATGAAGAGCCAAGTGTCTGCAGCTTTTCTGCCTCCAGTAATGTGCAAGAAACTCTCTTGGACACTTGATGGGAGAGGGTTTGGGGATGGTGGACTTTCCCAGGGCTGTTGGTGTGTTTGAAAAGTAATAATCAACTTTGCCTGGTTCATACAACTGGCTGTCAGTAGTTATTCAATCTTGGTGGTTGCTGCCTTTGAGTCTGCTGTGCCAGTAGTTTCAGTCACCCTTTGTGGTGCACCCTCACTTCAGGCAGTGGTTTGATCAGCTTTTCCTTTAATGTCCACACAGTGAAGAAAGGAAATCCTGCTGGCTCCTCTTGTTGTCCCCAAAAATAGGGGACCTTCACCCAGTGTGAAAAAGCCTGAGTCCAGATTTTAACTCCTTCCAACATCGCTCTCACAGTGCTGATGCTGCTGGGCAGTGAAAGCTTTCAAGGAAGCCAGAAGGTGGGTGTTTGTGTGTTGGGTAAGGCTGTTTGCTGGGTTGACCTCCTTCCAGCCACGCTGAAGAGTCAGGATTGATCATGCAGTTGTTGACCCAGTGTAAGGCCAAAACAGGACTTGGAGCAGAGTGCTGCTGTGTGAAGACCTCCTGGGGAGGGTGGCCAGGACAAGAATGTGGCAACCATTGGTCAAACTTCTGGTGGTCAGTGGTGAACTAATAGGTAAAAGAAATGGCAGGGTATTGCAAGGCTTTGCTGAATACCCAATGGATGTGGTTTTCCATGTTTGCTGATGCAGAAATGTGCAGAGGGATGTTTGTGTCTTGAGAAGTCCCTACTGTCCATTTCAGCCCTCGTGGAGCTTTCCTCTTGCCTTTGCTCAGGAAGGGTTTCCATTTTCCAGAGATGACCAGTTTGCTTCAGCTAGCAATTTGAGTCTTAACTGTTTTTTGATGAACGCTCTCGAGGAGGATACATACTTCTTATTTTATTTTCTGTTTGTGAAGATTCCATCAGACAGTGCTGAATTCTGTAGGAGATGCCAGGTTGCTGGCACGCTCCAGTTTGGACTAAGGCGGGTTGACTGGACTGCAAAGTTTTTGGAAGCCTGTATGTCTCAGCTGAAGAGCAAACCCGGAATGCTTTTGCACAGAGACCTACACCACTGTTGGCCCATCTGGTGCGAGGCTTTAGTGTTCTGTGGGTGTCACAGAAGCGTGACAGCGGTGGGGAATCTGCAGTGCCTTAAGCAGCCCTTTATTGCCGGTGCCCTCGGTGTGACGCAGAAGGTTAATCTGTCAGGAATTGTCTCTGCAAGCTTGGAGGACAGAATTAGCTTTATTATGAACAGCAGTGCTTCATGAGGAATAGCTATTCAAATTCCTTCATGTATTCTTTTTAAAAGGGCTGTAAACAAATTGTTTCTCATAAACCACCTGCATACATAAAACACATTTCTATTGCCAGCATCTCCCAGAGCTGGATTGCTGATTTAGCCCTGACAGTGCCCTAGATACTTTGTTCTTCCGCTTAAAAAGCTGATTATTGATACTTTTCCAAATGTTTCCATGTCTTTAATGTTAGTTCAAAATATCTAACACATTGCTCCTGCAGGCAGAGAGGATACCAGCTGCATCAGGCAAGTTCCTGTTCTGTTGGTCTCCTCTTCTATAGTCAGGAATGGCCCCTCTTCTTCCTGGGAGGGATTTGAGATTCATTTTCATTAGAAGACAGGGGAAAAACGGGAAAGAGGAAAAACCAGAAGACAGATACATGAGTCTGTCACAAAGCCCTTTTCAGAAACCTTCTCTTCCCTCTGAGAAGAGAAAATTACCTTGTACATTGCATATGATTTAGGTTCCAATTTTTTCCCCCTCACATTTCAACTCCAAAGGACTTTTCTTTAAAAAAGGATAAAATATAAAAATAAAACTTAAGCCCAACCTGTCAGCAAAGGGTAATGAATTCTGAAGCAAAGCCTCTGGGCTTTGAACCTTTGCCAGTTGACCCCTAAAATGCTGCTGGTGGGTCCTTCTCTGCTATACCTGCTTTCGAAACACTCAGTGGATGCTTAGCAGGTGCAAAGACTTCGCTTACTAGCCAAGGGGTGAGGGAGAAAGATTCTTCCAAAGAATTTCTGGGACTCTATCCAGGTCAGTGGGAAATGTCCTGGAATTTCTGACCTGAAATCTGTGGCTCTGCCTGCAGTATCAGCCTTCCTCCTGCTAGTAGGTGTTGGGTAAATTTGAAGCGTTCCCCATGCATTCATCCCCAAGATGACCTAAATTTTTTTCCAAACAGTAGGTGGGCTGCCTTTACTGCAGAGAGTTTTAGGGCTTCTGTGTGAAGAAGAGAGACTCCTTTATTGCTCTGTCCTCAACCCATCTAAGGCCCTTTTTAGGGTCTTTGCTTCTTGATGGGTGCGGGCCTTTGCTTTTGCTGGAGCTGCTTCTGCCTTCCCTACCGGTGACACAATGTTGGCACATGTCACCTCAAATGAGTTTATATTGGTGATGCACATGCTATGACAACAGCAGAGCTGCCTGTGATCTGACAAGGATCCAGGGGGTACAGCAAGTCCTGTACTTTATGGGTGATATTCCCCATGGTTTCTAAAACATAATGCTCTGAGTCAGAAATTGGGGAATGAGGCATCCCAAAGACAGACTGGCCTCCCTTCTGCAGGACTGTCCTGACCTTGTTTGTTTTGGACTTAGGCACCATAAAATAGCTTGTTAATTGCTGCTCATTTAGAATTATAATTAGGTGTTACCAGATGAGTTCTGTAATACTACAATTAAAATGTTATAAAAAATTTTGTGGTTTTTAATACTTCATAAATTGGTTAAAATTTAATTCAAAGTACACTGATGGCAAGCTCTCTGAGTATATGCATAATTATTAAAACCCACAAGGATAAAACCAAAGCAAAGATCTCCCATAAAGTACATACCAGTAAAAACTGTGTCATTTGCCTCGTGCTGCTGGGGAAGGTTTGAGCGATGCGGAATCCATGCACCAGCCAAAGGTCAAACAACCAGGGGTGTGAGCTCCGGCCTCGGGTCTCTTCAGTAGGGAAAGAAGGAAAGTCGGGGCTCTGGTGACTGCCCTGGGGTATGGAAAGAGAAGGGTGCCTTTGAGAGCAATTTACAACCAAAACTGTTCGGGGTTTGATTATTGCCTTTGCAAAAGGCAGGGAGCCTTACATTGAGAAGAGCTCTTCAAAGTGGCAGCAGATGCCTTTGGCCTTAGAAAATCCATTATATTGTGGGTCATGTCTTACCAGATCAGGACTACCTTAGTTAACGTGATGCAGAGCACTGTATTAGTGCAAGCATAGTCTGGCAATTCTTGATTCAAAAACATTTTGAGGGGATAACTTCGCCTTTCCCTCCCGTAACTGGACTGAAGCATAGAACTGGCACAAACACAGTGTTGTGTGCTCCAGCTAATTTGGTAAAACCGCCCCTCTGCTCCAGCCTGGCTCAGGTCTGCTTTAAGTAATGGGCTGGGCATGTGTTTGAAAGCCATGGACATAGACCTGTGGTCTCTGAGCAAATGAGCTTTCAGAGGGAACGTCATCAAAACCACTTTGAAGCATTAGTCTGCAGGTAAGAAAAAGCTTGGACATCTGGTGGCATTGCATATCCAAAAGTAAATGCTTGAAACTTGGAGCATGTTCCTCATACGTCACTGAGGGCCTCGGAGCCGTTGTTTATTGGCAGCTGAGGAGTAGCTGTGTGCTGCTCTTAATTTGGTGTGTTCAGATTTGGTGAACAAGGTGCTGCATCTTGTGTTGTTCACCCCACACCAGCATCAGCTGTGTGGAAGAACAGGAGCTGTTTCCCTTCCTTGGACCTGTACTTCACTAGGTCTTGCTTAAGCTTTCCTTTGTTTTTCATCAAGCCCAGGTAACGTCTTTCCCCTTTAAGATCTGTTTTGTTTTTCTGCTGGAAGCTTTTTGCCTTCAGGATTTTACATTCTGGCAACTAACAAAATTAAAATAGCTTTCCTCCTAAGTACTGTAAAATGTGCATTGAATCTGATTTCAATGGCTCCAAGTATGCATTTCAGCTCACTAATTTACGAACGGATTGAAAAAACAGCAAGCAGTAGTTTTCTCTCCTTAGATTTTACTGAATGGTATCCCAAGAAGCTGCACATTATGTGTATAGCCTTTATGTTTCACTCAAGGTCACATAAAGGTGGTGGCCTGGAAGGAAAGATTGGATGGTTTCGATAGTAAACCTGCAAAGTTGCCACAGACAGCATATGGGATGTCTTATTTTTCAAAGGTCTTTCCATCTGCTATTGGCAGAGTCTCCATTACAAAAGGGCAGTTTGTGTGAGGTACATAATATTATTTTGGGGTTTTTTAGGTTGATCTTTTATTAGAATTCAGCTTTATCTTGACTCAGATGATTAGCATGGGGCCGTTCCCCTGATAAAGAGAGCACATAGAAGTTGTAAGATCTAGCTGAGATACAGAGGAAGTGCACTCAAAGTTCAGGAGAGAAGGAATTTTTAGGATTGAATTATAAAAAAACAAGAGCAAGTTGCCTTCTTGTGAAAGCAGAGGTGTCACATTGGGAGTTTTTCTTTGTTTGTTTTCTTTTGGCTACCTTAGTTAAGACTGAACTGCAAAACTTGAAGCCATAGCTTCATAGAGCCGTAGGATGTCATGGAGAATTATTAACGAAGGGTGAAGAATATCCTGTAGCTGTCTGTGCTGTGCTAAATGTAAGAACTGATCTCTCTTGGTACTTCCCGTGTCTAAAAATGCCAGAGCCACTGGAAGGAGCTGTGTAGGTGCCAGGCACTCAATGCCCTTGGCTACCAAAGCATATTACTTCTAGTAACAAAAAAAATAATAATGCTGCAACACACACACACCCCCCCTGCTATATTTAGCATGGATCTTTATGGTGGATGGGAGTCCGTGGGAGGTACAGGGTCACTCAAGGTACAAAGAGTAGTGATACACATGCAGGGGCCGTGATGTGCCCAACTTAACCTGAGAGGTGGTGTCGTTGGCTTTTGCTGTATATTTTGGATTTCTGTCTGAGGTTGGGGGAGGCACTGGTACAGATTCCTTAAAACGTGCCCAGTCTTTTTAGCCTCCTGCCTTTTCTCACCTTTTGCGATCAGAAGCAGATGAGGCTGCGCATCCTCGATAAGGCGGCAGGCAGCGTGGACCCGCGGCCGCGTGGAGCCTTGCTGTCTGCTGCCTCTCGACTTTGCAGCGCTTGTGTGTGCTGCAGTGCAAGCTCTTCACCTTTGGGTTCTCCTGCAAGGATGTGTGCACAAAAACATGGGCATGGGGAAGCAAGTTTTGGCCTGTCCGACTCTGTGGGGTCCCAGGATTTGCTTTGTGGCATGAGAGGTGGCAGATGGCTGGCCTGGCCAGAAAGTGTTGGATTTGTGGCAGCCTGGATGCAGCTGTTATCTTGGTCCCTCCAGTCAGGAAGCAAGTAGGAAACTACTGCTTTCATCTGCCAAACAAAGGCGACTTGTAAAATATATTAATTGATTTTTCTTCCATCAGACTGTTTTGAACGTACAGTCTCAGATCTGAGCGAGACAAAAATCTGATGTCTAGATGTTTTGTGCGTCTTACGTGATGCAAGAAATCAGAATTTAATTTTTAGCCTGAAGTGCTACTGAAGGAGAGAAACTGTATTTTTGGATTGAGCCAGAATTAAGACTGACTTTGCTACCATTAATTCAGGATTTCTTAGTTTACACAACTTTGGCTTCTTCATTTTCAGTAAGTGTTATATCACACCTTGGGCTTGATTTTTTTATTATTATTATTTTTATTAATTTTATTTACATCCCTTTAATGTGGCTGGGGCACTACGTACTATATGCTACCTCAGAGGGTGTTCTCTTTTGCCAAAGCAAAGCAAAGGGGCTATAGTAGAAGGGAGGAAAAAAAGAAGAATCATAAATTTAGCATCTTATTACAATAAGCTTGATTGCATCTTGCTTCCTTTATAGGTTACAGAAACAGTTTTCATTTTTCATGCAGAGAGCAATTGCATGAAACTTTTGCTTTCATAGTTCCTGCTTATTAGTTGCAAAGGGAATTTCTGGATTCCGTCTTCCATGGAAACAGCCAAATGCCTCCAGAGCCAGAGGACTGCAGGATGCTGGAGGCGTTCTGCACGGAGAGAATTCAGTTTAATAAATGTAATAAGCCCATTTACTCTACCAGCCTATGTTAACTACCTATTTATAAACTGAGCATGCATAACGTTTGGGCAAAGGTTAGAGAAGCAGTTTGTAGGAAAGGCTAGCTCCAGAGCACACCAAAGCAGCAGCTATTCTTATTTTAGCCCTCAGTAACACACAAAATAATGGGGTTCAAGCAGTATCTGTGGTTGAGACAGTAATAACAACTATGATATAATTAACTTCAAAACCCTTTAGGAGAGAATAATTCCAAAATCTGGCGTTGGAAATGTCCATAGTTTCACAAGATGAGAATTACAGAAAGTTTAATTGGATATATAAACCCTCCAGTAGGGCATATGTTGTCTGCTGAATGATGGCGTTAGGAAGAAACCAGCCCCGTGGCATTCTGCTGCTGTCTTCTCCTGCACGGTCTTTGAGCTGGCTGGCACGGGATGCTGTGATGGGAGCAATGTGGGGCTGGCATCTGGTCTGATGGACTCATGCTGCTCCTCTGCTGGTGGTGATGACATCTAGAGAGGATGGCAGCCAAGGCACATTTGTGAACTTGCTCCTTCATGGGCACTTGCTGGACCTGTGGAGAAGGATTATTGTCTCTGCTAGGAGGATCGAAGCAATAAGGCCTTTTTACTTGATTGCCTCATGGGACAGCAGTTGCGAGATGGCAGGCTGAGGTTTTGATGCCAGTGTGTGTGCGCTTTCCAGAGCCCAGCTTAAAATACTCTGGGCACAAGTAGTCGCTCGGCATTATTTAGTCACCTGTGTATTTGTGATGCTGCTGCTGAGTCAGCAAAGTTAACGTTGCTTGCAGGATCCTCACGTACGTCTTAATGAGTGGCTACGACCATCGTGTACGTAGTTCCAGGAGTGCAGTCATTGAGCTTGGAGGGACTACGATCAAAATGTTGAGAATGATGCTAAACTTCAGAAAGGACAACTTAAAAAGAAAGTGAACAAGTTGCTCAAAGCATGCCTAAAATTAAATTTGGAGAACATTAGGAGTAGAAAAGAAAAAGGTGGTGGTGGGGGAGTGAAGCAGTTCCTTGATGTGGTTTGAAACCAATAGCGAAACGTAAGAAAGCAAGCTGAGAAAAGCAGTTAAATTAGCGAGGCTGGGGATAATTCACGCTAGCTAGATAGCATGTTTGAGAAGCTGTTTGAGATGAAAATTTGGAAATCCAACTCCCAGGTATTAGTAACAGAGTGTATAAAGTGTAATGAGTATAAAAAGAAAATGGAAAGATCCAAGGTAGGCTTTGAAGAACTAACGACTATACATAGAAGATAAATAATTTAGGCAAGTCAGTGCCATTGTCTTGTGTGAAAATGGAGCTTACTGGATGATGGGAGGTTAAAGATGGCAATTAAGGAAGAGAAGGGTAATGCTAAAAAGGGAAATTATTTCTCTGCTTCAGTTTTTAACTGCTAAAAATGTTGAAAACTTGGTACTAGTTTTGTGCCCAATCTTTCTAAATATAAAAGATAAGCAAATTTCAGAAATTGAGGTCTTGGCAAAAGCAGATTTGGAATAGGCTATTAATCTGAAAACCATTCCGTGAACAGATCCCAATATTATGGTATGTTACGTAAAACATAACTGAGCTTCCAACAAAAGTAAGGGATTTTTTTTTTATTAAAAAGAGCCACTTTTTTTCAAAAGGAAGCTCTTCATATAGTTCATACTCTGAATGAAGCAAAATTTACTGAGAAAGTAACAGGATACCTGAAAGACTGTGTTCTCCTAGGGTCTGAAGTTTTGTGGATACAGCAAGGGAAAACTGTTCTAGGAGCTGCTTTAAATGCCCAAGTCTGAGAATGGGCGTACAGTTTGCTCAAGTTACCAGAAGGTCTATGAAAACTTTCTGCTCTGAGGCCGCTAACGAAGCTGAGTAGATGTGTGGATAGAGCCAAAGGCGTCGTATAAAGAAGGAACTGATTTAGTGTTGAATTTGCATTGATTTAGGATTCAATTTGGTCTCCAACCGGTAGACACCATGGAAATCCTTGAAGGGAAGGAAGGACGGACAGATTATCTCTCATCTGATAGATCATTTGTATTCCTGCTGGTTTTGGTTAAAATCAGTTTTGGTGCTCAGTGGATCTTATATCTGCTCTGCTTTGCCTGGTCTGTCAGTCTGAGAGATGCACAGCTAGCGTGTTTGGCATTGCTGGAGCTAGATGCTGAAATATTGGTACCACAGCTGTACAGTAAATAGCAGTCAGCTGCAGTGTTGTTGCAAGCAGCAAGCCCAAAAGGACTATGTTTCTCAGCTCTCCCTCTCTTTAGTTTAAAGCCTTCTGCTCTACATTCTGGATTTGAGGAACTCGATGCCAAGGAGTTGGGGTTTAGAGGAGAGGACGTGGTACCTTTTGTGATTTTAATCTTTACCGTGGTTTCTGGTGTGCTGGAAGCAAGCCTGTAATGGCATGGTCATTTATATTAAGAATATTTTGTCATGTGTGTTGTAATTTGTAGGAAAAGCACTGGACTTCTTGCTTTGTGGCTGACTCATGAGCACATTCCTCCATGTTAGCAGAGTCTGCTGATAATTCAGCTTACTCTTTAGGTTCTTTCTAAATTTTGTAGGATTTTCTGCTGCCCTGGACCTTTAATCTGTGCGTCTGGTTGCACTGCTGGGCCTATTCCGTAAATGTGAAAGACCTCTGTTGAAAGGGCAACATGCAATAGTTTCCTTCTTTAAGGAGACTTTACGACTGGCATTAAGAGCCTGTGCGCTTGGGTAGGGTGATCTACAGCGATCTGTATTTAGTGCTCACTGTGAATGATGGCTGGGCTTGTGAGGCTCAAGGCTGATCTATATTTTAAGTGAACGTTTTGATTTACCACCGTAGTTACTTAACAGGGCCCTTCATAATCCTTGTTCTGGTGGAAAAAATCCTCCTTTTTATCTAGGATTGTCTGCAGGCAATGACACCTGCAAAAATTAATACCT
The DNA here is from genome assembly GCA_013400555.1 of Jacana jacana. Classification (NCBI taxonomy): domain Eukaryota; kingdom Metazoa; phylum Chordata; class Aves; order Charadriiformes; family Jacanidae; genus Jacana; species Jacana jacana. Next base: position 349,968 of record VZTM01032495.1, read on the forward strand.
TCAGAAGCAAATGTGACCAGTAAGGCAGAGAGGAGTACTCAAGCTGTGCTTGCATCTTACTTTAATGCCTCTCTTCCATCAAGATGGAGAAAAGCAGATTTAGATTGGATGTTAGGAACCGGCTCTTTACCATGAGGGTGGTGGACCACTGGGACAGGTTGCCCAGGGAGGTGGTTGAGGCCCCTTCCCTGGAGATATTCAAGGTGAGGCCCGATGAGGCCCTGGGCAACCTGGTCTAGTCGGTGGTGTCCCTGCTGACTGTGGGGAGGTTAGACTAGATGACCCAATAACCATGGAGGTCCCTTTCAGCCTGGACCATTCTATGATTCTTTCCCTCTGCTCTTCTCCTTGGGTCAAGTTGTGATTTTGTGTTCAGCAGCACAAAGATCTGTAGCTGGGCTGGCTCGTTGCTAAAGTTTTCATACTTGTTTTTTTTATGTTTTGCCAGAATAAGGAGAATCTTTTTGAAGTACCTCTGGAATCATACTTGCTGTTGTATATATTTCCCCATACCAATCTGCCTCCGTTCAAGTCTTTTTTTCCCTAGATTATGGGTTATTTTGGAGTGTTTCTTTTTGCTTTTTTCCCCTCTGGTTTTAATTTCCATCCAAAAAGATGATGAAACATTTCGCTGCTGGGATCTGTTCTCTCTTCTGTTGGGGTTTTTTGGGGGCTTTTTTTTCCCTTTCTTTCTTTTTTGGAGCATTTACTGAGAATACTCAACATATACTTTCTTTTGCTCTGTCTCATTCCATTACTCACAGTTATGTGCCCGTGGCTAATTATACTCCTCCACTCTTTTCTCGGTGTTTGTATCCTTCATGTACTTACAGATGGTTATCAAATTCCCATCTTGCTTAGCCAGTCTGTCTAGCGCTTGCAACTCAACAGAGATTTTTATCCTTCCTAGTTGTTGCATTGCTTTGCTCATCCCTTCTCTCCAGATGGTTTGAGAGTCTTCAAACCCATGCTTTAGGCCTGCTCACACCTGGGTCCTAGAGGTGATGATGTCTTTGCTCATGTAGCAGTTGCTTAAACCTTTGGCCTTTTTACTGTATTGCAAGTTCATGTCAAGTCCCTCCCCTAAATCTATGCTAGTGTTGCCATCTTCATATATCTCCCCACTGAATCTCTCTAATACGTTCCCTGCATGTGGGAGTTTGGAGTGAAATGAGACTCATTCTGTCTTTTTTGGCCATATTGCCGTACTCCCCAAGTCTCTTTATATTATATTTCTCACAGAAAAGCACGAAGAAATCTATGCTAAAGGAATACTAATGTAGTGAAGTGAAACATTCAAAAGTCATTAACTCATGTGTAACTGTGCTTCTACAACTTTTAATGTGTGCGATGTGATGAGCTTGAATTCTAGGGTGCCTCATGGTCTCCTCTCATTCCTTCAGAGCACAGATAAGGTGTTATATACAGAACAAAGCAGTTGAGCTGTAGCCATTTGTTGCTCTCATTTTTAGTAGAATGAAATAGCTCCCTTATCACTCTGTGTTGATTACCATCGTTTGTGTGACACTCCCAAGTGCTGTGGTGATGGGGTCCCTCCAGAGCACCAGGTTTCCCTGTGGTATTTGCATACAATACAAAGGTGGGTGGGTGTCTGGAAGGAAAGCTGGGTTTCGTTATGTGTTGCACATACGGTAGAGTTGGGGGAAGCTTGATGCAGTTTTAGCCTCTTCACTGTTGTATGAGGGGCATCCAGTTGGTATCTTCTGATCTGCATCCTTGGGCTCACAACAGAATGTTTAAGAAGTTTCCACCTTGAAAAGCAAGCACAATTGTTTCAGGTCCCTTTATGAAAAGGTACTATTCTGTCTGCAGGTCAGATGAGGACATTGCTTATACACTGAGCTTACCTTTCTGTTCTGTAAGTTTCTAGAGAGCCTCTTGATTGTGTTTCACAGCACATGCAGTGTCAGTAGTCACACACGCAACTGAACCTGGCAGTTCTGTGGATGTGCAGGGCTTCCTAGGGGGAATGTTTTTGTGCTGACTTGTTTAGATACTTTGGGTTGCAAAGTAGCTTTAACTTAAAAAGTGGCTTAAGTGTGTTATTTTTGTTCCCCGTTTGGAACGGGCAGGCTGACTTTGGGGATGCTTTTCTTCACTACACTGTCCACAGCTGGTGACCCACGTGACGCTTGCTTCAGTTCAGTTTAGCTTCCAGAAGAGTTCATGGAGGACATGAGCTATTCAGTGCTGGTTTGAAACTCCTCTTGACTCTTTAAAGTTGACTGATTTTTCTAATCTCTTTGCCATTTCCTGTGGGACATACTCATTGCCAGAATTTCCTAGTACCATATGAACTGTTGGTATTCTTGGCTCTGTTTTAAATGAGTCCAGCTTTTTCTGCTTGTCTGAAAGAATCAAATCATGTAGATTTCAAAAATGTTTTCAAGACGACCTCTTTCCCATCCACCTGCCCCATGGCAAAATCAGCTATATATAAATTAAGTTTGCTGGGGTTCTTTTGTTGTGCTTTCCTTCTTTCTCATTTTCTGCCAAAGCAGCACTGTGTAGTTCTAATATGGAGTTTGGAGCAGAGGCAGGGAGTTCAGCTTGCAAAACTCAAAGCTGTTTTTACAAAGCCATCTGGAGTGCTTAGCCTTAACCTTCTTTTGGGTTTCATGGTCTGGAGTGTATAATGTTGCCAGGACCAGATGCAGTAGTAGCAATGAGAATGTATGTTTATTCTTGAAAAACCCTCTTCTACAGTGTCTGGGCTCCTAAATACCATATTAGTCATGAGATGCTAGCCAAAGCAGTGGGATTAAAGGAGACCTTCAAATGAAGGGGCTTGAGGTCATCTGATGCACTGGAGAGAATTCCAGGTGCAAGAGAGAGCAGCCTGAAGAGGCATGAGGTGGTTGGAGCAAAAGAAACACTACGACTCTTAAGAGTGTTGGTTACTCGGTTGAAATTTGACTTGACTTTACCCAAGCAATACTGACTCCGTGTCAGTGTAGCTCGTTACCAAAGTCTACTCGTATTATTCCATTTACAGCCACTTTCTGTCTTAGGCTGCCTTTCTGCCCCAGGAAAGGAGGAAGCCTTTAGTGTTGGTTCAAGATGGCTGTTTAAAACTGTTAGAGTAACACTGGCCTTTAAAGGGTTAACCAAGCTTCAGCTAACACCCTGCCACCTTCCCTTGAATATTGAATTGTCTTGTTGGGGGAGAGTACCTCCCTTCTAAAAATGGGAGAGCTGAACCACTAGGAGAGGTTTTTTCATATTTTCAATTTCAAAAGAGAATGACAGCTACTGAGATTTATAAAATTTTAAAACATTCCAATTTAAAGGGCTTTAAATATTGAATACAGACAACTTTTCCATAGGCAGAGCAACCATGGAAAGAGGAAGCAGCGAAGTTTGATTCTGTTAAGGGCCAAAGGTGCTCTATTAACTTTGGAGGGACAGGCAGCAGTCTTGCATAAGAAAAACCTGGCTTTTCTGCCAGGTGGTAAATTATTATAGAGCACTAAACAGTTGCAAAAAGATCAAGTCTATAAAGCATCTGGTGGGGTAACTGACAGTTCGTCAGTTTTGCATGATGCATGTTGTATGTATCTCATGGGCTTGAGAGGAAAGTTATAAATCTGTCAAGCTTGAAACAGGAGAGAAGCTTGATCACATTTGCTGAAAAAAAGAGAGAAATTGAGAGGCAGACCTATTCTTTAGCTGAGCTTTTTGTGTTCCTGAGAGTTACACTCCTGAATGAGGGCTGTGGAGGTGCCATTCACAGGACTTTTGAGCAACCTGCACTCAGGATACACCATTAGATCAGGCACTTTTGTTGTTAATGGAAGTGAGTGAAAGCGGAAAAGCTCTCTGAAAGCTATTCGTCCCCAATCTGGTCTGATACATACCTAAGATGTTTTCAGCACCACCTGTAAAACTTGTTCCCTGTCTTAATCTGCGAGAGTTTGACACACATCGTTAGTTTTGACACAGTAATTTCAGCCCTTGGTGGTGTCTCAGTGCCCGCCCACCCCCAAGGAGAGTAGCCTCTCAAGCTTCTGGCTGCTGTTGAGCCAGATGTAATGCTGCTCAAAGTGTGCTTGAGTGGGTTCACTTCTCCAGGCTGCACAAATTAGCACCGTATATGCACAATTTAGAGACATCATCTTCACTCTTAATCCAGGCACTTCTTCCCATTCCCGTGTGGGCCGTACCTGGAGAGCTGGCTAACACCAGGCAAACGGCTTGGGGACTGAATGGAGTTTCCCATTGGATCAGAGCTTTATGTCACTAAAAAGATACAACTGTCTGTATCTGCGGTATAAGACTTGTTAATAGTGCTTTTAGTAATTCTTTGGTGGAAGATGAATAAGGGTATGGAGGCTGGAGAGCAACAAAGAGAAGTGAGTGTGTGGCTGGTAAGAAGGGCCTCTTTTGCACTATTCAGAATCTTGCTGCTGAGCTTACTTGGATTTATGCTTTCTCATCGAGATAATAATAAAAGCAGGATGAGATGATCAGTATTCTCTCTGCATCTAGGTTAGAACTAGGTTATTTTATAAAGTATTTTCAGATGTCTTGGCTGTAGAAGACATTGCATAAATAAAGATTTCTGTGTATTGTGTGATATTATAACGTGTGGAAAGATTTACTGTGCAAATACACTAACAGAATGGAGAAGAATCATGATCTGCTGTTGGTTAGTACGATGTGATGTAAATATTTGCCTAGGTAGGTACTCTTGAGATTTCTTGTGGATTTCCCTGAGCACCAACATTGCTGGCATTCATTGAACGCTGGTTTTGTCAGATGTAAACATGTTTGTTACATGTGATACCTGCATCAAAAGCTTTGTGGTTCTCAAAAAAAAAAAAGAAAAGGTCATACAGTTCATCTTCAAAAACCCCAGCAACATACAAAAATACCTTTCTTAGGATGGTCTTGGATATGCTTCTGAAGTGTCTGCCGATATGAGTAGAATGGTGGGTCATGCCATGTACAGTCGGTGCACTTGCAGACACTTTACTTCAAGGATACTCATGGGATCCAGAATCTTACTTACATGCCATGGAGTACCTCATTTCACCAAGGCACTGTTGAAGACTTGGGAAACCTGGTCTCATGTTCTTTGCCCTCTGCAGGCTGCGGAGTCTCAAGATGGCATCTGTTTGCATGAGGCTTTTTCCCTGTTAATGCTGTATTGTCACCTTTTGGTTGCTCCTCCTTGACTTTGGAATGACTCTTGAGAGCTTACATTGAGATGGCCAGCACCAAGAGAGTGAGCCCCTGTCCCTGCTGAGCATCTTTGCTTTGAGGGAATGGGGCTTGCTGGCTCCTTTAAAATCTGTCTTAACAGGCAGACCTTGGACTTCTCAGGTGAAAGTAAAGTGAGTGTATTCTCCCGAAAACATAATGAAGGCAGATATATAGAAACAGTGGGTTTTTTTAAATGCCAGCCTTTTTTTAGGTTGCGTTTCAAGGAATTTTTTGTATTTCTATATCCAAGCAGATGCCCAAGTTAAGCCAATTCCCAAGATAATTTGCCTTGCTTTGGAGAAGGAATATCTAATCCTCAGTCCTTTTAGACTGTCCTTTTAGTCCTCCTCTCCATTTTTGGGAGGTTGTACCTTAGGGGTTTGCTTTGAGTAAAGCTTCTCTTTTTAGACGCTGTTCTTAACTTTCTACTGGGACTCTGGTCACCCTGTGAACTGACAGATGATTCAGTTCAGCTTCTCTTCCTCCTGCTTGGACCCGTTGAGACTTGTCTGGTGTATACCAGCCCAGCTGGATGGGCCAACCTACACTTAACACGTAGTTGACTGCAAGCCACCCTACCTAACGCAATCAAGCATATCTCTCTTAAGCAGATGGATGAGGAAGAGTTACACAAGCTTAAGGCTATTTCTTACATTGTAACATGCAATTTCAGAGCTAATTGTTGTGAATAACAACTAAAGGATGTATTAATAGCCCATAATAGAGACTGGACATGAAGATAAACTTGGAGAGGGATGTGCATTTATGTCTCGTGACCCTTGAAAAGAGCTGATTGGATTTGGGGGCGTCAGTGTGGAGCTGTGCCGCTCAAGCAGGAAAGATAGTTAAATTTCACTTTAAAAGTGTCTGTAATTACATCTTCACGGTGTAGTTTGGTTTATCGGCACTTAATCTGTGTGTCATATTTGCTCATTTTCCTTTTCATCTCTTGGTTTGCAGGAGTAAGTCTGTGTCTGTAACACTGGATGTACTGACCTCTTGCCTCAGACTGAAGAGGACTTGCTCTACTTTGGAATATGGTGCCTAACTTCTGTGTCCCAGTACTCACTGTGCCAGCAGCCATCCTCTGCTGCTTGATGCTGCCTTTAGCAGGAGCAGACAGTAAGTAACATTCTGGTTTTGGAAACCTTGAATGCCTTGCAGAATTTCTCTCAACAAATATTAAACCGTCTTGGTTTGTACTAGAAACACTGAGGTCTAACAGATAAAACACACACACACACACACACACACACACCCTCCATCTCTTATTTTCCAATGTGTGCAATGCAGATAAACAGTGTGTGTGTGTGAGGGGGCAAAAGTAGAACTAAAAAAGGCTGACAATATTTATTCAAGCACAGGAAGAATTTCTGTAGTAGCTGCAAGATCAAAGCCTGACAGTTTGATTTTTAACATGTACAGATGAGAAAAATTGGGGGCGGAAGAAGAGAGAGAAATATCGGGGTCACAGTAATCCCTGTTACTTTATTTCCCTTGTTCTTTTACCAGCTCTTGTAATTTGTGTAGTACTGAGACATCTCTCCTGAGTCAGCAAGTGTCAGGGAGCTGTTGGGGAAAGAGTGCAAGGTTTTACCTCCTGGTGTAGCTCCCCTACACCTGTATTTCAGCACATTTCCTCGTGGCTGTGCTTTAAGCTGTTGTGTCCATGCCTGTTCCCCTGACAGTCTTACAGAGTTGCTGTGACTGGCTTTGATCACCCTCATCCAGGCCAAGGAGAAAGCTTATGCGTGAATCGCCCTTGTGGACACACAGGAGGAGAAACTTGGCTGATGGTGGCCCACTGAAAATACCTTAAAGTAGGAATTTCCTATCAAATGAGTTACACAGAGTGCAGGAAACCTTGTGGGTTCTTTGCACAGCATTATTTTTTGTAACTCACTCGTGTATTTGCTAGGTTATCCCCAGGTATTTGTGTGGCCCCTTTCCTCTTTTTTTACCAGTAACCAATTTTTCAGAGTTTGTCCAGATGTTTACACGTTTGTTGTAGACTGGCAGTTGCAAACACTCCATGCCTTTGAAAGCATCCAGGGCTCCTGGGATTCTTGAGTCAGAGCAGAGAGGTGACCATGATGCACCTCCTGAGCTGCCACCAACCATCTGCTTCTCACTCTAGCTTTAGTCACTAGGCTTATAATTAAGATGTAATTTTGTGAAAGATGAAGATCTTGATTCATGTTGGTAGGAGTCTGGCTGAGTGGAGAAAATGGATTGAGGGTCCTAAATATCCTTTACTGAAGGGGAGTAAAATTAGAGAAGCTGGAGAGAAGAGTGAAGGGGGGGTGGGTGCAAAAGAAGGTACAAATTCACTATTTTTGTTGTCACTGAGGATGACTTGTACTGGCAGTGGATTAGCATGTAGTCCGTATGAGTCTGAGCTACCCAGTTAAACTGGGGGCAGCAGCTGCCTCCCTCTCCAGTTTTCTTCCCTGACTGCTGGTGCTGCTAGGAGATGCTTATTCAAGGTCACTTTGTCTACACATTATAGCCCATTTTGAGTCTGGCACAGGGAGGTATACTTTTAGTGTTTTGAGGTGTATAAAAATTCTCTTGAGGTTCATTATCCTGGCCCCTGTGAAGGAGAGAAGCATCAGTCCATCAGGTGTGCAGAAGCTGGTGGAGGTTGAGGTGTCCTAGAATATTTCTTGGCCTGAGGGTAACTTGCAGACATGGTTTGTTAAATTTGTGGAATACTTCCACATGCTTAAATTTAACAAAACTGGCTGTGCTTCACAGGCCCAGATCCAAATATTGGTGTCTCAGATGTGCAACACTTCTGTGTTGAGAAGCAAGCATATCTGTATGTATGCCTTTTTCTCTGGCACAGACTGACTCTGAATTACTTTTTCCTAATCTGGGAGGCAGATCTGGAGGACAGCGACCTTTCAACCACCACAGCCACCACGGGTTAGCTGAGGGCTTCCTAGGATGGAAAGTGTTGTGCTGTCTATTTTAGCAACTTACAGCTTTTCTATTATTTTACCCCATGGAATCTTGTCACTCACTCTGGGTGGCAGGGAGCTGTGTGAAAGGGCCGGCTCTGCACCTCTGCAGGGGGGAAAACAGTCATCCCCAAAACCTGTATGTTTCATGTCCTGCCCTCAGCGGTGCAGATGGGCAAGGTACGGTAGTGAATGTGGCATTGGGAAGCCTCGGTTCAGGGAGAGAAGCAAAGGGCAAGGGAAAGGTACACTAACATATGCATAGTGGAGCTAGAAAAGGGATGCCATGGAAGGAGCAACCCCATATGTGCCCTCTTTAATTTTTGTGGTCCCCTAAGCATTGTGTTGGCCCAAGAGCAGCTTATTTGGCTGGATTCCTGATACAATATGGTTGTTCTCGGGATTTCACTGTGGTTCTTCCTTTTCCCCATTGCAGCGCAGTGAAGGGATGGGGAGGCTCTATATTGCAAAGCATTTTCTACATTTCCCTAATTAAAAGAAACACAATGATGAGAGCAGGGCTTGCTTCCCTGGGTTTGAATTCCCAGAGTCAGTCCCCAAAACCACTTTTTATAGGGACGGTGGGGATCGAGGGCAGGAAGGGAGGGCTGTGCCACAGACCTGGCTACAGTCAGCCACGGGGGCTCATGGCCGGGTGCTGGGGGAGCACCCACAACCAGGGCTTCCCTGCCTTCCCTTGAAGCTGCTGCTGTCGCAACACATTTCAGCATTGCTGCCATAGCTTCCTGACAATTAGGCAGCTGGCAGATAGCTAGATGTTAACGCCTGAGATAAAACAGATTGAATATGTACCGCCGAGCGGAATTAGCACCGGGCGCGCGCCGCGATGCTTCTCCTGGAATTGAGTTCACAGGAGCTGTGAATAACGTCAGCGCTGAGGAATTGAAGGGGCATCCAAAGGTTAAACGCGTGGCAGTGTGTCAGAAAAAGAGGGGCTCTCTGGGTGCCTCCCTGCCAGCAGGACCCGAGCGGTGGTTTCCCGGCCGCTCTGGTGAGATTCAGGAAGAGAAGGTGAGCAGGAAGAGCTATGGGCATGTGAACGGTTGGATACAGAAGTGCTAATTTGGGAGAAAGTACTTTCAAATCCTCCCTGGCTTTTACAGACTGCACTAAGAAATTATTAAATTTTCTCTGTGATCTGACTGTGTTTCTGTCAGGGTGACCCTAATTCCATTAAAGCAGCTGGGAGCTGATTCAGGATGGCTGTTTTACACCTTCTCCCTCAGCTTGCTTGTGTTGGGGGGGGGTTTATGCACTCTGTGCTTCCCTGTCTGTCAGCTTTCAATTGTGCATGGCTGAAATGGCTTTGCAGATTTCATTTAATGTTCAGTTCAATTGTTAGCTAAAAGATGTTCTTTTTCCAGCTTTTGGAAATATGTCATTTACTCTAATAAAATAAGAAACAACAACAAAAAAATCCCCTCTCAAAACAAAATGTAGAGAAAACAGGGAAAAAAATCAATCCTGTCATCAGAAATCATCAGTGATATGTTTCGTTGCTGGTTGGTTTTTTAAAAATTAGGCTTGGTTTTTGAAGTCCTGGGCACAGCTTCCATTAGCCAAAGGAAGAGACTAAGTGACCCATCCAAAGTCTTTTCTACCCAAAATACATCTTGGTTTGTCTTGCACAGAATTTCAAAGGGCTGAAGCTAGAAAACCACTTCAAAAGTGACCTTGTAGATGGAAAGAACTAAGGCAGTATTAGGCCAACTACCTGTGAAGTGACACGTGGTAAACAAACAATTTGCACCTTTTGATTTCTAAAGATAGAGCAAACTCTATAGGCTTTTGGTTGAGGGGGAGTAGGGGAAGCGTGTGGCAGTGAGCTGGGGCTGGAGAAGGCGCATCTCTGTCTTTCACCACCTCTGGTGAGCAAGGACCCAAAGTGGCCCTTGTAAAGGATAGCTTTATATCCAAAATGTACATATGTCATGCAGATCTTTTAATTTAGTTTTTTTCCAACATTTTTCCATGTTTCTTGGATGTTAATTGGGTTGAGGAGACACAGACACATTAAAAAAGAAAATAGGAAGATGAAACACTGGCGCTTGGAAAGGTTGGGCAAAGGAAGAGTACTGATGGGCTTTCTAGACAGGCGGTTCCAGGTGAGCTCAGTTTTGCTAGGGATTTTGCGTTGCACCTGAAGGACTGTCTGGAGATTTTGGACAGAACACAGGAGTGTTTGTTACAGCACCTGGTTCCCCTTGTGCCCCAGCTCTGCTGTTGCATCCCTTGGTTCAGCGTGGCGGGCTTCAACTCCCCAGTTCAGCTCTACCTTCTTTCCTTCGTAACCTGAATGATGCTTAAACAACAGTCCAGCTCCGAACACAGCTGCTCCGTGCCACCCTCTGGGGATGGGCTTGCTGTCGTGCCGATCTGGAAAACAGCCACTTTGCTGAGTTGGGCAGCAGGGTCCTGTCCCAAAAGCTGGACCAGAGGCTGCTCTGCTGCTGCTTCACATCTGTTTCTGCTTCCTGGTCTCTTTGCTTGCCTGCCTGTCCCCAAACACTGCACGTAGTGATTATGTGTAACTGGTATGATTGGATCTCCAGGTATTGCAGCACAGGTAAATACTAATTTTCTATAATTCTGTCTTGACTAGCTTGACAAATTTCTCAGTGAAAAGAACATGTAACATGTTGTTTAGGAAAACCCCTGGAAACCCCTGTACCTGAGGCACCAGGGTTGCATCATTAAGGGACAGGTTAAAAAACTAACCATGGTTATCGATCAGCTTTATTTTTGGTGTCCTTATGCATCATGCTTTTTCAGGTATAAATGAATTCTGCACTTTTCCATAAAATATCTAAATACTGCCAACTTGTAACTGGATATTACAGACACTGAGGTAGGAGGGATTCTCCGAATGCAAATGCCATGTGTCAAGCAGAGGACGGATCCTTTGCTGCCTTTATGGCCTTGCCCCTTTTAGCTCCAGCACTTGTAGGAGGGATGTGAATCCGTTTGGGTAGCTACCTAACAGCAGGTCACAGCATTGCCATTTGTCTTTTTTTATTTATTGTTAAAGCCACCGTCATCCATCAATCAACATCGGCTGCTAGGTCAGAGGTCCGCCGATGCCCAAATCCCTTGGCCAGCAGTGGTCAGTACACAGCATAAATGCACAGCGATCCCTTCCTGGTGTCATCGTTTGGCCTTCAAGCCAAGCGGTGGCTCCAGAGCCACAGAGGCGGTGTAGTAGCTTCAGACGAGCTCACTCTGGGTTTTTGCTCTCAGGCAGCTCTGAGAACATCCTCAGTCTTCAGGGTCTTCCTAGGGCCAGTGGTTTGCATGGAGGCCACTGTGCAGGCCCTGACTTTTGTCCCCTGGCTCCGTGTTTAACCCACTCGCTGCCACTCTGCGGGGCCAAGCAGTCTCACCTGCCTTTTGGCATCATTCAGACTCAGCTGCGTAACCAGTTACTCTCTTGCCTTCACGAGGGAGTTCAATGTTTAAATGTCCGTGTAAGTTATGCAGCACAGCAGCAAACCTTGAGGGGCTGATATATTTAATACATGTTCTTTGAGAGACTGCGTGCTTATTGGCTTGGTGATATAGAAAACCAGTAAAACTACCTGCTTAAAATTTTATCTTCAGTGTAGATTCATGGTTTTTAAGGGTGGGCATCAGATCAGTGTAGTCATCTACTCTGACCTGCGCAGCACAGGCTTTATAATTTCAGCTAGTAATTTCTGCATCTACTTTTAACAGCTGTGGATGAGCTAGCACATAGCTTTTAGGAGGCTATCAAATCACAATTTGAAAACTAAATGGTAGAGAATTTACCCGTCTCCTATGTGATCTGTAAAAATGACAAGTAATCATTACTTCTACACATCTGTATTTATTTCAGGCTTCGTTTATGTGTTTTTTGGGTTCAGACACTGGATGTTGTAAACTGTGTCAGCAAGGCTGGAGAGTCACTACTTAATGCCGTCTCCCTGAGAAGCATGTTGGAGTGAAGGAGATAGACAAAGTGAAAGTTTGTCCTTTTTGTTCTAGAAAAATGGATTGGTCTTGGGGGTTTTTTTGATAAGATAATTTTTATAGTTCTTCACTGACCTTCCAGACTTTTCAATATGTTTTTTTTTAAAGTCAAGGGACTAGGGCCAAGAAGAGAAGTGGCCACATCTTGCCACAGTACAATGGCACTTCAGCCCTTCTGCCCTTGGTGAGCTGGGAACACAGTCCTGCACAATGACCTTTGAATCCCTTTCTGGGCCTTCGATTCCCAGGATGCAAACTTTTATTTCATTAGCGTGGCTGGGATTTTTGCTCATGAATATCTGCCTTTAATACATTAAAATGCATTTTGCTGGATCCCAGCTCATCCAGTAATTCATGTAATTCTGTACAGGTTATCTTCCCTTACTGCTAGTATAGCTTTACCATGGTAAAGCGTACCCTTTGCTTTCCAAATCTAGTTGCAAGGTAGTTGCATCTGTTTCCCAGATGTTAAATCAGTTGTGACTATTTGCAGAGGCTGCTGTGAGTATTTTAAGGAGAGATTTAAGATATCCTATAGTAGTGATGGTAACGTTCTTTGCAGGTGGAAAGGAGTGCCAGGAAACTTCATCAAACAGTATGGTTTGTCGTGCTGCTGCTTGCTGGTAGAGTAGTACTGGTGTCAGAAGGGGGAAACGTGTAGGTCTGCTGAAGCTATCTGTGTTTTAGCTGAGCAGTTGTGAAAAGCAATGAAGTGGTAATAGGGATGCTATTTTTTTATTTCTTTGATTATATCAGTTCGTTACATCGGTGCTTCAGAATGATACTGTAATATAAGATGATCAACTCATTTTTGTGAACAACCAAGAGTATGAAATTTGTTTGCTCAAAATGTTAGTCAATCTTTTTTGATGGTGAACATGTTTGGCTTTAAAAAGGGAAGACAAAAACTCCATCTGCTCATGGATGCTTTTTCTTTGGTAAGGTGTCTATGTATCAGTAGCTGAAAAGCAGTGGTGTACTTTTATTTGAATGCTGTATTTAGCCCCTTGTGACAATCAGTGCTCTGTCTATGCCAAAGACAAATCTCATCTATTTTGCTGGTGTGGAAACACCGTAGGGTGCTTACTGAAAATTTTGTCAAAGAAATGTCTTTTGCCTTGCACACTTTACTGACATATGATCACTGAATTAAACCAAAGCACATTTTATAGTGGATCATGGCTTTACATTCCTGTATGAATTGTAGCCTGTAATGCTAGACCTTGTCCTGATTGGCAGTTACATGTGGACTTTCTCTCCTGTGGTAGCAAAACCAAAAAATTTCAGAATATATTCGATTTCACGTAATAGAGGCTGGAATGAATTTGTAGTCCTGCTGTGCTTTTTCAGATGGCCTTTCATTGCAGGTACTTCTCATTATTTCTGTTTCTTTCCCATTAATTAAAAATACAACTTTCAGGAATGTATTTTGCAAAACTGGATTGAGACATAGTATACCTGATCAAAACCTAAAGGAAATACAGTTTAATGGCGTCAAGGTTGACCGGTCTGAGTTGGTGCTTTGGATAAAGTCAAGATGTCAAGAAGAGATTTAGACTCCATTTGTCTCTGCTGTGTGTGGTTATTCTGCTTGAGCCAATACCAGATTCTCTGAAAGTAACCATGGTCTCATAGAAAAGACCATATTCAGTCAGTCCACTATTGGCACTGGTTAATGCTGCACATCTAAAAGGAAGATCGCACTCCAGGAAATTCTTGTGGCTTGCTTTTGCTGCTGCTTTTCTTGTATTTTAAAAAAATTATTATTATTATTATTATAGTAAACTCTGTCTGTGTATGATGACTTTGTTGGTTCACCTCAAAGCTGAGTGATAAAAGCCACGCGGGGAGGAGAAGATGATGACTCTTGAGCCTCCGTACTTAGATATCAGAGTGCAGAACACCTACGTGTTTTCTTTAGGTTTATTTTTAGCCAAATTCACTTCAACTTTTAGTGCAACTGTTGTTGTGATACTTCTGTTATTTTGAAAATGGGATTTTAAAGAGGCCAGGAAATATTTAGCAGCTTTACTTGTGTAGGTTTTTTGCCCCTGAAAAACTCTATTACATGACCATTTAGAGTCTTGGCATTAGCACAACTGTGCCTGGCAGGTAGGATGGATGGTTTGTTTTCAACCGCTTGTCAAACCCAGTTGATGCTTGTGTGGATGGGAGACATGAGCAGGTGGCCAAGCGATGCTTATGTTGTGGGGCCGCATGTAAGGCGGAGATGGCCCTTCCTTGGTTTCCAAGCTTGAAACTGCAGTTCTGTCTTTGGAGGTAAATGTGAGAGCTGCCGTGCATCCGTTTCAGAGAGGATTTTGATCTTTGTATTTGAAAAAAACACAGCTTGGAAGCAAGAAGGCTATAGGTATGTTGTATTTATACAGCGTTTCATTTATAAGAGGGAAGATTCATTGGAAGAACTGAATGATGAGTAGTAAAAATTGTGTGAAATGCCAAAAACAGTTAAAAGACTGATATGATGAGGGTGACTCTCTATTCTAATCCTATTTAGCATCAAACAGAAGCTTTCAGTAGTTTCAGCATGCAACTGTAAAGAATTGAATTGACCTCATACCCTCACCACACTTGAATTTATAGGGCATTTAATGTAATATAATTTAATATGATGGGGGGGGGGAGAAGGAGAGAGAGTGAGTGAAGGGGGGATATGCTGGCAGGGGGAATCAGTAAAATTTGAAGAGGAAAACAGAGAAAATGCTTTCATCTTCGCACATAAAGGACTAGGTTGCCTTGTCCTGGCAGAGCATTCTCATTCTTGGCATGCTGACTACAAAGACTTTAGTATGGCTCTTGGGAGGATGATGAGGGTAGTCCAAGAGCTGGAAAGGCTCCCTTTGCTCCTGTTTGGTGTAACAAGTAATGGTCCTGGCTGTTGACTTGTCATATATTAATGCTTCGTATAGACATCCAACATACTTTTTAATGCTCCATTACACACAGTTTATCAGGGTTACACAAAGTTCTTCAGTTATAACCTCTTGTTTTCTGCTTTTTTATGAGTTTGTTTCATGACTGAAATGTGCTTGATCTTCAACCAAAGCTTAAGTCAGGGGGGGCAGTCAGGGGGGGCTGTATTTTATGAGTTGAAAATTTGTTTTTTGGATCTTTCTGCAAAAATTGTCTTTGGATGCTCTTAAAAACAAAGAGAGTGGAAAAATACTTTTGTACCCTATAAAACAAACTGTGGTGTTATTCATAGGTCTCTAGTCTAAAACATCTGTGAAAATATTTGACATTACTACAGATGCTTGTCAGCAGTCAGGAGAAAATGGAACGTGATTTCTGGGAGGGAGTGACCCATAGAAAAATAAGCTGCTGAATAATATAAAGGGGATTTCATGCTAAATCATCAAGTGCATGTGAGTGAAGGATGCTGCCTAAGCTTGTAACTAAATTGCCCACATATTCATTCTGTGAATGTAGCCAGAGCTGCTCTTGTCTCAACCTTCCAAAGACCCAGAGGTGCGCAGCAGAGGCAGTTCTCCAGATCCTACAGCACACAGCCTGGAACATGGGCGGAGAGAATTAATCCACATCAACACTGTGGAGTTTGTTTTCTAGGGCATTAGTCTATTTCTTGAGGCAATTGGTCAAATACAGTTTTCTTTCTTGAAGTTCCTCTGTTGGTTGTAGGCCACAAGGGTTTGGAGTTGTCTTTCTTGACGATGCCTGCTGAACCCTGATTCTGCCGTAGTAAATGCATGAAATATTTAATGTATTTAACTGTCTAAGCTAGTTGTTTTGGTTTTTTTTTCTGAAATGTTAAGATATGCCTCTCTTCCTATGGCTGTGGAGTTCTGTGCCTTTATTTTAGGAGCAGACTGATTTGAGGGCTTTTTACACGTTAAGACAGAATCCCTGTGAATTTGTATTGTTCAGTCAGCATCTATGCACTGCTCAACGTCTTTTCAATTAGACACACAGCCTTCTGTTGCAGATCAAGCAATTTATTTTTTTTTTTTTGAGGCAAATTAAATCTTCTGGCATTGTCTGTAGTATGTTGTGTGAGAACCATTCCCTGTGTAATTTTGAGGAATTTAAGAAACTCCACTTAACATATAAAGAGTAATATGCAGTATACCACATGGTGTTTTCCAGGCTTATGTCAAATTGCAGAAGAGACTGAATTCTTCTGTGTTAGTCGTTGCTGGACTGTGTCAAACTCAAGGTCTGTTTATCCCAGAATCACCCCAGTAATCCTCCAACCATGGCCAACAAATTCTACATATTTTAGAGAAGAGCAAAAAGAACAATCCCATACTCTTGCCTTTTCTCATCCCACCCAAATTAGTTTCCATTTCCTATGTAAAATTAGAAAATGTTGTAAGAAGCTGGACATTCATTATTGTTTCTGTAAAGCATTATTAATTGTAACAACTCTAAATATTGTTATATCCACATGGGCAAAGGAATAATGCCCAACATAGATTTGTCAAGGTCAGATCAATCTAATTTCCTTTAATGACAGGATAACAGGCTTTGTGAATGGAGAAGCAGTAGATGTCATTTATCTTTAGTAAAGCTTTCAGTGCTCCCTCATGAGACTTTTTCTTGTGAAACATCTGCTCATAGGGTGGGTATTTGGCAGTTTGGTAGCATTCAGCATTTGCAGTAATGATCTCTCTGATAGAATAGAGAACATGCTTATTAAATTTGCAGGCAACAACAAGCTGGGAAGAGCTGCAAGCATGTTGGAGGACACCATTAGAATTCAAAATGATCTTTACAAATTGGAGAAGCTGTCTGAAAGGATGCATGTCAATAAGGAGAAATGTGGATAGATGTTTGAAAATAGGTGTAATCAGCTACATAAATACAGAATGAGCAACAACTGCCTAGACAGCTGCTATACAGAAAAGGTCTTGCAGTGCTAATGGATCAGTAACCATACAGGAGTTAACAATGCCATGCTGGTTTGAGAGGGACAGACATCACAATGATATGCAGAAATGAGGACTACCACCTTGAAGACATGTTAGATAGCCTTTATACTCTGCTCACGTTGATAAGGCCTCCAACAAAACAACATCTCGTCTTGAGCATCCCACTGCCAGAATGGGAAAGACTGATTGAGGAGGAGTCAGTCCTCCCCATCCAGTGCTAGGAGATGAAATAATGTACTTAAACTGCATCTGGGAAGTTCAGGTGCTGAGCAATGCTTGCTGACGTGAAGGATTGTGGAGCACCGAGTTGAATTTCCACAGGAATTTCTAGAATCTCATATAAAAACACAAAGTATTCCCTCATACAGGTTTTGAAATGCCAGTGATATTTCTTAAATTTAATGTTTCTTTACCTTTGTTTATGAATCAGGAAGGTACAGGCTCTCAGCCTGTCTTCTCTAGGACTCTGGTATTTTTATCTTGTCCTTTTTTGTCCTTCTCTCAAGTGACAATTACTCTCTTCCATCTTTGTAACTTTGTGTGAAAGTGTTTTCCAGGCCCTTAGTCCTCCTCAGTCCCTTTCTCTGTCTTTCTACCTTTCCTTAAAAAGCACTGATGGGGAGAACCTCTATATGTGGTTTCCTCATGAACTCTTATAGGTTTGCTGTCTTCTTGCCCACATCTGTGGCACTGACTTAAAGGTCTTTCAGCTGTCTGCCACAATGCGTGGTTCAACTTCTGAAGCCATAGGGTTAATTCAGTTCTGCAAATTCTAACAGGTAGTTCTGGTTTTGCCTCTTTCTGTTTGTAAGTAATTGCCTGCCCTGAGACTTTACCACCCTGTGCCACATACGTGCAGACATCTGGGAACTCTTATGGTTGAGGGAGCTTTGCTGCACCGCGGCACGGCAGGGAGTCTTGGTGCATGTACAGTGCTTGCTGCTGTAATGCACAAAAGCTTGTCCTTGTCACAGCACCAAACCTCTCTGCTGTCCTGCAGTTATTGCCAATTCATGAAGCTGATGTGGTTTTGACAGACTGTCTAACACACAGCAGAGCAGGTTGGAGGGTCTGCCTGTCAGACCCCCCCCAGGGGAGCGATGCTCCTTGCTCTCTAGAGCCCTGCTGACCAGCAGCCCTTGGATGGTGCATCGAAACAGCTTCTGGCAGCAAAAAATTCATTGAGGGTCTTGTAATGTCTTCTGACTGAAATGTCTCTTAATGCCCATTTGTGTGCATGAAAGGGAAAATGTATTAAAAATGTGTGTTAGTGTAGAATACTTTTAATGTCAACAGTAGTGGAAAGGAAGATGTCAGGGCTTTTTTCTTTCCTTTTTATTTTTTTTTTCCCCTTCTCCTTCCAGTAGTTATTCTTTCTATGAATAACTATCAATCAACCCATGGACTTCTGTCTGGTGAGTGGAGTCCAAGGACTGTATTGGATGGGAGTGCCTCATGCTTCATGTTAAAATATTATGGTTAATTCATTGTGTGTTTGTTTTGGAGAAGAAAAAGCTGTCTACCCACCTAAACTTTTCCTTTCTTGGGTTTCATATAATAGGCATGTACTTCTTGGAAAGTTTTCTCAAAAACAGATCAGAGGAAATTTGTCTTTTTAATGAATTGATTTAAATCAAGATGCAGGCCATTACATGAGATCCTGAATTCTGGAAACTCTAGCCATTATGTTGGGGTGTTTTTTGAAGTCAGACTTTGGCTTCAAACTGCAATTATTTTTCACAAGACCAGGAATGAAATCTGTTGCCTGTTATGAATAATAGAGTATGGTAATATCACAGCTATATATGCAAACTCTGCAGACTGGCAGCACAGCTGCTAAGTGTTACGTTTTTAAAATATGTACAATCTTTTGTCAACAGAATTAAACCAGGAACATTACATGGTTTGTTTCTGCATGAGGATGTTTTGTAGGGAAATTTAATGATGAACTGTTTTACATTTTGACCTTTAATTTTTTCTTCTTTTTTTTTTTCCTGAGGCTTTGCATATTCTAGTGAATTGGGGAGATCCTTAAATTAAGACATGTGGAATCCTAATGGCCAGCCTGACATTTCCTAGGCCTGGCTGGATACCTGGGCTTGATTAGTTTTCTAATGTACCTGTTCTGCCAAGCTGGAGAGGCTCGCACACTTGGCAGCTGAGCTTTCTTTAAAGGGATTGTACTGTAAACCTCATTCCAATTAAAGGGTGATGCTGTTCTATTAATGGAAAGTTGTTTTATTGTTCCTCTCCCCTGATATGCATGCATGTGGAGTGTTGTAGGGAAGTGTTATCGCTGTTGTTTTTGTAGTTCCTTCTTATCTTCCATCAGTCTTCATATACAAAAAAGTGAGAAATGCAGCGTGCCCAGCTGTCTGAGGGCGAATGTGAATCAGCAAGATAAACCTTCAGAGGGTGTAATGGGTCTGACTACAGATGATCCTTCAGCTCTCTGCTTCCATCCCATAGCCTGTGTTTTGTGTCGAACCACAGGCAGTGGGAGAAAAGGGTTGGAAATACAGCTAAGAACCCACGGCAGCCCTTCATTTTGATGCTGAGAAGGGAATGATGCATGCTCAGGCCATCTTTTTCTACTCTCCTACTACCTAGGGAGCAGAGGCATCAAAGAGAACAACCCAAGAACGTGAGAAAGTAAGAAATGAGTAAATGTGAAGAATATAGTACATTCCAGTTTTCTGTCGCTCGCCAGGAAAAAGCTAGAACAGGCTTTAGAGCCTTGCTGCTTAAGAGAAGATGCAGGCAAGTGCTGCTCTCCCGAAATGCCCCAGCAGCTCCTCAGGTGTTTCTGTTTCTCTCACCTGCAAAGAGAAACGCCAACATTAGCAGATCATTGATTGTGTCTGTGCTGGCAGAGGGTCCCAGAACTGATTTATAGCACTTGTTCAGCTTTCAGTGAGCAGCAAATGCGTTGCTTAATTATTCATGGCAGATGTATTATTGCAGGAAATTAAGACATCAAGGAAACAAGTAAAAACTATTACTAAATAGAGCTATAAACAAGGTAACGTAGAAGGAGATGCAGGGGGACAGCGCTGAGATGTTAAAATAACCTCGTGCTCAGGAAGGTTTCAAGCCTTCCAAAAATAATTGGTTAAATTCCCACATCTTTAAGTGATCATTCATGGTACATAATTAAATATTCTGTTAGCTAACAACTTGGGCTTAATTTGTTACATTTGTCATCTAAATTATCGCATTTGTGAATGTGTGAAACCTTCCTATTGCTCCTTTCAGCATATCTGCTGATGTAAAGTCACGGTCCTCTTTACGTCTTCAGCTTTCCTTGAAAGCTTTGGCGTTTAACTGGTGCAGTTATGTTAAGGCACCCTTCGTTTTTCTGTACCAAAGAAACTGGGTTTGGGTCCCTGGGCTACTGTTCTGCCTGGAGTGGTGGTGTGGGATGCCACCACTCTGTGCTGCTAGCACTAGATTTCCCTTTTGGGAAAGGGTTTGAAACCACGCTGCAGACACGTGCCCGGCTCTTGCCAGTGATACCGCAGCTTTACTTGAAGAGTAATTCATGCCTGTTGGTCACCTCTGCCATGAACCTCTCCTCCCATCTGTACCCAACACCCCATACTCAGAGAGGCCAGTGCTGTTGGCTTTGAAGAGCACCAGCCCCTTCATGCTCATCAGGTGGCACCAGGAGGTGCCCAGTGTTTGACGAGGATCCTTTATTCATAAAGGGTGTTTCTCATTTACAGTTGCTCCAAGTTCCCATTAACTTTAAACTTGGCAGATTTCATGGTGGTTTTTCAAAAGTAACTGACCAAAAGTTTCTGAGAAGGAAGTGGTTTAAAGAAAACCCTTTCAACTTTTCTTTTTAAAGTAGAATTCTTAGTGTTATTAAAAAAATTATAGAGAGCACCTCTAAGTTTGTGTGTAACCTCAGGCTTCCAGGACTTTCCATTTCATTACTGTTCATAAGCTCATTATTTTGGTACATCTCTAGTAATTTTGTAGCCCTTTACTATATAACTTCAATTATGCGGTTTGAAAAGTAATCATATTAGAAGTCCTGGTACAGAGGACTCGGAGCAATTTTGAGGCAGGCAAATGGATAATTCAGCGCCGTATCACAGAGAGTGTGTCTACAGACAGGGTTGCTCTTAGAAATGTCTTTTCTGCGGTGCAGGTATACAAAGTGTCAAAAATTAGGGATTTTTCATTATTCATAGTGCTTCCAATTTAGTGACGTCATAGCCTGGTGTGGTTCTGTTCCGGTGACAGCAGGTGTTGAAGGGTGTTTGCAAATGTAGACTCTTTGGTGTGTGAATATAGGAGATGGAAAGAAGATATTCTTTAACTTGTCTTATAATGTGAATTTTCCTGGTTCTTGCAAGCATGGTATATGCACAGCACATAAATGAATGTAATGAATGATAGGAATTGGGCAAAAAAGAGATCTTCCAAGAGTCTGACACTGAATCGTAAACATTGAGGAACGTGTTCCTAGTGGGGTTTTGTGAGAGCTTGCTGTTCTGTGCACGTGCACCTCGGGATCGCCCAAACAGAGCTTTGCCTGCAGACCTAATCAATTGGTTCTTGAGCTGTTTAGCTTTTTTAATTACTCTTGTCAAAGTGAAAATTATGTGAAAGGACTTGACTGTGCAATTAGCTGCTGAACATTTTCTGCAGCAATAGTGGGAAGACAATACCAAGTCCCAGAATAGCAGCAGATACAACCATAGGAACAAATCTGCTTCAGTGAAGAAAGAGATATTCTAGTAACTAATCTGAATGAAAGATAATTTATGTTTTAAATATGCATATATTCACAGATGTGAGCAGGAAAGGCTGTTTGTGTTAGAAATGCCAGGTTGAATCCCCAGCTGAATGCCAGGTTAGTTATCACTTGCTGATTTCTCTCTGATTTGTGGACCCTGCTCTTCATAAGCAGAGGCTGCCCCTCTGCCTGCAGAGCATGTTAGAAGAGGCACCAACTCACTGACCTCCATGCTGCCAGGTATGTCATGTGCATTGCTAAATTTTAGGAAAAAAAAGGCTCCTCTTTCCTGCGCTGCAGCCATGGGAGAGCACGTGTTGAGTTTCTTCTGTGGGCCGTGAGAGCCTGGTTAGTGTTCATTCAATGATCTATAGATCATCTGCTCAGACAAATTGTATCTCTCAACAGCTTCGCACTAAACTAATCTAGGCATTTAAAAAATAAATAAATGAGGCAATGTCTATAAAGAGCTCCTGTCTAGCGAAGTGGAGCAGTTGGAGCCTGATTAATGAATCCCATCTACCAGCCTGTGTGTGTATTCATCACTCCCTGGCACCAAGCTCGGTCACCCAGGATGGCCCTTGCCAAAACCACACCATCCACCACCAGTGATTCTGGCCAAGGACAGGGATTTCACGTCTGCAGGTTGGTGGATGACCACAGTGCAAAAGACAAAGCTCACAGGGGTTGTCTGTACCACTGCTGGTAGTGTTGCACGGCTCTGCAGTGTCCGGGACCAAAGTATGGTGGCACACCTTGGGAGAAACGTGATCTGATCCGTCTGGTGGCCCTCAGAGCAGTGGTGACACGTTGGTTTGCACCAAGTTAAAACAGTGTTTTTACAAATGCAATTAGAAAATAATGCAGTTTAGATTTGTATTTTGGAATGGGATGGAAGGGACCTGTGTCAGCTGCGTGCTGACTGCTCGAGCTACTTCTCTCTTCCCAAGAACAACGTGGTGAGGGTAGCTGAACAAATCCTTGTACTTGTCCTCCTGTGTTTGGAAATGCTTAATAGATTTGAAGGCTCAGAATTTTAATGCAGCTTTTTTTCTGTATTGATAGTGGGCTTTGAAGTCACTTGAACATTTTACTAAGCGTACATGCCAGGTTTTAAGTTATTTGTAGCAGGGTGCTTGATGGTTTCTGATCTCCATTAGGCTGTGTACTGGAAGGTCAGCCTGGACGCATACGGACTTGCCTAAAATAATTTATTCGGCTGCCTTTTAGTGCCTGCTGCACCTGAATGTGTTGCTAGAAAAGGTAATTGCTTCTTTTGGATAGTGAATAACAAATAAAATCTCTCCCAAGACACAATGTTTTTATAAGGACTCAAGTTCCAGGACCGTACATGGGTGGGACTTCTTGTTTTTTTGCTCAGGAGATGAGCAGGGTCAGACCCAGCAGCGCTGAGACATCCATTCCCGTGGAGAGGTTTGAAAGCAGGTGAAAAGGGCTCAGAAACTAGAGGAATTCTTTTATTTGGTCTGAAAAAGTCAGCACATCCACTTCTAGTTTTGGATAGCTAGAGGCAGCAAGATACTATGAGTACAGAAAGTTATTTTTAATGATGTAGAATACGTAGCCTGCATACATGTGCAAGCTGACTACAGTGAAATCAAGGAAACCAACCCATTTCAGGCTTAATCGTGGGGGGATTTTTTTTAGCAATTTGAGAAGTTCTAAGTATATGTGATAGCAGGTCCTTTTTGTCTATGAAACCTGTTTTATTTGGTGCATGAGACAGCAGGGGTTTGGGAATGGATGATCTCTGTGTGGGGAAGGACTCTGGTACTGGGAACTGCAGGCTTGTTTCGCTGAAAAAGCTGGAAGGACTGTAATAAATAGGTTTGAATTCCAGCAGCCAGGGAGATGCCCCTACCTGTAAAAAGTGAGCAAATCTATTGCGGGGGTAACTTTTAAAGGTAAGCAATAGGGTGTAACCTCAGCACAGAAGATGGTGCTGCTCCTGTTAGATCATGAGAGCACTTACTGAAGGGACAAAACCACACCACTTTTCAGATTACAGAGTTCCAAATTGTCTCTAGTGTGTGCTGTCCTGTTAATCCTGAGGCGCGTATTACAAATCCCTTGGAAGAACAATGAAGAGCTGCTTTCTGTTCTGAGATCTGATAAAAAATAGAGAGAGGTTAAGACTGAGCTGTGAGCATCATTTTTTTTAAGCTGCAAAAAGGGTGAATATGAGGGAAAAGCTGCATCTGCCTGGGGAAATGTGAATACCTTTTCTCAACGTGTTTGCAGATGGATAACCTTACAGGTATGTGAGAAATGTTTGCATTTTTGAGCTCCAAGAGGTGCTTGAGACATGCTGGTCTGCCGTCTTCACCTCCCTCCTCCTGCTTTGCTGCTTGTGATTTAACATTTTTGAAGTTCTTTGGGGAGCTATACTTTGTCCCTGCAATCATTTTTAAATTATAAATGATTTTTATAAGCAAATCCTCTTGACTGTGGATCAGCAATCTCTGTAAATTATTTGCTGGGATACTTAATTTGAAGTTTCTTCATTGCTTATGACAAGATGTTTCTGCTGCTGTCACTGTTGATGATTCATAGCTCAAGTGAAGTGCTTAGGACTTCAGAAAACATGTAACGCAGGCAGTTCTACTCATAATATCTTTCCATCCTTTAAAAAAAAAAAAAAAAA
>VZTM01032495.1:374517-599006 GCA_013400555.1 Jacana jacana
AAAGGTCCCACGAGAGCTGTAGTGGACTGTGCTGAACTGATGTGTGAGGCTTGGCTGCGGGACTGGCTCTGAAAGGAGGAGGGAGGAGGCAGGGACCCATCCTGATGCTGAATTGCTGGAGAAACTGGGGATAACACACGCTCCTAATTATTTTCTTTTCTCCTGAGTTATGTGTATGAGCAGCCAGGGGAGTTTGTGAGCCTGTTAATGTGTGTGTGTGTGCACAGGGACAAGATCCTTGTTGCAGTCCCATCGGATTTGGGATGTTCCGTTTTAACAGCTGGGCTGACGGTGCTGTATTGCATGTTCTTGCCTCAGCCACGGGATATCTGGGTGGGCAATTAGAAGGAAGGAGAAAATGAAAGGGGAGGGGGGGCTTGGCTGGTTAGAGGAAAAAAAACCAACCCATAAACCGGAGTATTGAAGTAATGGTACCATCTGGATGTGGCTGATAGTGTGCTCAGTGTCTGTGTCAGAGCAAAAAGGGATCCCTATTAAAATTATGCAGACACAAACCTTTTAAGGGCAGGAGGAGGGAGTGGCTGGCTGCCTAAATTCCTGCTGTTTTGCCTTCGCTGATGTTTTCCCTGCAAGAAGCATCAATGAGGGAGCCTGACAGATGGCAACAAAGAGAGTGGTGCAAACGAGGGCACTCCTGCAAAATAAACGTTGAGCTTTAACCGTTTCAGTAGAGTATTTAATTTGCGCAGAACTACACAGGCACGTTACAGCGGTTAGGTGAAATTTTCAGGGGAAGAAAAAAAGGAGTTGGTGGTTGTTTTTTCCCCAGCCAAGCTGAATTCCAGGGATGCCACCGGGAGCAGCTGCGCGCCCTGAATGCTGATGGGCAGCTGGTGCTGGTCGCGCTCCCCCACCAACTTCCTCCGTTTCTCAAGAAAATTCTCGTGTTCTTCTCTGGGGCATCGCATTATCGGAGTGCATTTGCAGCTGTACCAGTTCAGTGAAAAGAAACAAAATCATGAATGAGCCAGAAGGGCTTAAGGGGGGGGTGAAGACTCTGACTGGTCTGGGCAGGTGGTGTTTGAGGGCTCTGTACTGGCAGCCAGTTCAGGGTAGAGAAAGTCACTTGTTTCAAGTAGTTTTACTGGGCTTTGGTTGGGTTTTAGCTTTTTGGCTGTTCTTGGCCTTGTGGAAGGGTGGAAGAGAGTGGGGGGAACTGAAGAGTTTGTTGCTGGAACTGGATGAGGTAGACATGAGTGGAGGAAATTTTTGATAATTTGGGAAGGTCACGATGTGGGCTTTTTATAGACTCGAGTCTTTTAAATCTAAAGCAGTGTTGGAGCTGCTGTATGTTTGAAAGCACTTAAGGTTTGAGTGGACCATAAAAATGTGTGCAGATGTTCTTCCTTCTTGACTTGCAGCGTTCGGGATATTCAAACCACAGCGGTGACTTTCTTCAGAAATTGTTTTATGGGGGGTCTCCACAGTCTTTTAAAACCAAACCAAGATTTTCTCTCCAATATTTGACCTTCACTAGAGAAACATGTGAAAAGAACATTCCGGTGTGTGTTTCTGCAGGTATAAATTATATCATTTGCATTATAAAGAGAAAGCCTTTTTGAGTCACAAGCAAAAGGCGGTGGAGTGGAAAGGTGAGCTGCTGCACCTCCACCTCATTACCTGAACTCTGAATGCTGGGTTTCTTACCCCAGCTTTGTGCTCGTGGTGTGGCAGGTGTCAGTTCAAGCTGAATTTATGCTGTGTTTGATGGGTTTACTTTTTTTTGTGTGTGTGTGTAAATCACTGATGTATTAATGAATGCAAACTCAGTTGAGACCCTCATAGGACCTTGCATATTGCATCCGAAATGCTGACAGAGAAACTAATCTTTTCTTTTTTAATATTAAAGAACAATAACAGCTTATTTAACACTGGATGAAAAAGAGGCTTCAGTAGCAATGCACTCCAGTGAAATAACGAAGGTATTTCTGTGAGCTGCTCTACATCAAAGCTACAGAGCAAGATTTCGCTGCCACGATGTGACCTCAGCGGTGCTTCAAAGTGCTGGTGCTTTTGCCCCTCAGCCAGCTCCGTGTTTTCACTTTGACTACTGGTGTTCCTGCTTAAACCACAGAAAAAGACTTTTATCAAAGCACTTCCTTAGGAAAACTTTTCCTTAAATATATGGACTTTTGAAATCAAATGCCACAAATGTTTTTTTCAGTTGCCATATTAGCCCACTTGGCAGAAATAGAAGAAACTTGAGTGTAGGGGAACGTCTTAGGGAAGAAACTCCCTTTCAGTGGTTTCTGCAAAAATAAATGCACGTTTTTTCAGTGGTATTCATTTTTGCTTTTTTTATAGTTGTGTTGCATGTGAACTTTGCATGTGTTTTTGATGTTTCACTACTGGTTTAGCACCCTTACTCATTAAGGAGCTCCATCTCATTTGTACGTGTGAGTTGTATTTCTGCATTGTTTCATGGAAAGTGACAGTAATTTATTGACTCTGGTAATGAGATGTGTGATCTGGATCAAGTTCTTGTGAAACCTCCATAAACCCAAAATAGCCAGCCCGTTATCAGTTAATACTGACCAGTATCAGTGATTTTCCCTACAGGAAATTAAAATGTTCAAGCATTAGATCAGGGGCCTTAATCCAGTTTCCTCCCTGTTCCTTCTTTATCTCCCTATTTTAGTCTAAACTGGAGACAGTTTGGATGCTGTATAGGTTGGGTCTCAATTTAATCTGCAAACCTGTTTGTTTCTGGTGGATTTTTATGCGTTGATGACTTTCTGAACAGATGGTGTTGGTTCAACCCACCAGCCTCAGGAGCTGCTCTGCTTTGGTTGGGGTTCCCCTTGCAGTGGACCGCATGGTGGGGTACCCTTCTCCGTGTGTCTTTGGGAACTTTTTCCCTTGTTGCCCTTTCCCCAGGCAGGGCTCTCCAGGTATGTGCCCATGCTGTATTACCTTTGCCTCAAACACAAGCAAAACCACCTATCTGTCTCCTTCCTTGAAGAAATTAGGTAAAACCCAGGAATGGCAATTGAAGTGGTCTCACTGCATACAGACCCATTTATTTCTTCCTGGAAAAGCCAAGATAAGCCTCTAAAAGCAGATGTAGGTCTGGTGACACCACGCCAGCTGAGCATATGGGGAGCTCCGGGTTCTTCTCCCCACTCCGCTTTTGGCTCACTTTTTGGGAGGAGGAGGGACCTGGCAAGGATTCATAGCATGGTGTAAATTTCATTTGTCCCTCCAGACACGGGAATTAAAATGCCTCAGCATTTATGGAGGGAAGGTAGTTACCATGGCTAGTTACAGTTAGTCTCCTTGTGCTGATTTGCTTCTTTTTTGGACGTGTTTTCACCTATTGCTAATGAATTTAAGAAACAGATGAGTAATTTTTGCTTAATTAAGACTAATCTTGAGATTTGGAGTAATACGCTATTTTTTGCTATGCTTTTTCTGTTTTAAAAGCTGATATGGAGAAAAAGCAGCTCAATAGACCATTTAATGAAGGATAAAAATGATCAGGTCATGCATTCTCTCCTTGTATTGTTCGACCATAACATACTATATATCCTGTCATTATTCCCACCCCATCCATTAGCCATCACAGTTCAGAAATAAACAAATTCCCTGCTCCCTTCTCCATTAAATGTAATTTTATAAACTGCATTATAACAAAGCTAACTGAGTAGGGAAAAAAGACCTTACTTTTCAATGTAAATGGCATAAATCTGATTGTGCAGAGAGGATGTGTGGGAAGGTATTGTTGCTGTAAGGATATTAGATGAATAAATTAAAAAAAAATTAAATCAAAGAACTGTTTTAGAATTCAGTAGTTGCAATCAAGAAGTAAAAGTCTTTTTGGGGAAAATGGAAATACTTCTCCTCCTAGAGGAGCACACTGAAAAACAAGAGTGAAAAATCGCAGGTTGCAACCAGGGTGACAGAAACTTTTTTTAATGGTGAGAGTGGCTGGTGCCCAGCAGGAATAGGGGATGAGAGGTTTGGGGAGCTCAGCAAAGCTCAGCAGGGCAAGGTCCTGAGCTACCTGCTTTAAACTTTAATTCCTACTTTAAAGATAGTGTTGCTCTGAGCAGGAGGTGAGAGTATCTGACATGCATGTGTTCCTTCCAACTCCAATTATTCAGTCCTTTATGTGATGGACTAAGACCTTTCATATAAGAAATTTGGGAAACAACTTCATTGATGCTGTGGGGTTCTGTGTGGCATCTACCCAGAGCGTGTTGCAGCAGGGTGAGCAGTGGTGTGTTTCCCTTACACCTTGTTGGCAGCTTCTGGAAACGGGTGAAAACAGCAAGGTGAGTTGGAAATGCAAAAATGAAGCTTTCTATCTACAAAAGTAGTACAGAATAGAGCTACCTTAAATTTTGCCATGGTTTAGAAGTTGTCATCTTTTTTTGGAGAGGGAATGGGGGGTGATCATTCTCTTCTTATTCAGTTTTTCAACCATATTTCCTTTTTATGGGGATGGTGAAAGCTGGTGCATAACATGATTCAGTACAGCGTGCAGTATGCTGTAAATGAGCGTTGATCTCTCTCCTTTCTGGGCTTTGCATTATTTATAAATCAGGCTCCACATAATTGCATTTGAATACTAGTAACTAGTCATGTTTGCCATAAAAATAGAAAATGCATATTTTAGACAATTTCTTTAGAACTGTTTAATCTTTTTCCTTTGGGTGTCCCTGTCGTTCTGAACTCTGCTAGAGTCCAGCTCCTCCTTCGTCTGTACTCAAGTGATACTCGCTCTTCAGAGTTAATCTCTAACAGTTGGGATATCCACGTTTCTGAGGTGGCTTCAAACACTGTTGTTTCCTCTCCCATTTCCCAAAAATATTGTGAAATAACAAACTGAGCATTGAGCTCCTGGTGCCCCTTTAGATGTCCTTGTCTTTGGTGATCTTGTGCCTTGTCCTGGCTGCTGGTGCCAAGTTTTGTGGTGATTCCATGGGGCTGACCGATGGTGGGGGAGTCACCTGGTCCCAGTTTATTTCTGAGTCACCCTGAAATGAACGTTTTTTTCTCTTTGCTCTTTAGCAGAGGGAGAAGAGGTGATTCTCTCAGCCTAGAGGACTGTTTGTTAGAATTCAATCTTGGGGTGAATTTTGAGGGGAAAAAAATAATGGAATGTGGTAGTCAAAAGTTCAAGTGAGAGCTGTGGGGAAGGCGGAGGTTGCTGCAGAGTGCTTGCTAATTAGGAAGGGAGGGCAGTGCTTTACTGCAGAGTAGCTGAAGAGCTCTAGACCTACATCTATACATCCATAACGCCTGCTGATCCGAAGGGACGCTTGAAAGACCATGAGCCTGTGCTTCTCTGGTGGCAGTCTGCCGGCTCAGGGTAACACTGTGTCCTCCTGACTGATCAGTTTTGTTTCTCTAATTGGCAGGCAGTGATGAATGCAGTCCTTGAGGAAGTTTCTCTTGTTTTTCCTGTGTTTAAAAATGTCAAGTGGACGCATTAAATACAGCCCTCTAAAATACAGCCCATCTATCTGTCTATGTGCTGGCAAAAGTAGCAGCCAGTGTATGGCAAGTGACTCAGGTGGCTTTTCTCTCTCTCCTTTCAGAGCCCATTCTCTCTTGGGAAGGCCTGGTAGGTTCTCGGCTAATTCAGAGATATCTATCTGTCTGTCTGTCTATCTATCTATCTGTCTATCCTGATATAGATCTATATATCGATATATAGAATTCTTTTTTCTTTTTTAATCCCTTTTCCCTTCATCCAAGCCCCCAGCCATTGAGATGGATGGAGGCTGTTGGGTTTCCAGCCCTGTGTGCATTCCCTGTGCTGGGCAGGGGCTGGCTGCAGAGACCGTCAGCATCAGTTTAAAGCTCGGGCGGCTGCAACGATTAGATGTGGGAGCTGATTATCATTTCAGGGGCAGAAGACAATCAACATTACACCTAATTATAAATGTGCTTGTTTAATCTCTTAATGTTTCTCGTTTGACCTGTGTCATGCCTGTTCCTTCGAGCCCATGTAAATGGTGACGAGGATTGCCGCCTCCTGCTTGCTGCGCTTTGCTGCCGGAATCTCTTGGCCATACATATATGTGTCAGTCCTCTCTTGTTCAGATTGAGGTTAAATCCATTTAAGGTAAACAGATTAACACATTTTCCCATGTCTAACGTGGGAGCAGCGAGTCTGTCATTTCCCTAAAAGCATTGCATACGACAGGTCCCAGATGCTGAGCTTCTCTGGGCAGCTGTGTGATTCGCTTGACTGGATGGGTTTTACAGCTGGTGTCCGGCTGTTCTTTGTTGTGTTTATCTGCAGTCTCTGGGGCTAATCAGATTAGCAGATAGTGTAATCTTGCTAAATATCTGATTCCCTTCTGAGCCCCAGGGTGTCAGCTTTACTGGTCTCTGTGGTTTCTGCAGGGGGCTGTGCTTTGGGAGGTGGCAGAGGTCGCTCCGAAGCAGCAGCTGCGTCTCCCTGATCCTGCTCCGGAGCCCAGAGTAGGCTCGTTCCCACAACTTCTGCTGCGGCTTTGTGCAACAAAGATAGTCAGCTAAAAGGAATTAGCTTTGATGATTGGCCTTAAATTTTGTCCTTCCCAGAGGAGCTGCCCTTGGTTTTAGGTTTTAAGTTTTCTACTGCAGGTTCTTCAACCCAAGTTACTGTCACTCAGTTGTGAGATGGAGGGGGTTGGGTTTCCAGAAATACTGCTTGGTGGCTTGGGCTCTTTGGAAATGGCAGTTGGACCCATCCCTGTGACTTCTCCAGCCTGGAGAGCCCTGGTGTGAGCTGTTTGTTCTGCAGAACATGGCTGTAAAGGAAGTTGCAGTGAGCAGGACTGGCACCAGTCTGCTGGTGGGTTGTGATGGAGCCCAGCTGTAAAGTGTATTTGATGGGGAGGGGGAAAGCAGTGGAGATGAAAAACAAACGGACTACAAAATTCACTCTGCAATTGCAGAAATCGAGGTCTTTGGCATGTTTATGACCTGTCTGTAATCTGCCATGTGCTGAAACTGAGCACAGCACATCTCAGCCTGAAACAAATTATTTAGTGCCTGCAAAAAGAAGCAGTACAGCAGAATTATACTTTTAAAGCACATTGAGCACGTGCAGTGAGCAGATACAGAATATTATTCCTTCTGTATAAAATACTTTTGATTTTTCTTTTTTGAACAAGTGTTTCATCCTATTAATATAGTCTAGAGCTCTACATAAGTTGAAACTTTTGTAGTTTTTTTTAAAGAAAGTTTGGCTGGCAGAGTTCAGTTTGTGCTGGTAAGGGGTTTTTATTGGGAAGGCTTGCTGACTATGTCCTGTACTAACTAGTTCTGCTGTCTGTGTAAACCAGGACACATTTGTTGCCCTTTTGAACAAGCAAAGAGAGCTTACTGGTAGAGCATGGTTGCCTGCCTCCTACCCACCAGAGCAGGACAAGCAGATGAAGCCATTTCTGTTCTGGGCACTTGACCTCTCTTAGCAGAACCCTCATTTGCTGGTGACTTGTCCAGGGTAGGAGAACGCTCATCGAACTGTTGATAATCCATGAGAATGCAGAGGTAACATGCACTGTGGATTGTTGGCTTTGGGAGCATTACGACTGAGCAGACTCCACCTGCTGTCTTTTCCCCTTAAAATGATGCTGGCTTGCTTTTCGGTGGACATAATTTAAATAGCTCTGTTTGGTTGTGTACAAGTCCTTCTCGGGAGCCTCAGGTGGCTCTCACTAGCCTTTTCTTAAAGCCCTGGTGCTTTCAAAGGAGGAAGGAGGTTCCCTGCACAACTGCCAGGCTCTCTTCCTGTGAGTCCTGGGTACATGCTCACACTGGCTCTGCTGGAGCAGCAGCAGCATCTTGCCTGTCTGTGCTGACTCCTGCCAGCACTGAAGAAAGCACCTAGCACCTGTCACAGACACAAGGATCCTTTTATTTTTTAATTCCCACTCCCCCCACTCCCCCCGCCTTGCTGCCTTAGGAGGGTCTGTATGGAGCTTAAACAGAGAAGTGAACACTCGGTGATTAAAAGTAAACCTCAACATTTTTTACTATAATGAGTGTAACAGAAAAAATAATGGAAGGCTCTGGCTGGGGGATTTATAAAGTATGGGATTTATAAACTTCCTCATGCTGTCAAGAGTTTCTGCTCAGGCTGCCTCCAGGACTGAAGCTTTTCTTTCCTGTATTGATGAACTCCTCCATTGCAGCCCTTTCCTTACAATGTTGTTTAATGAGCTGGAGAGAAAGTCCAGCATTTCAGAGGCAGAAGAGCGAAGAGGAGAGGCCTTTCCCTGCATGGAGGGCCCTGATGAGCAGGACTGAAGTTGCCACTTCAGAGATCAGATTTGATCTGTTCCAGGCTTCTCTGAACAGAATTTGCCTGTGCCTGTTGAAACTTGGATTTTTTCATTGACAAGACAATCATTTTGGGAAACAAGTGGAGCCGTGCAATAGCTTGCTTGGTTGTACATCTTGGTCACCAAGTGCTTTTCTGGGCTTGTCTTGCCTGAGTCCAGCAGGGTTTTCCCTGCTTTGGCTCAGGGAATGGCAGGGGGACCTATAGCTAGCACCAGAGGGAAGCTAGTATTTTAAAGCACTATACTAGTCTTCTCTATTTATCTGTCAGCTGTCATTAGTATCTGAGGATGCAGTTCCTGCTGCTTTGGCAGGAAATTTGCTTTGACAAATGAAAATGTGGTTGCTTTTGTTCTTAACTGAGAAAAGTGTTGGATGTCCCTGTGCAGGGCACATGGGTGGAGGTGGTGGAGCAGGTGCAGATTTTCCACAGTTTTGGGATGAGATACAGGAATGAGTCTCCCTCTCTCTCCTCCCTCACTCACTCCCAGTAGTTCACTGGAAGGACTTCAGTTATCATTTTGCCCTTAAACAGGGAAACAGACTTTTTTTTTCTTTTCTTTTCTTTTTTCTTTTCTTTGTTAACAGTTTCTGCCACCGAGGTATTGGTTTGAAGGAAAGTGCATCAGAGTAGGAATTGCTGTTGTTCATTTCCATAAAACCCGTAATAGGAAAGAAACAGCTGGAAATCAGATACTTTTAAAAAAATAAAGTACTAAGTTTTAGGTTCTTATTTTATGAAAGGATCCCTTTTGGGTGGATCCTAATGCTTGTATTGAGCCACATTTAAGCTATACAGTTCATGAGAATTAACCTTTTCCAGGAAGGGGTCACCCGAAAGCTGAACCCTGTTGAAATTAGGAATACAAATCCTCCATTTTTTCTTTCAGTGTCAAAGAGGTTGAGGATATTTTATTATTTTTTAAAGGAAAGTTTTTATTTATTTCCTATGTATTTTTGGTCCAGAATTGATTAAAAACGTGTAACAGCTTCAGCATACTGCCATTCCAAAAGCGTTAGCTAATGGGGAGTGGTGTGATTCCATCATCTGTAACATCAAAAAATTGCTGGCTGGCATCATGGGAAGCCCCACACTTCATTTGTGGGTGGCCTCATCAAAATGCAGTGACAGCCTGAAGCGAGGGGTCTAGAAAAGGACCGAGAATGTGATTTCCTGACCTAGTGCAGGCGCCCAGAGAGTGTTTTCCATTTCCTGCCGCTGGGATTATTTGATGCAACTGTTGAGTTTACTTCGTTCTTGACACTTGGATCTCCACTCAGTACTTTATCACCCAGGCTTGGCGAGCCAAAATTTGCATTGCAGTCTCTGTGTTACAATGGGGAGCTAGTTCACATAAAGCAGCCTCTTTTGACCTAGAGGAGAAAAGCCTAACAAGGACCAGAGGCTGGAGGAGCTGGCTAAAACACATCCTATGTCAGAAAGGAGGTCAGACGGGATGACAGAGTGGACCGCTCAGTCCTAAAAGTCTATGAATATTAATATGCATCTATTATAGTATGGAGTACAGTAAGGTCATTGATTAATGCCATTTCTGCCCTAAGCCGTTGTCCTGTAAGGGGATTCTCCAAGACTATTGCTTCTGCTGCTGCTCAGGGGCACCTCCCTGACTAGAGGTTAATTATCTGCTGTGTGGCTATTAAAACAAAAGACTTGCTGTTTTGAATTTATCACTTTCACAGTCAGCTGAACTTCTGTTTCCCTTGCAAGTATGAAATAGGAGCAACCAGCTCAATCTTTTCTCAGAAACAGTTCTCTAGAGTTTTGTCAACCTAGTTGTCCAAGGGCAAAGTCATGGTTGATGCAGGTATTGGGTTATTTTGCCTTAGAAATTCTCTTGCCTTTTTATGATAGAGTATTTTTGTATTGTTCTGTATCCATTTCTGTGCACTTCTTAATAGTTGGTTTTCTTTTATGACTGTGCCTGCACTGAGCAGCTCACTGAAAACATCTGCTTAGGTGGTTACGTCCAGTGCCTTCCCCAGTGGTTACAGTTAATTTAGAATCCAGAAAAATGTATGATTGGTTCAAATTATTCCCTACAAAATGCATTACCTTAAATTAGACAACGCTGACTTTTATCTGCCTTCGCTGACCATTTATGAGGGTTTGTTACCATGGATTCCTGCATGGAAAAAAATACCCACCCTATTTTGTTAGAATTCTGATTTACTTCCATCTAGGAGAACTGGCTATACCAGTGCTCACCCTCTTTTCCTGATAGAATAATAAGCACTAGTCTCGGGTCAGAACTTTGGGGCACCACAGTGTTGGTCTTTTTGCTGTGCTAAAAATTTAAATAGATCCAGGTCATACTGGGAGTTTCACCAAGTAGCAAACAGGGCCTGAGTTAGCCTCATCAAAATACTGCTTAGAGAAAATAGCTACTCTGACAAAAATAATGAAAAGCAGATGCTGCTGTGCTTTTTGTGGAGGACTTGGAGGATTGTGAGAGAGGAGCCCTTAGAAATGAGTTGGGAGGGAGCCGTGTCATGGCAGCTATAGATGACAAGCCTTTGCTGCTCACCGTCATGGGAAGCTGCCCTTGCTTCATCCAGGTCAAAGTACCCAAGTTTGGGGCAAACCAAAATCGATCCAGAGACTGAGATTATACCAGAGCAGCCTTAAAGACAAGCAGTAAGGTGGGCAGCATTAGTTCCAAGGGACAGAGGACTTCACATGGCGATGGCCACTGCTATGGTTAGGAAGTCTTACTCGGCTGGTTTTGCTTTTCTCTGCAGAAGCCTTTCAGGGCTTCACAGGTGTCACGCAGAGCAGCAGTGTTAGAGCCCAGCACTGTTTTGTGTTGGTTTTTTTTAACTGCTCTTCTGGTTTAAAACAGAGTAGTTAAGAAAGCTGCCGTTGACAAATTTATTTCTTAAGATTTCCACGATTGTTTATGCAACTAATCTACCCAACAACGACAAAGTTTGAGACCTGCAGTGCTAATTCAGACATGTAACATGTACCTAAACGAAAGTGAGTCTGTGTCAAAAATTTGATTCTAAATATCTTGAAACCAGGAGCTTTTTGCTTTTCGGTAGCTCTTCTGTTGAACGCAAGAGCATTAAAAACATAATGGTGGTAAGCTTATGGAAGATCCACTTATCAGGCTGGAAAGGGTTAAGCTATTGCTGTTTTTAAGTTAAAATGATAAATATTTTAGAATTAAGATCATCAGTAAATGAGTGGTCCAAAATAGTGCTGGTTTGAATGCTTTTTTTAAAATACAGGGAAGATTTAATGTGATTCGTCACATTAGAAATTTCTTCCCTGCAGCCCAACCATCTCTTATGCTGCTCAGGAGTTACCTGCATAGTTCATAGATTTAGTAGTCTGATACAGTGCTATGAATTTATAAAATATTCCTATAATTTAGTATAAATCTGAGGCTGTTTTGGCTGCAGTCTGAGTACAGAGCGGGAGACGTGCCCAGGTGCTCGATGTGGGACTGCCCTTTGTGAGGGGCATCGCCGAGTGTGTGGGGTGGCTCGAGGAGGGCTCTGCAAGTTTGCCTGGCTTTGGGCTAGGTCTTGGTCATCTTCTGGAGCCAGGTAAAATGCACTTACTTTAAAAGAATATGAGGGCATCCGTTCATCAACACCAAATGTTTTCATCCCTGTGGAGCAAAGTGGTGTGGGAGTACCTGGCAGTGCTGGTGCTGCAGAAGCCTTAGTTTGCTCTCCTCCCACAGGTGTGTTCCAGCCCAGAGGTCACATCTGTGGCTATGCCTAAATTCTTCTGCAAAATGTCAAATAGAAGTAGGGTTCTTGAACGTTGAAAAGGGATAGAAGACTTCTACTCGTTGCAAATAGTGGCAGAAGGGAATTTCATTCCTCCTTTCTCTATCCAGACAGGATTACTCTAAGCTGTTCGCAACAGATGTTTGTCTAGTGTGTTCTTAAAAACTTCTGGTGAGAGAAGAGTCCACCATTTCCTCAGCAAGCTGTTCCAGTCTTTAACTGTCAGTATATTTATACCATGGGAGTATGGTATAGGAGTTTACTCCAAACACCCTAACCTTAAACTCCCTTTCAGCAGGTTTGTGACTGTGAATTCTTGTCCATTCATGACATGCAAAAACAAAAAAAAAAAGTTCTTTTTCAACTTGCAATTTTCTTCCAGATCCTTGAATGCCTGTTCTAATGTTCTTCCCCTCCCTGCTGCCACTGCTCGCTCTTTCCTTCCTAAGGAAGACGAACCTGCTTTCATCCTTGTTGCCACCTTGTTTTCCCCTGTTCTCATCCAGCCTTTCCTGACTGCTTAGCCTCCCTGTGAAAGTCTCCCCTCCGGTAGCTTCACCCACCGTTCACACAAGCTGTCTCCCACATAGCTGGAGGAGATGGGGGGTGCTTTTTCATTCTGCTTGTTTGTTTTCTCAGAGTAGCCGAGGTTGCCAACAGTAAGCAGCGTTTGTGACAGTTCTTAGCAGTATCCTCACACTGTGAGGACAGTGCGTACGCTTGCCCTCCAACGTGATGCAATTTACTGTTGGGGACGCTGAATTCCATCAGAAACACAGGGAAAATACGATGAGATAGCCACTGACTTGGTAGGATTATACAACTACTGCACCTTGGTTGTTGTACCCTGAGCTGTCGTTCATGACCGTGCACAGACAGGTAACAGAGAGTGATGGTGTTACCTGTCTGGGGGTTGCTGCTGTACCCAGTGTATCTCCTGCTCCCTCCTCCCCAGAGATGCAGGAGGGGCAGTGGCCCGGCCTGCCTCCTCCTCATCCCACCCACCTGCAGAGCCTTGCTGCTCCGTGCTCTTCAGCTAATGGCTGTTAGTTACTGTATTTAGCTGCATACTGTGGGTAGGCTCTCTGTCTCGCAGCTGACCTTAAAACTAGATGGAGTGCCTAGTCAGGCGAGAGGCTTCCTCAGTGCAGGGGTTGAATTGCCGTGGCTGAAGGACTTATTGCTAGCAACAGGCTCCCTCATTTCCCTGCCTTCCAATGAAGCTATCATGCTTCTTTTACAGTTAGTATTTTCCCTTTGAGAGGGCATATTTCCTGACAGTTGTTCGTTCCTCCTCCACAAGGATGCAGCGGGTGAGAGAGGCCATTTTTTGTGCCATGTCCTGGGTGTTTTAAGCACCGGAGTAAAAGGATTTGCCCAGTCTGAACACATTCGTCAGCTCCCTCTTCAGACAGCTGGTTCTCAGTTTGAGCTCCCAGGCTCAGCTTCAAAGAGGCTAAACCGTAGCTGTTCTGCAAGTCTTGGTAACATTGCCCTCCACCTGAAATAACCCCTTCCCTTGCACCTCAAAAAGCAGGGTGTCTGGCATCTGGGCAAGCGAGATACATGTGTGCTTCTCTAGCGTGTAGGTTATTACCTAGAGATTGCAAGTGGGCACTTCTGCTGTTTCTGCAAAGCCCCTTCCATCTTCCAAGGAGCAAGAAGTTAACCATTGTAAGAGGACAGCAAATACCCATCTGTACACCCTGATGGACAGGAAACCAAGGAGGAGCTTTCCAGCAAATGATAGATTTCATTAATTCTGCCTTTTGTTACCATTTGGGGATCTGGGAACTATGAGGAGAAAATCAGAGTTGTAAGTGCAGTTGATGGTTACGCATGGACAGTTTCTCTTGTTGGTGCACAGACCCGAGTCCTTGTTGGTCTAATCATTATCTGCTGTGACTTGTCCACAAAGCTCTATAAAGGCTTCATTGTTCCTGGCGCTCCATGTTACCCAAAGTGCTAAGCTTTCCCCCTTATGCCATGCAAAGTATGATCAAAGTGGCTTTATCAAATTGATAAGTAGTAATAGTTCAGCCTCTCCAGGGAGAAGTTTAGAGCTCTGACCATTAAGTGCAGTTTCTCTGTAGGCAAGGAGGAAAAAACTGGAGAGATGGTTTGGGTTTGTGCTTGTGTTTCTGGGTAAGTTCCACTTTTGTTGGGGCTAGTACTCATGTCACTGCATCCTGATGTTTCTCTAAAATCTCCCCTGTACTGAGGTTGAGGCCAGGAGTGCTACTACGTGACAAACTGGCAAGAACAAGAATTTTGCGTGCCTTGTATGCAAAGAGTGAGAAACCAGTAACTACTTCTCATTGCTCACATGTTTTGTTGATACCAGGAGATCTGACAGTAACAAATGTGTTTTTGAAAGTTTGCTCCTCAGTGTCTGTGAATTAGCTCTTGAACCTGTGTGTGAGTGGGAATTAGGAATGTCCATAAGAGATGGATGTGATGGAAAGTGAAAGAGCACTTGAGGAATCAAGAAGAAAGATCTGTTTATATAAAATACATATAGGTTATATATTTCCCATGGCATTAAGTTCTTGTGATGGTGCCAGAGTCTAAATAGTTTAGTTTCTCATGGACAAAGTTAAAGTAATTCTGGGGTTAGAGAAAAAAGGCTGTGATTACTGCTGGCAGCAGAACCTGCTCTTTTCCTTTTTCCACAGTCGCTCTCAGTGGACTGGGGAGGTGCTAAAGGCAGCTTCCTGAAAACTGAGGCTTGACAGCAATGGTCTGTACGTGCTGCTGCTCTTGTTATTCACGTCATGGCTATTGATAGTCTGTGAACAGTCCAAAATAAATAGAAATATAGTAATGGAAAGAGTTAATGGAATCGCCAGTCTGGGATAGTGGTCTCCGTCTCTCATTTTGCCATGTCAGAGCTGATAAAGTTTGTTGCAGTCATCACTCCCTTTTGATTAACTGATACAGCCTTCTTTTGAGCATTTTATATCTCAGATGTCAAGCTCTCTTTTTGCAGTGACAAAGGGCTGGTGTAGAATATCCCAAAAAGGCAAAATCTTTTGTTTGTGGCTCTAAAATGCTCAGTTACTTCATTATGTAGCGAAAGTTGCTACTGGCATTCATTTGGTACGTAGACAAGCATAATAACTGAATGTAAATGGAGGTGATGTGTTGAAAAGGAAGTGGGAAGTGCCTTTGAAAGTGTTTTAAAGTTAGTAATGCGTGTAGCAGCCCTGTGTAGCGGGAGCTCCGTTGAACTGCTTTTCTTTTGGAGTGCCAGCATAGGGTGATTCCGAAATCCCCACATTTTGTGGTGCAGTTCACAAGCGTTAATCAGAAGAGCAGAAGACCTCTTTGTCCTGCCACCAACAGAGGGTTGGAAGTAAATAGTGGAAATGGGATTAAAAAAATAACTGAAGACACCCTCTAGCCAGAGGTGTGAGGGATGTGACAAACACCAAGGACCTGGGAATAACAGTATTCAGGGGTTTGCCATTCCCTGTGCTAGTGTTGCAAGATGTGAAAACATTTGAAATAATTGTAAGTGAAGTTAATTTGGCAGGGCTGTGGCTCCTAGTCAAGTAATATTTCTGTGTAAGGGAGACAAATTTGCAGGTTGATATCCTGCACAGTTCATATGGTCTTGGAGGTATTGTAAGAAGTCATCTTTCATTAGCGATGGTCATACTTTCTGCTTACAGCTTGTAGGTGCTTATGAACACAGAACCACAAACGGAACGATAGCAGAGGGAGACTGGTTCCTGAATGCAGCCCTTGTGTTGGAAGGCAGGTAGCAAAGAATACCATCTTCTGATGAGGTGATGAGGAAAGGATTGCAGTATCATGAAGTGGTGTGCAGGCACACAATACACTGGTATTGAGCTGGTGAGGGGCCTCTGGGGCCGCTGGGTTTGTTCAGACTAGGGATGAGATGGCTTAAAGGTGGACCTTACTGCTCTCTTCAGCTGCCCAATGGAAGGGTGTAGAGCAGAAGTAGTCAGGATCTTCCGGCAGGTTTGTTGGTGATCAGCGCTTACAGACATAAGCTTCAACATGGGAAATAGTGATAGAAGTTAATTATTTGTTGTTATTATTATTTATTTCCCTACAATGAAGATGATCAAACATGGTACCAGAGCCTCAGTGAGGTTTTTAATGTCCTTCCTGGAAAACACTCAAAGCTTGACTGGATGGAGACCTGGGCAACCTGATCCGACTTTGAATTTGGCCCTGCTCTACATGGGTATTTAGAAAGGATGACCTCCAAAAGTCCCTTCCACCCTACATTATTTTATGATTCATAAACATGCTCAAAACTGTGGCAGGGTGTGTGTGTTTGCACTGAATGTATACGATGAAACAAATTCATTGTCCATTTTGTTTAATTTCTTTTGTTATTTAATCCACTGCATTTGATTGCACTCCAATTTTCTTTTATCTTTGAGACATACGGTTGGAATGGAGCTCTGTGTTTGTTGAAGCCAGTCCCTGCTGCTGCAACATGCATTCAGCCATGTCCTGGAATCCCATTAATAAGTCTATTGATGTGGTGATTAACCATGTTTGAAAATAGTGGTTTTGTTTATTTAAACATGGGCTCCGATGCGTTCATACAGTCATAGTATCTGCCATCTTTAGTCATCCAGTTGCTCAGTAGCTGTCACAATAGATAAGGAAGTTTAGCACAGATGAGATGCAGAGATAGAGGAAAATGTGTTGAAGCTCACTATTAATAATTGAAATAGAGGGTCAGATGGTGTTAGGAACAGCTTGTCCTCTTGGAGGGTGGAACAGCACTGGATCAGGCTGCTCAGCAAGGCGGTCGATTCTCCATCCTTGGATGTTCCCAAGGCTCAGCTAGATAACACCAACACTCAAATTATCTAGTGTTGGTGAGGGTCCCACTTCAAGCAGGAGGTTGGGCTGGAGACCTCTTGAGGTCCCTTCCTGACTACACTTTTGTGATTCATAAACAGTTGAAGAAATAGATTCCTTTTTCCTCCCTTCCTTACCTGTATTGTTGCAGAAGTGGTGCCTGGCTCCATGAGGACAATTACATCTGCTCCAGCTTTTATTTCTATTGCATATTTTTCAGTACTTTGCAGGTGTACTAGTCAGAAGACATCTGAAAACACTTACTTTCCTCAAGTAACTAGGACAAAAATATTTTAGCAAGCTGTCACTTGTTTATGTCAACGGTGATACAATGAAGCTTGTTG
Source organism: Jacana jacana (assembly GCA_013400555.1). Taxonomy (NCBI): domain Eukaryota; kingdom Metazoa; phylum Chordata; class Aves; order Charadriiformes; family Jacanidae; genus Jacana; species Jacana jacana. Next base: position 391,776 of record VZTM01032495.1, read on the forward strand.
CAACGTTTGCTCTGGTTTTCAGCCTGGGCTGTAGTACTGGAAATCAGGTTCAGCGTGTCCCGTTTGGCAACCAGAGCGTGTTCTGGACACTTGGTGGTGGGTGGGAAGAGCTGAGCCGAACTGCCTTTGGAGCAATGGGTATCGTGCCCTTTCAGAGACCAGTTATCTCAGCTGTATGGTCTTGGCCATTTGTCACCAATAATTAATGAAAGACCATAAAAATGAAAACACTTCTCCCCTCTTAAATTCCTAAAGAACTTGAAAATCCAACTGCAAGCCTCGAGTATTTACTTAGAATATGCTGGCTAAGAAGTTAATAATATAAGTGTCTCTGATTTTTATATTGAAAGTTAATAGAAGGATAGAAAAAGCAAGTTCTAGGAAGTGAGTGACACGCTTACTGCTTTGCTAGAGCTTCCTGCAGATAATGGCCCTTTTAAAACTAATGCAGTGTTTTCTTTGTTTCTTTCATATATGAAATGATCTTCTCACTGTAAAAAAAGAAAAAAAAATAGAAAAGGAAAAAAAAAAAGAAAGAAAAAACCCAGAGGGTTTGCAGTATTGAGTCATTTAGATACAGTCAGTCTCTTTAAATCATGCCAAAATGACAACAAACCTGGATTTTTAAAGACGCTTCAGAATTCTGAAAAAGGAATTAACAGAGCAGATGTCCCAAGCAGCTGAGGTCTGCTCCTCAATAAAATGATGAGCAAAGAATTGGAAGAGAGAAGCGGTCTAAAAGAATATATGTTTCTCCTTAATCCTGCCTATCAACTCCTAAATTCAGGCTTCTCTTTCCTGTGCAACTGCAAACTCGCACTTGGACGGCAACGAAGCACCAGTGAAGTTGTTTCTGTCCCCCTCCCTTTTCGTAGCACATTTGACAATGTGTGACAAGAGTCCTATGTGCAATTTAAGCTGGTTTAATTTTAGCAGTCAGCATTCTGACTGATCTGTTCAAGAATCGTTTTTCAGGAAAGACAGACCCCCAATCCCCGCATCCGAGGAGGAGATAAGAATTGGCAAGGCACCTCTGGGGTTCCTAAGCCTGGTTAGAGAGCTGCTGCTCTTCTGTGCTGGTGGTCCCAACCACTTTGACTGTGCTGCCATCCAGAAGGGAGTCCATAAAGCGTGTGCTTGGTTGCAAGCCAGCCCATCAGTGCCTAATGGCACTACGTGCAGTGCTGATCTACTCAGAAACCGCTGTGGATGAATTACATACATGGATGCCTGTTAATACAGTAAGAACAACACTAATATTGTTCTATGTAATTTATTTCATGAAGTTCACTTATTCATAGGTGAAGCACCAAATTAGCAAAACAAAAGTGGCTGGTAATGTTATTAATAACGATCGCAGTGGTCTGAAAGATAAATCCCTGTCTGCTGCAGCGCCACTGCTGAATTTATAATACTTTGAATGGAGCTTTCTAATACCTGGGATTTTAAACACTGGCCTCTGAAATGTGATTTGATGCAACTCAATGAAAACACTTAATAGCTTTTAAGATGCAGTCACCTGGAATACGAGGCTGTATTTCCTTATCGTGGTGGACTGGTGTGTCACTTCTCTCCAGGATGTGGCAGCGTGATGGCTTCACAACGCCAAGACAGTTGGAAGTTTTAAATTAATGTGTGATTAATTTCTGTACTGGCATCATCCTTTCTCAAACCTTTAATTCATATGCCAGTATTATCACCAGTAATAGTGGGAAAATGCTTGGCTGAAGGAAATGTGCATCTAAGATTATGACTGGTGCTGCTGGGTGATTTCAGCCCTTTGCAAATCGTGTTGTCAGCCTTGTTTTTACGGTCGACGCACTGAGAATGTGGGCAGCTGCTGTTGTGCTGGTGGGCTTGTTCTCCCAGTTTACAGTTCACCTCCTGCTTTGCTACCTCTATCTCACTTTTAATTGTCTGAGGTTATATCCTAACAACAGCTGAATCGCACGTTTTGTATGACTCTGCAGCATAGTTCTTAATTTGCACAATAAACATTCCTGTGAGGCTTCTGGCTCGTTACAAATAAAATTTTGCTCTCTCCATAATCCTGGTTAAAGTGGAGATCTGGACGTGCACTTTCATATGCCAGTGCAAGCAGAGGGTTCCAAGTAGCCTCGTTAACACTTTCTGCACACCATCAACGGAACCGCGAGTGTTTTTTAAAGTTGGAAATCTTATGCCGTGAGGACAATGTAGATGTGATCTTACAAATTAAATTAACACTGAATGGTTTAAATTACATAGAAGAATTAACAAAAGCTATATTCAGCTGCCTAACTTGAAAAAAAAAAGGAAGGGAGAGGGAGACAAAAACATGATCATAAGATTATGAATGGTATTTGCAAGATGCCCAAACCCCCCAGTGCATGCTGCTGCTTGATTTTCAATAAGATGGTGGTAATAAAGTAAGTATTAAGGAGAGTATGAAGCAGAATTAAACATGCAATGTCTTTTTTTTTTTTTTCCCCTTTTTTTTTTTAAGAGGAGGTCTTTAGCCTGTGAAGTCTCATGGGATATATGATGGCAAACTTTTTGCTACTATTAAGAAGGAAGTGAGAACGATCAGAGATACACCTTGGGGACAAGAGAGAAAAGGGACACTGAGGTGGAAGGGGAGCCTTTTCAGCTAAAGGATCGTTTTAGCCTACAAACAAGCGGGTATAATTGACAACAGATAACTTTGAAAACCGCAGTCTGTTTTCCAGCTGATGTTTCCGTAACCATCAGTTTGGAACAATTTTCCAGTCGGAGAAGTGTGGCTGAAATTCAAACCTCTGTGAAGAGGGAGCGTGATCCATTCAGAGAAGCAGTTGTGCCGCGCAGCCCTCACAAGGCCAAGGGACAGGACTCTGCTTTGGAGAGCCCCTGCCAGCCCTCTGGGCCTGGACCTTTTGGCTGTCCCCTGTCATGTGTGTGCTGACAGGCTCCAGTGCTCGGTTGCTGTTGCTTAGTGTTTCTATTTCAGGTTCCTCTTTGATAACGGTGACAGGCAGCAACCCATTTGATACCCTGGTGGTGTAACTCATTCCAGCTCAGCAAACGGGGGACACCCCCCCTTTGATAAACATTTATTCTTGGAGAACACAAGTGGAGTTGGCAGACACCTACCTTCAAGTCAGTCTTTAAAACATAACATGAAAATCAAAGATTGGTGATATGCAGGGGATTATTCCTGCATGGGTAATTCTTAAGCAAGATCCATTTTCCTATACAAAGCTATGCTATCCTCGCCATTAACAGAGCTGAGAGACTAATAAAATTCACTTGAGGCAGGCATAATGGGACAGGCTCTTTTGTCTCATCTTCCTGTTCTTTCAAGGCTGTGTTACAATTTAGTGATGTGCTGACTTGCAGCAGGTAAGGAAGGCTGCCGTTCTTTCAAGCTTCAGATTCACGTACAGATTTGTGTTTCACCCTGGTGTACACCCTTCATGGAATATACAGGGAGGATGTCAGATCCCCGAGATGGAAACAGTGCCTTCTTTCTCACTCATGTAAAACCTGAGATGTGCAGTTGGCTTGCACTGAGGTACCTTGTCATCCATTTCGCTGGTATGGATTTTAGTTCAGCAAATTGAGTGTGCAGCCAGGAACCTTGGGGCTCAGTCACCGGAGCAGGGATGGGTGAGGGAGACTTAGACACAGGACTTCAAAAGAAAAATCTGTTTTCTGTCATAAATATATCCTGTGTAGTCTCCACAAAAATCTTAAAAGCAAGCTGAACCTTGCAGGTTTGACATCTGTGTGCATGGTGCATGTCCCTTAAGCTTGGAGCATGTGATAGTTTTTGTCTAGCAGCGAGAATGAAAGTAAGTGACACAGACGAACACTAAGAACAGCAAATCTCTGTAAGCAGCGTGCTTGCTTACAGCTCCCTTGGGGCCCCTGCAGCCTTCCATGTATTTGTAAATCTCGGATTTGGGGATAAATATCTTTCCAGGCTGCAAAAGACAGTGTGAGGGGCTGGTGTTGCTGATTCTGGGCTCCCCTCTGATGGGCTCCACTTAGGTGCATGCGCTGTGAGGAGTCAAGAGTGGAAGGAGCCCCTCACAATTCCTCACTACCCTCTGCAATCACATGAATCTTCTGTGAAACTGGGACTTGCTGCTGACGTGAAGAGAAATGTGGAAGAAGGTGCTGGAGGTCTGGGTTGAGGCTCAATCCAGAACTATTTGTGAGCAGGTCATGGTCAAAATATAAAGAACATACTTGAGTTAAGATGCATGAGAGAATACAGTAAGAAAAATTACAGGAGGTACCAGATGGTTTTCATTGTTCATAGGCATTGCCTGTCTTGTTACTCAGTTCCTGCTTAATGCCAGCTTGGTAAATATTGCTGTTCAGGTGCCATGCCCTCCTGGCTCACCCAGTGTGATCTGAGTAATAAGGTCTTCACAGGGAAGGCAGCTGCTGAAGGGTACCCAGTGTGAAAGGCTGTGACAGGGATGCCCGTTGCTTTGGGTTTGGTGATGTGCTGTAAGTTCCTACTACTACTTCCTGGTAGGTTTTGGTATGACCGTGTCCCACAAGGTACAGCAGGAGTTGATGTCACACAGTAAGGTCCGTCACCTGCAGCAGAGCTCTGTGGTGAGCAAGGACCATGTCCTCCTAGAACAGTGTGGTTTACGCTTCTGATGCACTTAACTAGGAAAGTTTGTTTCTGGGTAGCAGGCAGTCTCTCTGTCTTCGTGGAGATAAAATACACTGTCTCGAACACTACCTCCTTGGTGGAATATATGTACTGCCGTGCCAAGATACCTACTGCAATGGTGACGTTAACTGGTTTTCTCTTTTCCCAGAGACACAGATATTGTCAGAGGTGCTGAAGAAAGAGATAATTCACGATACAGAACAAATATCTCCTTTAGACAGATTCAGCCCCTTCAGAGCCACAAGCTGCTGTGCAGGCTGTGGAATAACTGTGATGCTGGGTTTCCAGCAGCCCCTGTGCACAAAGCACCCGCAGCGGTGGCTCCCCAGCTCCTGGGTGCTGCCTGTCCTCTTCAGTGTGTGCTCCAGCCTGCACACAAGTCCCAGGCCCATTCTGGAAATTCAAATTCACCACCTCGTAGTCCCAATGCATTGTGTTCTGGGTTTCAGGATAGACCTGATAAACCATAGCAACTTTTCACAGCGTGGCAAACAGTAACTTCTCCATGTTACTGCGTGGCGAAGTTCCTTTCTGCATTTCTTCCAACTCTGTGCATAACCATGTGAAATAGAGTAAAAGTTGGTGCAGGTGAAAGGCCACAAAAAACCAAATCTGGAACCCTGCCTGGTAGCTGGAGATTTAAGGAGTTTAGTTTGAAAAAAGTTAGAGGCTGACCTGATCATCTACACAGAGAAAAAGTTATTAAAGTGAAAAGAGCTTTTCATTTTATCTGTTAAATTCATAACACAGCAAGGAATGGAAGCTAGAAAAATTAAATGAAGAATGCAGCAACCATGAAGGTGATTAATTTTGATGCTTTTCTAAAAGTCAGCCCTTACTGAACCAGAAAGCCTTGGGTGGAGGGAGGGGACTGGGCGCCTACTGGGATGAAGCGCTGCCCTTCTTTATGCCCAGAGCAGGGCAGGATTGCAGCAACTGTATAACTGCAAGGCCCCTGGCATGTGTCAATCCTGCTCTTTACTGTGGGGTTCGGACACCCAATATTCCTGTTGGAAGGAGTCAGATGTTTTGCACAGAGCCGTTTTGGGAAAAGTCAGGGGCAGTTCACAGACAGGAGATGGCAGCTTTTGGTGTTTCCCTGACTGCTACTGATTGCACCCAGGTACCCCACTTTGGCCCTTGTCTTTCTGCTGCAGAGGACTGGAATTGCTCAGCAGCCCCCTGCCAGCCCTGTCCTGCTGCCAGGCAGAGGTGAGAGGTGGTGGCCCTGGATTCCAAACTCTGCTCAAATGGCTTTTGAGCTGAGCGTGACTCTGTGCCTTCATTTAGCCACTGCTAGAATATATTGTTACAGGGAAAAAGGGCTGCCTGGTGTCTCCAAAAAGAGTGAAACCTCTCCAGCCAGGCTTATCAAGAAGTCTGACTTGGAGGAAGCCTTTTAATGGGGAAATATTCCTGTTTCTTGGGGAATTTCAAAGAAGATTGAGCAAAAATTAGTAGCTACTTTTTTTTTTTTTTTAACGCTTGAGAGTATTTTATTATAGATCCATGAAATGGGTAGAGTTGGAAGGGACCTTAAAGATCATCAAGTTCCAACCCCTCTGCCATGGGCAGGTACACCTCCCACTAGAGCAGGTTGCTCAAAGCCTTGTCCAGCCTTGTCTTAAACCCTTCCAGAGATGGGGCTTCCACAGCTTCTATGGGCAACCTGTTCCAGTGTCTCACCACCCTCACAGGAAAGAATTTATTTCCTGTATCTAATATAAATCTCCCCCCTTCCAATTATAAGCTGTTACCCCTTGTCCTGTCACTACACTTCTTGAGAATGAGTCCCTCTCCACCTCTCCTACAGGTCCCATTCAGATATGGGAAGGTTGCTATGAGGTCTTGCTGGAGCCTTCTCTTCTCCAGGCTGAAAAAGCCCAGCTCTCTCAGCCTGTCCTCATAGGAGAGGTGCTCCATTCCTCTGATCGTCTTTGTGGCCCTCCAGTGGACCCATTCCAACAGTTCCATGTCCTTTCTATGTTGAGGACTCCAGAGCTGGACACAGGACTCCAGGTGGGGTCCCAGGAGCGCAGAGTAGAGGTTTTTTTTTCAATTTTGCTCAACGTCTAGCTACCTGCTGAAATTTTTTACACTTTGGTAAACACTTAAATGTGGAAATTATATTTCTTGGTTTTCTGCAGGCTGTGCTACAGATGCTGCATGATAAAACAGTTGATACAAACAGGAGGAAAAAAATATCACTAATGCAACAGAAATGGCAGAGTGCATTCGTTATCATTAAGCAGAAAGTTTTCCTCCTCACCAGGTAGATGAGGCAGAAATCTGGTTCATTACTAGGAGGAGGACAGAACAATGTACAGTGGCGTTAAAATGAAATGCAGGTCCCTTCCTGAGAGCCCGGGATGCCTTTGCTTTAGTAACGGATATTCTGAAGAGGTCACTTACTCTGGCTCCCAGTTCTATTAAAATCATTGTACTATGCTCTCTGTTTACAAAATAAGGTTTACACTCACTTTTAATTCTTAAAAGCGGAGGAAAAACCTGAGCTTGGCAAAGCCTTTTGAACTGCTGAATCAAGAATTAGCTGCTTGCAAAGAGGGATTAAAACCTTTTAATCCTTTTGTGTAAAAGAATATGGTGTTTAATGTGGTAGGCATGCTGGCAAAATTAATTTTCATGTTTTTTCAAGCACAAGATTTCAGTTCTGTCTTTGTTTTCTGCTCCTGCATATCTTACAGGTTCTTTACACTAGGCAATATACTTTATTAACTTTGAAGTTTTGAAGAAATTTGCAAATAACAAAATGTAGATTTGGAAGGAAAAGTAAGTACCTAGGAGGAGGTACAGCTGTTCTGTTCCACCTCAGGCAGCGTCGTGGTGGCTGATTTCAGAGCCCGGTAGCTGGCATTATTATTCTCTTGTCCGCTGTACAAATTTTATGCAAAAGAGAGCAGGTCTGAATTCAGGTACTGAATTTTGTGTATGATTAAATCAGAGTTCTATATGTATGCATTTGAAAGCCCTTAAGTGAATGTTGTGTAAATGGTGATAATTGGAGGCAGTCTTCTTGCAATCCTTTCTCAAGCTAAATAAGGTCCAAGGCCAAAGGCCCAAATGTTTAATTGTATTAAACACAGAGGCTGAAAAATTTATTAACTCAGAAAGTGTGTATTACCAAGTTAATTGGAAATGCCTTTAAGCTATTACCAGGTGGAAATTTTACTTCAGGTTTCAATTTTAAATTAAAGCAAAGCAGAGACCATTCTGTGAGGCCTATGGAAGGTCTGCAGTTAGAGCAGCGTTTCTCTACACTCCCTTGTTTTTCTACACTGTAAAATACTTAGTATAAATGCTGGGGAGTTAGAATCAGAAGCTAAACTCATATATAGGGGTCTGGCTTTTCCCCAAGATATGTGGCAAGTTGCACACACAGGCTGCAGGTGCTCTAGGGAAACGTAAAAGCAGAGGAGAGGAAATGAAGATGACCCCAGGTTCCAGAAGGATGTTTTTCTGGGCTGTTTTTTCTGCCTTGTTTTTAATCAGTATTCTTCAGTCGTATGCAGGATTGCTTTGTGCTTCTTGGCATATTTTTCTTTTTCTAGTTAGGTGTTATTTCAGTTATTGGAAGCAATTCTAAGAATGGTGTCAGAATAGAGAGGTTGATTTATATTTTTTTTGCCCCCTTTCCTGGCACACAAAAAACCTTAAAAAGGCCATGGACAAGAGTCAATCACAGCACAGGGATTAGCCAGAGATAGGGATTTTCTTACTAAGATGTAAAGCAGCTCACACTGATAGCCAGCCAGGCACTTTGAGAGAGACATTGCAATTACAACGGCATTGAAAAACAGGGGAGGGAATTTGGCGCCCTGTGTGCAAAGTCTGCAGGCACCCTGCCGATGCGGTATGAAGAGGAACCACCTCCCTGGTGCAGGAAGGTCTAAGTTGCCTGCCTAAGACTCTCTCCACAAATATATCAGCACCCAAAACGTTCAGCGCCGCCGCTTAGTGACTTGTACGGCATCTTTCTGTGATGGTTGCCGGAGACAAGTCTTTTTCAGTATCATGTCAGTTAATTTTAGGCATTTAAACTCTTTCAGCAATTTCCATGATTCATAAAGAGACAGAATTAGAAATTTACTGAAGTGCAATACTATGCTGACAGGCTGTTGCTGTAGTTTATTAATATCCAGTAATTGTGGCCTTAACACTTGAGTGAACTAACGACTTTTAACCCGTATTTCTGTGGAGTGAGCAGGTTTATCCAAGCATCAGCATTTACCAGTGGATGCCCAGTTTCTACTGGCACAGGGTTGATTAATGTGTAACCGTCTAGACACTGACCAGAACTACATGGGACACAGGAGGTTTTAAGACGTTTAAGAAGTAGTTTTATAATAGTCAATTTTGACTTGAATACTATTAAGTCAGGTGTATAAATCTATATCCTTTATTAGCAAAAGGGGAAAGAGGGCTTGAAAATGCCAGTCTGGGTGTGAAAATTCCCACCTGTGTGTCTGTAGAGACACCTCTGTCTCTTCCAGGGCTTTGCCTTTAGGCTGGACTTCTGGTAAGGAAAGTGCCTTTAGAAATTGTGAGCAGCAGCCATTTGCTGAGATGGTGAAGAAGCAGGAAACAAAGATTTTAAGAGTTCCTCAGCTTAAGGAATTGTTAGTTGATAAAAGTATACATTTGGCCTAGCATGTGCCCTTACATTCTCCTCAAGTTAAACTTTCTACCTACAACAAAGCACTGTGAGTCTCTCCTCCAAAAGCGAGCACCTTGCATCTTAGTTCACCGTACTTCTGGTGGTGTTTAGGGAAAATCACAACCTCTGCCAGATGACTGCTTTTATTATTTTTGTAATGTAATTTTTCTTCTGGAAGTTATAGAGGTCATTGAACATGTTAAAAGATCTACTTCTTAGAGATTTCTGTATTAATCACTTGCTTTATTTGGTTTCATTTTGTATGAACTCAAAAGATATCTATAAGTAGGTATGGAAGTCAGGAGATGAAGGTGAGGGGACATGCAACTTGCTTTGAGATAATGTTTGTAGATTTGATTATCATCGTAACCACGCTTGAAGCTGGAAATTCAACCACTAAAATTGGATTGAAATAGCAGAATCATTTGTCCTTAGCTACTGGGAATCTCTTAAGCATAAAACCCTAATAACAATAAGGTGATAAAACAAGAGAGGAGAATGTGCAGGTAACATTAGGTAACCTGTAATTCAGAGTGATCTGAGGAACGTGTTGAATTTGGAATGCCGTTTTCTGTGATTGGGATGCAGTTAAATGTTTTTCAAAAGGGATGGGAGAAAGGGTTATGGTCCATTCACTGAATAAAAAGAAAATGTGTATGTATCTGAGCTTGCAACACCCCACTATATATATTTGCACTTATTAAATAAGTACCTTGCACCAAGCAATAAAAGACAAAAGTTTCAGATACAAAGTGCTGCTATCTTAGTGAAATAAAACTGAAACAGGAGGAAATAAGGAATGAATTAGCATTGTGATCACTGAGACCCACTGATGCTATAGTGAGCCATTATTACAAGGCTCAAATGGGCTCTTCCTACTTGTATAATTTACAAGAATTACAAGTGCAAGTTTGAAAGATTGTATTTCGCTGAACGATATTCCTAATGATCTCAAAGGGACAGGAGCCATATTTAAACGATGATGGGTATACTGAAAGGCAAACATAAGGATATTAAACATAAGGATAGAGGTACTCAAGACTGGCTTGCCTCCTGCCCTGCAGCAGATGCTTAGGAGAGAAATCATAGGGTAGGTTTCAGAAGAGTATCCTTCCTGTGGGCATCCATCCGTGCACAGGTATCAATCATCTGTGATCATACAGGAAACTACCCTTGCTCTATATATTAAGAATGGGCCACCCCCGTCTTCAAGACTGCTTTATTTCCACCTCACAGTTGGTTGTGAACATGAGGACGTCTGTGTCATTCTTGGTGTCGTCACAGTGTGTTACAACAACTGAGCCACATCATCATTTTTCGTGTATTCTTCCTGACAGCAACCATGTGAGAACAGCAGGCAGGTTTTACAGTGGAAGCTGAGGCACAGTCGTGCCTTGGCATAAGTGACAGGGAAGGTTAAAGGGAGGGATTTAAACCTGAATTTCACAATTTCCAGCCTCAAGAACTATTTCCATTATGATCTTTTTCCTGCCTGTGTCAATAGCTTCTTTTAATTCCTCTAGCCCAGGCACCTAAATAAGGTTACCCATGTATGCCTATTGTATGTGCTTATCTAGTTCATCTCGTATCACAACTGTAATTTTTTCCTTCACAAAGGAGACTGCTTCCAATCTTAATTTAGCCCAAGTCATAAAAGCTTTCAGATAAAAATACAAGCTCCCCATTCCTACCACGCTAGTCTTATTTTTGGCTGCCCTTCTATTTAGAACAGTGGGCACTTGTAGCATGAGGACAAAGATATTTTTCTTTAAAATCTCTGGGAGCAGGTGAGTGTTCATAGAAAACTTAATTGCAGACATGTGTTTAATAATTCATTTTTTTCAAACCTCTATGCAACTCTTTGGAAAAACAGCATCCACAAGAATAGGAGGAGCAGTATGATTGCCAGATTTGGAGTTTAAATTTTTGGATGAAGTATATTTGATGTGGGTGCTAAATATTGAAAAAGCATCAGGATCCAATTTAATTTTCTCATTTATTTTAAGAAACCATCTAATGATGGGTCTTTGAAATAAAACAAGTTAATATTTGGGTATATGCAGCATATTTATGTTGGCATATATTATGTTTAAGCCACTTAAAATTTTTTGGCTCTTAGAAAATTACAGGGAAGCATCTTTTATGTGACTGGTGTATGCTTAGTGTGTAGCAAAATACAAGGATCTGCCCTAAATATACAGGACCCAGCATCATTTTTTAAGGCTCTGGCTGGTGTTCAAGTCAGGTAATGCAGATCATATGTTACTTCTCAAAGGCCATGGTTCACATAAAAGACACCTTGCCAAGTTGGAGGGAAGCTGCACCTCTGTGCCTCAGCCTGGGAGGAAATCTGGCAAAAGAGACTTTTCTTGCTGGGAAGGCCCTTTGGGTTCACTGAGAAGCTTCACAGCCTAGAAACAACCCATGCGATGGCATGACTCTGAATTGCTCCGGTAAAGAAAGGAAAAGCAGGAAAAGAGAGATGAAGTGTTATTACTCTGCTACAAGTGTTCAGTAGGGCAAAATTTAAATAGCCGCTGAGATGGTTTTCTTATCTGTAACAATTGTTTCACAATAAACAAGTTGTTTGGAGTAGCAAAGAACAACAGTGGTTTTACATATAAAATACGGGTGAGAGAGATGCATCTTCATGGTTGGCCGTCTCTGACTCGGGAGTTACCCTGCAGGAAGGCTGTGTCAGTGGCTTTCCAGCAGAATAGAGATTCTGCCTTTGAGGGCTTCAGGGTTCCCCCCTGAACCATCACGCTTGCCTTTGCTGGGGAGGGTGGACAACAGCTTTACCGATAAGTGCGTACTTTACATGGCTGCTTGTACTTCTCCCGACAGCTTTGCGTACCCATGTCCTTATGAACCTCTTCACGTGTAATTCGAGGGAGCATTTCTTCTGAGAGTACACCCTAGTTCAGTCCAAGGCTCTGCATGAATTTGCTGCTGTTTCCCAGCATAGTGAAGTAGACTTGTGTGTGCCTAAATCTCTGCTAGTGTCTCTTCCACACCGTGAGGCCCTCCTTGTGATTCACTTTATAGGATTATCCAGGAATCTGTGCTTGCTCAGCAAGTGACTTTTTCAACACTGTCAACTGTGAAAGGAGAGTCCTTTTCCTAGGATTTTTTTTTTTTATTATTTGTTTAAAAAGTTTCTCAACAGGGAGCATGTCTGAACAAGTTGTTATTTTTCAGCCCTCAGCCAAATAAGATGAAGCCTGTTTCTTTAAGATATTCTATTTTTCATGATCTTCCTCCTCAGAACTGTGTTGTTCCCATAAGCTCTCTAGAATAATTTACTTCTGAGCAAAGACCAGAGAGAGAAAATTTCAGCCAAAAAGGCGAAAGTTTTTCCCATTCTCCTGCCTTGAAGCTTACGAGTGAATAGAAATGGTGATAGCAGTAATTTCCACTCCTGCTGTAGTGGGAACTTGGTTATGAAACGCAGAGCAAGAATTAGTTTAGAGGGTGAGGACTGAATGTGTTCCAGAGATCTGACACTGAGCAGAGAAACTAGAGTTTTTTGGACTTGGAGTTATAAAATGACAAATATACCAGTCTGGAGTTGTTACTCTATGTGATGGAGTAAGGAAAGTTGGGCATGATGGGCACAAAGCCATCCAGCACCTCTCCCTGCTGTCACCCAAGACTTGCTCGTGAGGTTCCCGCTCAAGTTGATATTTTACAGATTTGTCTCTGGAATGCAGTTAATCTTTTTTTTTCTTTTTTAAACTTTCAGTAAAAAATCTTCAGCTTTGCCTGATCCTTAAGTCATCAGGGAAAAGACAGGATTTCACCGTGAAAGGCACTTCAGTTTTTTGTATTTTTGTAGTTTGTCTGAACAACAAAGAGTTAACTTCAAGCTTGGCATGTGCATTATCTTCTGTGGAGAATGTGTATTTTGAATTTAAGAGGGGGAAAAAGAGGAGGATTAGGTTACTGGTTAAATTTTTTTTTTTGGTGCATCATTATTTTTTTCCTGGTTGTTTCTCAGCCTACCCTAAGAGTGCAAATGCTCCACATGGATTTAAAAAAGACTGCTTAGACCATCACCTGGCCTTACCCCGTGGCTGTTACTGCTGCCCTTTGCGGGTAACTAATGGTGTGTCACAGAATCACAGAATATCAGGGATTGGAAGGGACCTCGAAAGATCATCTAGTCCAATCCCCCTGCCGGAGTAGGAACACCTAGATCACATCACTCAGGAACGTGTCCAGGCGAGTTTTGAACGTCTCCAGAGAAGGAGACTCCACAACCTCCCTGGGCAGCCCCTTCCAGTGTTCAGTCACNTACTAACCACCCCCCTTCTAATACACCCCAGGATGTCATTGGCCTTCTTGGCCATGAGGGCACAGTGCTGGCTCATGGTCATCCTGCTGTCCACCAGGATCCCCAGGTCCCTTTCCCCTACACTGCACTCCAACAGGTCATTTCACAACCTATACTGGTACCTGGGGTTGTTCTTGCCCAGATGCAAGACTCTACACTTGTCTTTGTTATATTTCATTAAATTTCTCCCCGCCCAACTCTCCAGCCTGTCCAGGTCCCACTGAATGGCAGCACAGCCTTCTGGCGTGTCAACCACTCCTCCCAGTTTGGTGTTATTAGCAAACCTGCTGATAGTACACTCAGAGCTGAAGAGATGTTGGTTGGAGGGCAGGTGTGGAGGGATTCTAGTCCACTTAACATGCATTTTCCGCAGGCACCAAGATTTTCATGGATGATCTGTTGTGCTTCTATTAGCTCTCACTGAAATAAGTTTGGGGATTTGCTGTAACAGTTTCCAATCAGTATAAAAATATGTATGCCCATGCCTGACTTTATTGTCCTGGGGCCAGGACTCGGGATTTTAGGTTTACTTAATTAGTACTTTCCTTCCATTTAAAAACTTTAGGGCATAGAAACATTTAAAATGGCTTTGTAGAAGTACCCTTTCCCGGACTCTGGGTATTTGTTTTATATACAGGAATACTTTTGTGACTGGTCTCAGTGGATGTAGCTGGTTTCCAGAAATCAGTATTGCTCAATTAAATGTGCAGGGGAAGAGGATTCATTACAACAATGTAAATTCAAGCTGAACAAGGCAGCAGGTTTTTTAGGTTTTAGTGCCTGTGAACACTCAGTTTCCTTTTGTTCTGGTTTTTAATAGTATTGATTTTTTTTAAAATGTACAAAAGTAAAGTAAGTTCTCAGTGTACAAGCTGAGGAGTAGGTGTTCAGTGAGAGATATAATTGCATTGTATTCTTCAAGGACAAAAGTTTTTTGGATTCTGTTGTATTTGGCTTCTTTGTGTCATTTGAAAAATTTACACTATTTTACTAAGATTACAGAGTAAATAACAGAAAATCAAAAGAACAAATCAACTGCTGAAATGCAATACAAGACATTGGCTCAGCATACTGCATAGCAAAACAGTCAATCACACTGCAATCACTAGCAGCCTGAGCAGTAAATTAACATTTCACTGGGATAGATGAGAGGTGAATAAACACAGATATATGTAAATATAAACTAAGTAGAAATAGATATGATTATAGATGAGTAAATATGTGAAATCAGCATCAGTTAAGCAAGCGCACCTAATAATTGCTTGCTGTTCATGATAGGGCAGTGTGCCAAAGACTGAAGACAGCCGTCGTCATGTCATAAAAGGCATTTTCCAGGTTTGGAGCTATTATCTTTCTGTAGTCCTCAGGGATCCCTTCACTGAGGATGGCAAAATTCAGTACACCTGTGTGTGATGAATTTCTGTGGTCAAGTCTATGATGTTCCTTCAGAAGGTTGTTGAGGACAAGGCGTGCGTATCCACATCTGCATGGACAGTGCTGACCTTGGTGGATCCGCTGTCTGCAGAGATCTTTTAGAAATAAAGCTCAGTAAGAAGCAGTAATAGAGGTCCAGGCCTGCGGTTTAGTGTCTCAGCTGTCACCTCCAGATCACCTGGCTTCAGGGTTGATGTGTCCCCTCCTGACTGTGGTCTGTGTGGGCAGCTGATGGGCTCTGTAGCACGGGACCACAGTCTGAGTTGAGCATGTGATGTTGCAAGTTTTGAAGGGGTTTGCTGACCTGCTGCCTCAAGAGTGGCAATGCTATCAGCCCCTCTTTGCTCAGCATGTCCCTGGCAGGTGGTACTAACTTCTCCATGCGGTACTAATTGGTCTGACCTTGTCCTCACTCTGAAGCTGTGGTGAGTTGACGTTGGTGGGCTGCACAGAAATACCTGCTCCGCTGTGGTATCTTCATGCAGGAAGGTCTCTGCTGAGTCATCTGGAGCTTTCTGGCCTGGTTGCTCACAGTGCTGTTTCTTGCACTTTTTACCTTGCTCTTCACAGTTGTGAAGTCTTTTGCCCCTTCTTAAACCTGTTACTACGGAGGCACTGCCATGATGAGCTTGACTGTGCCTTGCTGTGGGGCTGTCATGGATCTGGCAGTAGACAGGGCAGCCTGATGTCTCCTTGTGGAGACCCCATTGCAGCTCCCCACCATCTCCACCGTGACACCTACACCCTATACAGACAGCGATGGTGCGCTTGCAAAGCAAGAAGCATCCTGGGCCTTCAACAGCCTCCCTGGTCATATTGGAGTAGGGCAAAGCCCAACCTCTGGATCTTGTCAAAAGCAGCAATTGGAGTATGTCGCTTGGTCAAGTCGCCATGTGTGTTGAGTCACCCTGAGCCATGCTGGAGGTGACAGTGGGGGTCTCTGTAAGCATTTAGCATGGGCTGAAGCAAAAGGTGAAACTGGAATTGGGGAAGGTCCTACTGTTTTAGCAAAGTCTTCAGGGATTGGTGTTTAAGAGTGAAGTTGCAGCGTCAGGTGGCAGCTGCCAAGGTGAGGGAGAGGTGCCATCTTGCAGTCTCCCCCCGGACTGCAGCCCCAGCTTTGCCTGAGCTAGCGTTGAGCCACTGCTGAGCCACTGTGCTCCCTACCTTGCTTGGAAAAGAGGAAAGTGACTTTATTCCAGGTTAGGGCCTGAATCTATTCCACAGAGGCTCTGGTTACCCCAGAGCTCCTTGTGGGGGTTTGGGGGCTGGTGGCTGGAGGTGGGAGAGGAGTGGGACAAGGGGGAGAGCAAGGTCCCCTGCCCCCTCAAGTAGCTGCAGGCTGCCAGGCTGTAACACGCAACTGAGCCCTTAGCATTTTAATCTCTTATACATGAGGAAAATGCATTTAAAGTCTGGTGTCATTGGGGGTTGCTGGGTCTGTATCCCTCTTAGACCAGGGAAACTTATCTCTCAGTTCATCAAAAGCTTAGTGTTTAAGCCACTTGGGCTTACAGATGTCATACCCCGTCCCTCAAGGGCACAGTCATGGACGTGTCCAGAATGTAAAGATGGGGAACCACCTCCAGCTCAGCTGGGGATGCTCACTGGTGTCTTGGGGTTGAAAAGGTTTTTCCTCTCCCTCTTACTCCTTTCTGTATCCCAGTATCTGTCTCTGCCCCCATTACAGGTCAGATTCATCTCTTGAGGTGGTTGAGCAGAACTGTATTTGAAACACGGCCTTAGTGTGACCTGTGCACTGAATGAGACCATGGGTGGACCCTGTTAACTCTCTCTGTGGAGTTACATGTTTTAGTGCTTTCTAGGGATACAAGATAAACAAGCACTTCTCACTTGGACAAAGCAGTGTTTCAAAATGACCCTCAGCTCACTTCCTGCAAATTCTCCTGTACAATCAGTGCTGAAGAAAAATATAAATGTCTAACCTGAATGCCTAGTTTTGTCTATCCAAGTCTGCCATCTAAATCCATAAGACACAACTGTATTTCATGGAACTTGTTTTATTGATTATTAAAATGTTGCATGATACATTTTTTTTTTCATTTTTGCTGAGTCTTTCAGGCCTGAATGTCACTTTGGTTTCTTTGCTGACTTTCACTTTTAGTGATTAGTTCCTTGCCAAGTGTACGCCAGCCTGTGCAGGTTTCCAAATACTTACAGACTGTAGGATTTTTATGTCCATCCACATCTAAAATGAAATTAAAGGTTGTTATTTGTGTTCTTAAAACTGTATCTGTTAATTTTGATTAATGTCTTAACAGCTTTTAGGAAAATGAATGTCAGCGTATGGTACATTTTGTAGGTTTGGTGTGTCAGCTGTTCTCTAATTTCTAGTGCTATGACCATGTTATAAACCTGCAAAAATCCATTTATTAAAAAAATAAACCATAAAAATTGTTCCAAATTGTCATATACCTGAATAAATGCCCAAGGGGACCGGGAGCCCTCTATTGCCCTCATTTACAGGCAAGCCAGATGGACTTTATTCATTTCAGGAAAAAAAAAAGGTACTCAAGCAGAAACTGTGCTTGTCATGTTGCAGCCTGCGCTGAATTTGTGTGGCCAAGGCCATTCAACCTGGATTTGTAGTAGGAGCACCAATTATCTTACAATTTAGGTTAACATGACACATTCCGTGCTTTATCTGATGTTGTGTCCTCATGGGGGTGATTTGGATATTTTTCCAGGCAAGCCAACGTTTATGAAAGCTCCTGAAGATCAGATTGGGATTTCTGGAGGAGTGGCCTCTTTTGTGTGTCAGGCAACAGGAGAGCCCAAACCTCGTATCACATGGATGAAGAAGGGGAAGAAAGTCAGTTCTCAGCGGTTTGAGGTAATTACAAAAACCATAAAAATTTGGTAATCAATCTAATGCTTGCGGGTCTTAATTACACGATAATTGTCATTGCAACCTGGGTGTCTCTGCAACACTGCAATAGAGTCTAGAGCTTTCCACTAAAGTAAGTTTCCTTCCCTGCAGCAATTCAATCTGTAGGGCAGACATTGTCCTCCAAACACGACACTGGAAGCACACACATAGGAAATCCTTCTTCAAGTGGGAGATTGGGGCTTACACTGAATTGGGTGGCAGATAAGAATTGGATCTAGCAGCAATTTTCTGTTTTTATTGTGAAAATTGATAAGGCACCTCCTTGGCCTCTTATCCCCAGTGGAATTCGGAAGTGGGGTGCCAAAATGCTATTAGAAGGCTTTCTAAGTGAGCTACTGGAATCTCTCCCACAAACGCTTGGGAGGGGAATGGCGAAGTCATCCTGAAGCTGTAATTTGACTTCCCCTTGAACTGAAGTCTGAGTAAAAGGAAAAAGGAAGTGCAGTTATCAGAGCTGCTTTTGAAAAAGGGTCCAATTTGGTTCATATTTTAAACAGCAAACACTTTTTTACTGACTTTCTCCACCTTCTCCACTTCCCTTTTTTGGAGTTGCGCTCTATTCTCTAAAACTGCCCTTGGAAATGTGACCCTTCTATCGTTCTGCTGCCTTTCCTCTAATCCTCTGTCTTTGATGGTTTTGCTTTTCTGACTGGAGCACAAGATGACTTTGCTGCCCAGAATGGATTGATTCAAGTCACCAATTTTAATCACGATTTTGTATGTGAGCAGAAAACCTTGATTAAAGTAATCAATTTTGCTCTTGTTTTACATTGTTATTTTTCCCCTAATAAAGATTTTGTTGTATTCTAACCATTGAAACATTCATAATTATAAGTAAATAGAACCTTATGGTGAATTTGGTGCTTACTGTGGCTGACCAGAGGGTTGTGCCATATTATATGTATTTATATAAGCAATTTCATACCTTTATTCACACCAGTTTTGATCCATAGTTGAGGTATTTTTATTGTGTTAGGAGACAGTGAATAATATGTTTTTTATTTTTCTGCTAATAAGATTATATATATATATATATAANAAATCTGATATCCACATGCTGAGTTACTGCACAAAAGATACATCTATCGTTTGCAAATGAACAGCACTTCTGGTCTCAGTGTCTGACAGGTCCTTAGTAGTTGTAGCTCCCTTCCTCACACACAGTGTTTGTTCAAAGGATAGTAAGGGCAAAAGAGCTTTTCTGCTGTTTCATCTCTTAGCTTTTTTAGTCCTTACCCCTGAAGAGAATTAATCTCTGCCTCTGACTTTGACTTGTTTGAAAATTTAGCAGTAGCCCTATCCTGTGTAAAGGTTATAGGAAGTTTAGTGTTTTGTCAGTTTCATATTTAATTTAAAATTGAGTATTTAAAAAAAAAAAAAAAGTTTGCAATTCCTTAAAATGTACTGTGGTGATGTTCACATTTCTCTGTCCTGTCTGCTGCTACTTGACCCCAAATGAGGAGGGTTTGCAAGCTGTTTCTATGACATAGAAAGGAAGGGCTATTCCTTCCAGTGTGAGGATTGACAATTTTTGGTGGTCTTGGTTACCTGTTGATCTCTTCCTATTTTTCCTGTCACTGCAGAGTCTTCTGGTGCACATTGTTTTTCTCCTTCCTGTTTCCACTCACTTGCTCTTTGTGCTGTGAGGATGGTTTCTAAACAGGGCTCTTGAAAACAGGGTCAAGGTTTTGCATGGGGGTAATGCCAGGTCCAAGGCAGACATGCATGTCTTTGGAACAAAGTATAGCTTAGTCTCTTCATCTGCCCCTGCGGTCCCCAAGTGACAGGAGAGGGGCTTGTGACTTTCCCTCATGCTGTCACCATCTGCAGCAGAGTTAATATTTCCATCTTTTGCTGTGCTCAGTAATTGGAGAAGGATGAGTTTGGCATTAACACTGGCCCGAGGCTGTGCCTTCACATTCTTGCCATTAAGGAATAGCTTCTACTGATCCAGCTGCAAACTAACAAATACCCCTTTTTTCCATGTAGAAGTTAAAGTAATGCATGTTACAGCTTAGCAGGATGGATGGAAAGGCAATGATTTATTAAGGACTTAATTTATTATGCTGGGGAAGGAATTGTAATTACATCATTGTTGATTATGCCGGAGTTGCAAAGTACCCGAAGCTGAAGGACATGAAAAACCCTCACTTTCTGCGGGAGTTAGCATGCAGTGGCGGTGCTCAAGGTTTTATTCTAGTTTTGTTACTGTTTTCCTCGTAATCCCACAGGAGTAGATCATTCTGCTCTTCCATCAAGGTGAAAGTTGGCACTAAATTGCTATCAGTGTGATTAGTAAAACCATTAGTGCAAATATGGCTCAGATGTTTTAAATCATCAGATCCACATCTTTATTACCAGGTTGATAATTTGTCAACCTTAATTGATTCATAAAGAACCTCATTGGATCTTCATTTGTTCTGGCCTCCTCAGAGGACAAATATGTTCTTGACTCTGAAATTTTTGCATTTCTGGACTTGGAATGCTTGACTAATTGCATGGTATTTTATAGTTTACAGGGCTTCTTTTGGTTTGTTTTTTAACCCCTGGATTGTTGTGACTTTCAGTTTTTAATGCAGAAGATATCAATAAAGCAGTGGTTTCTTTTCACTGTTAAAGGTTATCGAGTTTGATGATGGATCAGGATCAGTTCTGCGGATACAGCCCCTGCGTGTTCATCGGGATGAAGCTATCTATGAGTGCACAGCAACCAACAGTGTTGGGGAGATAAACACGAGTGCCAAATTAACAGTGTTAGAAGGTAAGTGGGAAGTTTATTTCACGCCTTAGGTGGCAGAAGATACGTCTCTGGCTTGGGTAGCTACGTGTTGATGTGGTGGTTTGAAGTGACACGGTGATATTCTGGCTTGGTTTGGAAAAGCTGTGCTCTTCCTGTATCATTAGCTGTAATTCCTCCTAGGATAGAACCTAATCTTCTGGAGGCAATCATGAAAGGATTGCAGATTCTGAACATCCTTTAGAGTGTTTCAGTTGTATCGTCTGATTGAGGTGTGTCGTTTCTAACTTGGAAGGCTAGCTTATAGAGGCAGTTGTGTACTTCTCTCATCTGTGTGCTTTGATATAATACCCATCTTCAGGGTATCTAAGAGTTGCATCTGACAGTCAGAAACTTAATCTATGTTGCTGCACCTTCTGGGTGAAATCGGCACAGCTCTTGAATAGATTTTCACATTGCTCTTCAGATTTGGAGTTTGATGTAGAATTCAGCTGGGTTTACTTTTCACTGTAGTCACAACTTGCTATTGTGTTTCTCCTGTTAAAAAATAGATTGTGATACTTGTCTGTTAGGTGAGCAGGTTTTATTTTGCTTGCTGCGTTGTTTCTTCTAAATGAAATGTTTTCTGGAAGAACAGCGTATTAGGTATTAAAAGTCTTGTGATCAGTTGATGTGTTGTTTTTTTGCTTGTTGTTTTTTTATATTAGATTGTCACAATTATTCTCTGCTTTTAGGGAAATGTGTTTTTTTCCAGCACTGTGTATGTCAGTATCGTGTCCAGTTCTGGGCACCTCAGCACAAGAGAGATCTCGCGGTGCTGGAGCGAGTGCAGAGGAGGGCAACGAAACTGGTGAAGGGCCTGGAGCATAAATCTTATGAGGAGCGATTGAGGGAACTGGGACTGGTTAGTTTGAGGAAGAGGACGCTGAGGGAAGACCTCATTGCTCTCTACAGCTACTTGAAAGGACATTGTAGAGAGGTTGATGCTGGTCTCTTCTCATGGCTAATTAGCGATAGAAGGAGAGTGGAAGGCTGCAAGCTGCAACAGGGTAGGTTTAGGCTGAACATTAGGAAAGGAGTGGTCGGTCACTGGAATTGGCTGCCCAGGGATGGAGTCACCATCTCAGAATGTGTTAAAAGTAGATTGGATGTGGTGTTGAGGGATCTGGTGTAGGGGAGAACTTTGTAGAGTGGGGCTGATGGTTGGACTCAATGATCCCAAGGGTCTCTTCCAACCTAAATGATTCTATGATTCCATGTATTATTTGTATATACATAGGCATTTGTAAATCTATGGAGATGTTACAAATCTGGACCATTTGGCTGAATAATTTAATGCATTTATTTGACTTGAGTTTACTAAGACAAGCAAGAAGAGGCTTAGGCAAATTGCTTGGTGTATATGGATTGATGTAGAAACTTCCGAGTAATGAAAAAACTAGACTGGAAAGCATTTATTGTTGCATGATTTTGAACCAGAGGAGACTGGTTATCCCGTCAGTGAGTGTGCCAGCCATCCATGACAAGTTACCTATTGTCCCTTGTTCTCCTATCCCCATTTGTAGCATAGAGGTAATCATATTTTCCTCTCTGCTCTGTGACAAAGAATACATTGAACAACTGTAATGCGCTCAGACACTGTGGTGATGGGAATCATAGAAATCATTCTTGTACTTGATGTGATTGTGTATCTTGTTTCTGGAGGTGGGGCATCTTAAAGGATCAGCTTGCTCTTCAGTAGTAGTATTATTAAGAATAGGATAACGGGTGCTATAAACTCAAAAATTACTGGGGAGAGGGGGAATCAGATCTTTTCTGTTACTTTTTGCTTTTGCAGCCACGTATGTGAGTGCATTAAGAGCTCAGTGGAGCTCCTCCAGCAGTTTACACCTAGATACGCACGTAAATGCGTCTTGCAACTGGATTTTTGTAGCGCTAGATACCCAACTGTTTCAAGCACATTCCTATTTCCTTGGGTTGCAGTTGCCTTCCTGTATCTTAGATATGTATGCACACGCACACACACGCTAATAATTTGTTTGCTCTGTGTTAAATGTTCAAAGGCCCAGAGAGACATGCGTTGCATAAAGGAGCACAACAATATTTCTCAGCTCTCTGGTGCTCCTGCTGATTTTTCTGGTGAGGTAAAACTCAGACCACCACATAAACAGGGAGTATTAGGAAACACCAGAGACAGGAAAAGACATGCATGTACACAATTTAAGAGCAACAGGAACAAAAGTCACTACACATCAGTCACACAGCCTGCTTTTCTGTTTGGAAACTTCCTTTAATGGGGCATTAATGCTAGTTTAATATGATCCCATAAGGTCAAAAATGGTCTGCAGGTTGAGGGCCTGTGTTTTCCTCTTGAAGGGAACAGTATTGACCTCTTGCTGGACACTCTCGTAATGGGCAAAATGAAGAAACATTTGCTGTATAACAGTTTGTATGTGCTCATGCATATAGAGTTGTGAGCTTGATTACAGGGGATGAAGAGCTATGTGTGCCTCTTATGTTGGCTGAACTGATGAAGAACTTGACTCCTTTTATATATCTTTTATTTAAGAAAGAACATCTTAAGTTTCTCTTTTCTGAGATTTTCTATGGACAGGTCTGTGTTTTTTCAGTCATGCTGTCTTATCCCATGTTGTCTGCCTTAGATTACACTGCTTCTGCATATCAGGAGTGTGAATGTTTTTATTATTAATATTTACTTGTTTACTTATGTGTTGTCAAAGTGGATTTTGCAACTCAGTGCCCTCGATATCATTGTGTTTAGTCTAAATGGCCTCCAAAGAATAATGGCAAGTGCCCCACCTCACAGTTATGCCATCACTTACCTACCATGAGTTTTGCAGAGGTATTTGAAAATTACACGTTTCATGTGGAAACTTTGATACCCTCAAGACTGTCAGCTAGGATTGGATTTTCCCTCTGCTTCTGGGGTTAAAACAATTTCCTTAATTGCTCTCAGGTGGCAGTTTGAATGATGCAGACATTCTGTACTTCCTTTCAAGAATTTGACTCATGCAGTGGTCCCTGGTGCATGACAAAGCTCTATCATAGACGTCCTCTTGGTTACATGCTGCTAAATACACAGCATGTATTGATTTTTACATTAAAAATCCTTTATAACAATAAGTTTTAATGCTTCTTCACAATTTGCTCTTTAGAATGTAGGCCTTAATATTAAATCCAGTAGTCGCAGTCAGGGTTTAGCAGGCTGTTATTAGATGTCTTTGTGGCCAACTAATCTGGAGCTTTATTTTATTTAGATTTCTACGATGTTTTACAGGTCAGAGGCAGATAATCCTTTCTAATTGCCAGTTTACTCCATTCTGAATATTAAGGCAGAAGCATTAGTCCAGTCTCCTGGAGGAATCGGGAATTCTCACATAAGTGAATCTCTTCTAACAGTTCGGTTCCCCACTACCCTTTCATTCTCTGCTCCCGTGTCTCTCATTTTCTCCTTCTAGCTGCAAATCCTATTGTGACCAAACTACGTATACTTAGTGTAACTGGAAATTATTTCTCCTGTTGATAGGAGGAGAAATATACGTGCATATACCTTCTCTTCTCATTTCTCCGGGGCAGCTGATAAGCTGAATTATGTATGAGTCATACTGAACATTTCTATCTTTTTTCCAATTATGACCTGAAGCAGCACAGAAGTACGTTCCTGCCTGCCTGGCAAAGGAGGAAAGCAGTGCAGGGAGGGAAGAGCTAGAATCAATATGCTGACACACATTCCCCTCCCAAAAACCTCAGGGACAGTTAGTGGCACTAACGCATTAATAAATATATAATTCAGTGGTAATGTTGAGAATTACAGGGCTTTTTAAACAGGGAGATTCTGTGCAATGCGAGTAGGAAGGATGCCAGCGTGGAAGAACGTGGCAGCAGGCGAACTGCAGGACTGGCTACGTGATGTCCTTCCACAAGACTCCCTGTATGTTCAGCGCTGCGGGTGCGTTAGGAAAGGTGATGTGTTTGTCTCTAGGTACCTGTACTCCGATGTGTACCTTCCGTCTGTAGTTTCCAGCAGTCTCCACCCAACAGGAGACAGGGAAAAGCAGTGTAAAAGAAAAAAACTGTCTTCAAGGGACAGGGAGGAGTATATAGATTCTTTGGGAAAGAAGGTGGACTCAGATACAACCTTCAAAATCAGACCCTTCTCCCAGGACTTTCCAATTTGGACGTTTGGTTACAGGTTTTAATTTCCATAATTAGGAAAATAATTCTAACTGGTCCTTTAATGCTCTGCGAGGAGTCTTTTTTTCATTCCCCTGTAACCCAGAGGATACAGTCATATCCAAGTGACACAATATATTCAGGGTTTCATTTCCCTTTGTTTTTAAGTAGGTTAAATGAAAATACTGTCTCTGATTTCCATTTCCAGTACTGATCTATGCAAATCCCCTATGCCCCTATCCCAGACTCCTAATCATGTGGTGTGTAGTTAGTTATCTGCCTGGAGAGTGCTGCCAGGCTCTGCAGGAGAGCAGCTCCCGGTGAAGAGGACAGCGGAAGAGCCGGGGAAGGGTTGCTTGCACTCTAGGTTTCAGTCTTGAGGTAACCTGGCAGGTTAAATTTTACTAGCTGCCTTTGTGTTGACAGAAGTTGGGGAAGTTTTGGTGTTTTTCAGTGGAGCCCTAAGAAGTTCCCAAGTGCAGCAGTTGTTCCGGGGTGGGAAGCACCTACACCTTATTGTAATTTGCTGTTTATTGAACCATGTCATGAGCTTAATTTCTTTCACCATCTGCCAGCTGCATTCCAGTTCCTGGGGTTACCCTGTTTGAAATGCTGTAAATGATAAACATTTGACTGTTACAAATGATTTCTGTGGAGAGCTAGATCTCAGAAGACCTGAAACAATATGCCCTTTTTGTAAACACTCTTCTAAAAGTGATTTTGTCATTGGAATAGTAAACAGAAGTTAGCTAAGTTTAATCCTTGCTTGCGTTTGGTTAGTTACAAAAGGATCAGTGGGATCATTGTACTTTGGCTCATGTTTGTCTTCATTGCTTTTGCATCTTTTTGCCAAGAAGAATTTCTAGCAATGTGTTATAAAATCGAAACAATTACAGAAGGGAAATTCAATCCATTTGGATGAGCTTGTTCTGATTGTGTAAATGAATTAAGGCTCCCCGTACCCTTCTGTTCCTGGGACTGGTACTACTCTCTTCACATCTCTGGTCAGGAGAGAACAGGTCTTTCCTCTATGTCTTTCATGTTCATGAACTGTTCCAGCTTCATTTGGTCTTTCGCTGGGAAGAAAGGCTGCTGTGATGGCAGAGATCCTACTCCTGATCTTTGCTCTCTACAGGAGCAATCCAATAGTACTTTCTTTCTATATAAGGCAGGCAGTTAATGTAACGATTGTGTTTCCAAGACCTGCAGCACAGTGAACCTCCACATGCTTCAGCGCTTATGGAGATGTCCTAAAATACAGTGATGCACAGAGAACTTACACTCCAGTATGTATGTGCTAGGTGCAAGTCCCACACTTACTAAAAACGAAACCATTAAGCCAATTACGCATGGTGGCCTCGTTGAGAAGTCTGGATTGTCATCTGAAAGAATGTAAATCCCAGCTCATGTGGACTTAAGCTATTTAGGTGTAAACAGTGTTCACAAGGAAAGAGCATATTGCGCTGCTCAACAACAGGTTGCCTGACACTGGACTGGGAAGTCAATTTGGGAGACCTGTCATCCTGGGAAGAACTCTAGTAGTTTCTCAGGTACTGAACAGTGGCTAGAAGAATCCTGGAAGTTCAAGGGGAAAAAATTGGTCTCTTGGTCCCACATCACACAGAAGATTGAGCAGAATTGGTGATCTGTTTCAATTAGAGCAAGAAAATTTACAGACACTGTTTTATTTGTATCACCATTGTGTCCCGTGCTGTCAATACCTAGGCTGCCGCAGTATCTGAAGAACTGTCTCAGCTACCTAATTCTTGGTATCTATAGACCACCTGTCATCTCAATCCAGGTGTGAAACTCCTCGTTATCTTAATTTTATTTATTTACTTTCAAAGATGTGATTCAATAAGAACGTTAGTGTTACTTTTACAGTTTATATTTTGTAATGTTTAACAAAAAGAGCTTTCTTGGCTGTGAAGGAGAGACAAAAAGTTATTTTCTCAGGTGAAGAAAAGTTTTAAGTGGTGTTGGTCTCTCCTCCAAACAGGAGAGTCAGCAGATCTTCAGAAAGTATCAGACCCAAATGCCATAATTTCCATTTTTTATCTCTGTTTAAATGATTAACTAATGGCACATAACGATATAATGTATCCATGATAGCAAGCTCCATCAGAAGACTGCCGTGCACTAAGGTTAACATCCAGGTTCATTCCACAAGTTTATGAAGCAAGGAATACAACCTTTGAAAAGTTTTATACAAAATACCACATAGTTAATGCCAAGCTGAACCCTTTGGAGCTGTGCACTCCCATAAAACATCATGTCTTGAAAGGTATTGACCTCTTTATCTTGAGAACATTTTTCTTTTACAGCCAGTGGCTGTTTCTGCGTATTATGTCTCAAATGAGGTCCTATGATATTGCGTCAGTGACAAGATGGGATGTTGTCATGTTCTTATCAGCAAGCTAAGGGCATCATTCATATGGCAACACCCAAAAGCAGCACCTGCAATTCAGGCAGAACTTCCCAGATGAAAACAATGATGAGCTTTAAGTGTTAAACAAACAAGAAGGAAGTATATTCTACAGAATTCTATGAAAGCTCTAACTCATTGTTTTTGTTGCCAAGACTTGGTAACTTGAAATTGTATGTGTGCAGTTGTAGCTGTACCTGTGCTGTTATCTCCTGTGAAAAGATTTCTCAGAGCTCCTTGTCTCACACGATTTATTCCAAGTTTATTCAGCAGTTTATAAGCACTGACTTTGGTACTAGAAAACAAGTTCAGCTAAGAATTTTTGTTGCCAATAACAGTTGTCTCCTTTCTACTTGCTCCATTTCTCAAATCCCATGTGAAGTTACTCAGAAATGTGGATGCTCACTCAGAGCCTTGTGGCAACTTACTGGTAACTTCTGTCTTTTATGAAAATTGATAATTGAGCCCTGGGCATTGTTTTCTCTCTTTTCCTGGGCTCGGCCTGTAGAGACAGTTTGCTTCTTACTCTGTGCTATCTAACAGCTTCCTGGGAGATTGTGGTGGAAAGTGTGTCAGCCTCTTCTCCTACTGCTGCTCTGCGATCAAAACGTTCAGCCTATTCCAATAGGTAAATGAGGCACAAACAGATTAAACTCTGTGGCAGAGATGCACTCAGACAGGTTCCCGTCTTGTTGGGGAGGGCGTCCCTGTGGGTTGC
Organism: Jacana jacana; assembly: GCA_013400555.1. Lineage (NCBI taxonomy): Eukaryota > Metazoa > Chordata > Aves > Charadriiformes > Jacanidae > Jacana > Jacana jacana. The sequence continues at coordinate 419,860 of VZTM01032495.1, forward strand.
CATCTCCCAGCTGAGTCCATGGATGGCCAGATGACTGCTTCTGCGTCTCTGTTCCAGTTTGAAATCAGACAGGTTAGATTAAATCGTCTGTGGTTTAAACTAATCTGTTTTGACTCTCTGTTGGAACAGATCATCGGTCCCAGCTGGGAGGCAGCAACCACCAGCGCTGCCTTTCATGTCACTGCAGAAAGGCTGGCATTCCCATGTGTCCCAAGCCCCCTGGCCACAACAATGTCTAAAAGCTGAGACAGTGCTGGGATTTTGATGGTGTCGGTGGGCAGTAAACCAGGGTGAAAGCCTTGACTCAGGTCTAAGCTAAAAAGAGTTGTAGTCTAAAAAGGGCGGGAGAGTGGAGCAACAAAGTGAAGGCTGCCAAGGAGGAGATGTCCCCCCCATGAGCTTTTTGGCCTAGATACTATGGAGGAAGAAAAGGCAAGAATAACATAGGTCTGATGTAACAGACTGTAAATCTTTGAACTAGATGATCTTTAAGGTCCCTTCAAACCCAAACCATTCTATGATTTATTGGGAAAATATGAGTGTTTAGGTTGAGATGTGTGCTAGCTGATGGCCTAATCTGTACCTGAAAGTGGCTAAGCAAGCTCCTCCTTGCAGTAAAATCCCTTCGTCATTTCATACATGATCTGCCAATCTTCTTTTTGTTGCTCCTGGTCTTAGTGGTCCTAGTCTGCACCTGTTCTTATTTGATTTCAGGTACTTTTTCTTTGAACACACCCAGCTAAAGATGTGTACACAAAGAACCTTGCAAGTGCTTCTTAAAAGCACTGGTGGATTTTGGAGGTACGCCATCAGATGTATGGTGGGGTCATAGTTGCTGTTTTCATTCATTTGGTCACTGGCTAGCATAGCTTCTCTGTGGTTCTCTAATGTGCTCACGTTTATCTTCTTTCCTCTTGTTTCCAGGCAGTATATGCCAGGCTTATAGCAAAAATTCTTAGCATTTCTTATGTTTGTTCCTAATATCCGTGTCCCTTAAGGTGATTTGGCTTTTCTTGGCTTGATTTTTTTGACTGTCCTCTTTATTTACAGCGTGTCCATGCCACCATCAATTTAATACCCGCTTTTTGTGCATAGGTTGTTAATGCATCTGGTCATTTCAAAACTGATATTTGAGGAACTTGTTTATAGAGACCATTGTTGCACTATTAATAAAAAAAAAATTGAACAGGAGAGTAGAGTTGATTAGGTGTCAGTGAGCCCTGATTTGGCTCTCAAAATGTTTATTTGATAATAACTAGGCTGAGGCTGGACCTAGTGACTCTCAGATAATAAATTGAGTTTGGAGGACTGGCAGTCAGATGAAAATACTTTCATTAATGAATTGTGTATACATCTAGAAGTCTTTCAAAGGAAAAAAAAAAAGACATGAAAACCCGCAATTATAACTTGATCAGTTTCTTCCTGTAAAAGGCATTTCAATGGAAATGTATTTAGTTCATCTGGAACAGGCAAACAAGAAGTTAGTTCCTTGAGATAATTTGAGTAACTGCCACTGTAAACCTTGTCAGAGTCAAAAATCACATTTCTTGTCAGATTTAATGTCTACTGGTGACCATTAGAAGCTAAAATAACTGATCTTTATCATCAGATGTTTCAAAAGACCTTTGTTATAGCTCGATCACTTTCAAGATGCCTTGCTCTGAGAGTGTATGTAGCAAGTTGTTATTGACAGATGTGCTCTCTGTAGCTTGTACGTCAGTCCTGCTGGTATCTCCCGCTGACTAATAAAGTTAGTTGCTGGTACACATTTGTAGAGTCTTTGAAGTCTGTTAGGTTGTGGAACAGCCTTCCGAAAGAGTTAGTAGCTCATTGTTTGAACTATTGGAAATTAATGGGAAACACTGCTTGATAATGCCATATGGGTTATCTGCTTTGGTTCCAAGGAAAAAGGAAAGGACAAAAGCAAGATGTCCTGAAAAGCCTTTCTGAGTCCTTAACTAATTTGCCAAAATTATCTTCTGTATTTGCTCATAACTGAGAGACTCTTTGCTCAAAGCTTAGTGACCTGTTGTCATTTGCTGGTATACTATGACTTACGCAGGTACTTAAGAAGACATAGCACCACAGTGATCTTCTATAACTTCTTCTGCAGAAGTGGGAGGATATATCCACTTAATAGAACTGGAGAGTAAGTTCCTAAATGGAAAATGGAGCATGGAGAGAACAGAATGGGATAACCATGACCGTAGGGAGTGCAGCACTCACAGCTATGGAAGTATAAACCTCTGCATGCAAGAACGTTTCTTTACAGTCATCTTGGGCTTATGTTCTGTGCCTTATCTTCTCCCTCTCACTAAAACAAAAATCACAGCCCCAATTAAATCATTCTTGGAGAAATCACTATTTTAAAATGAAAGCCAGAAGTATGTGAAACTGGAATATCAACACATGCTAATAAATCTGTACGAACAACAGCAGTTCAGAAGAGACCCGTGTAGGGAAGGTATACTTCATGTGTCACTTACACTTACCATACAGAATGCTTCACAAGTACTTTAGCTTCCTCTCCTGCCAAAAAAGGGAAATCACTTAATTGCCACTGATGGGGACACCTTTTCGCTTTTGGTTTGAGATGTTGACTATGCAAAACAAAGTCGGCTTTGTATTAAAGACCTGTGATACTGATCATTCTGACAGCTGGTTTCTGTGCATCCTGCTTATTCACTGGTGCCCACATCTAGTTCTCCTTACGGATCTCTTGTTGATCTCGTATTGTTTTCATACAGCCTGGTGTCAGGAAGGCTCTACGTTTGTGATGCTTGTTAAAATGCAGTGCCCGGATACTGAGCAAAAGGAATAATTGGCCCTAATTTTGGATGCAAGGAAGTAATTATTGTGACTGTTCATTGTTAATTTGTTATTTGAGCCGTTAGTGACTAAAACATGTTTGGTATAAAAATAATCTAAAATACATATATTCCACTTGCTGTCTTAGAAGCCCAGAGAATCTTTATAGAAGTATTAGTCTTCCAGTAAAAAACCACCTTCCCCATAGAGTTTTCTCACAGCTGTTTATTCTAGTGAGTGGATATTTCAGTTGGATAATAAAGTAGTGGCTCTTTCTGGCACTCTCACCTGCTCAGATTCTTTCAGCCCAGAGCTCCAGAATAGCTCTTTCAAATCCTTTATCCTAAGGAAAACCAGCGGGTGCGAGGTATAATAAGATCTGTCTTTTCAAGCCCATCTAGTGCCTTGATGAGGCAGGTTGGATGATGCCATGGGAAAACACTGCAATGTATTCATCTGTCGTGCTAATCCCGTGCTCTGTTCCTTCAATCCTTTTATCACAAGGGTCCAGCCTGGATGAATCCTTTCCAAGTTCTTGGTGTATGAGTTGAGTGGAGAAGTCTAAATAGCAATCAGAGCTATAACTTTATTCAGCTGTCGTGTATGAATGTTCACTGTTGTGTTGCTGTTCCAAGCTGGAACTGGGGAGAATTTCACTGTGATAAGAGTGCCTGTCAGCACAGGATGCAGAATGCTTTAAGTAAAACTAGCTTCACAAAGTGCTACTTGCAGCAGAACTGGCATTATGACCTTTTAGCTACTTTGAGACCACTGGAAAGGTATTGGAAACATTAACCTGTTGGAGACCTTAAAAACCCAAAGACTTGCTTTTTGCTACTGGAGCTTCAAAATGGTGCTTTGTTTACAAGCAAGGAAAGCACTGGAATTTATTTTTCTCTTTCTCTTTGATTTAGACAATGCCACAGTTGGTCCCAGTGAGGAGAAAATCTTTGGAGAGAGAACAAAAATCATAAACATATTGATGAAAGATGCATAAACTGCATACAGGGTGGTATTAACAAAAGCAGTTGGCAGGGGAAGGTAATGAAATGGGGGACACATAGTCCAAGATGACAGGATATCCAGCATAACAAAGGGCAGGCAAAGAAGGTCAGGAGGAGGAACAGAATGAGCCCTTTAAAGTGAGCCTGCATCCTACTTCAAGTCCCAGCAGGGAAGAGCAGTGCATGCAAGCAGTGCTGCCATTTGACGAAGTGCCTTCCAGATGGAGCTCCATGCCTAACAGGTGACAAACAAGCCAGGCAGAGCAGAGTTTTCTGTCCCTTGGAGCCTGTCTGGAAGGGAGACATGAACCTGGCTGAACCCTTGGCAAGTACCAATCCACAGGAAGCCTACAAATGATAGAGATCAAAATAGTTCACCTGGAAGAGTGAAGAGGTCACAGGGAGTGCCCTTGCTGGCATGGACCGTCCTCTGTAAGAGGACTGGGTGATGTCTTCTCTCTCCTGCTGGGAGGTTAAATGGGACAGTTTTGTTTTCCTACAAGAATATCACTGACGTGAAATTTAGCTAGATTATGCATGGAAATGTTTCATCAGCAAATCCAGCACGGAGCTGTTGAATGGGTTGAGGCCAGGGAGATCTCAGTGTGTGTTCTTTACAAATAAATGATTTGGTTGCTTGATTTTGGATATGCATTTGTCCTTTCAAAAAGTATCATTGCAGAGAAGCTTAGCTGATGCTTCGCCTGCAGGAATAATGTGGCCTCATGGAAACAATAGCAGTTGTTTTGCCTAGAGGTGGGTAGGCTTAATCAGAGTCCACCTGATTGGCATGTAGTGCACGTCCCAGCGTTTTAACTTCTGCCTGCCATGTACTTATAGTCCCGAGCAAGAAATTGCAGATCAGGTGAATACTATCTAGACAGTATCTAGGCTTGAATTTAGCAAACATGAATAAAATCTTGATCTTCTGTAGGAGGACTTTGAAAAGGGTGGAAAAAAGAAAAAGATTCTGGAGGAGTTGTGTTTTTACTAATTGGACACTAAAAATAATAGAAGTGCTAAAGAAAATAATAAAATAAACCCTTAGCTCTTGCCCCGGGCATGAATTTACTAGGTTTAGTTTGTTGTTCAATTCGGTTCATTGATCTTGTCACAATTGATGAATCATTAAGTTGTGACTACTGTAGAAATTACAATGCACAGATGTAGCTGTGCTGCACATCTGTGTGTTCCCAACGTGTTAATGATTCAAAAGCGCGCTTTCGCTCTGGCCATCCACTGTGCCTCAAGTGCCAGCTGACATTTTGTATTACTGAGACATTTGTTGGGGTTGGCAGAGGGAAAGTCTTTCCGTTCTCCTTGTACTTTTTTGGTTAGTCTTATCCATATTTCAGATAGCTAGATTTGATTTTCTCAGCAACCTTGCCCTTGCAGAATGTGAGTTGCGGTGTCTGTCTCTTTCTCCAAGCTGCCACCTTTTTCAATGTCATGTGCTTTCTCCTGGTGTTTGCTTGCAGCAGATGGGGTTATTTCCTGCACTGAGTCACGAGGACTGAAGAGCAGGATTTGCTGGTTTCCTGACTTGCTCGGGATTCTGAATTGTAATTTTTGAAGTTTGACTGAGATGTTATTGACTTAGTTCCTAGTTTAGAGCTGGCAACTCTGTTTATGTAAAGCTTCTCATCATAGCAGGTCCCAGAAGACCTCAAGAACTTTCAGTATATTGACTTACAGGCTGATTGGTACCAGCAATTCAACAATGTGTGGCAACACTGTAAAACAACTAGACTGCTAAACCTACCTCTAGCCTCTTCCCGTAATTCAAACCACTCCTCAGACTGGTCCAAGGCCAGTGGCATCCTGGGGTGTATTAGAAGGGGGGTGGTTAGTAGGTCGCGAGAGGTTCTCCTTCCCCTCTACTCTACCCTGGTGAGACCCCATCTGGAATACTGTGTCCAGTTTTGGGCCCCTCAATTCAAGAACAACAGGGCACTGCTTGAGAGAGTCCAGGGCAGGGCTACCAAGATGATGTATAGGGGAGAGCTTGTAGAGTAGGGCTGATGGTTGGACTTGATGATCCCGGGGGTCTCTTCCAACCTAAATGATTCTATGATTCTATGATTAAGGGAGTGGAGCATCTCCCATACGAGGAAAGGCTGAGGGAGTTGGGCCTCTTTAGCTTGGAGAAGAGGAGACTGATGGGTGACCTTATGAATGTTTATAAATATGGAAAGGGTGAGTGTCAGGAGGATGGAGCCAGGCTCTTCTCAGTGACGTCCAATAATAGGACAAGAGGTAATGGATGCAAGCTGGAACATCGGAGATTCCAGTTAAATATGAGGAAAAAATTCTTCACAGTGAGAGTGACTGAACACTGGAAGGGGCTGCCCAGGGAGGTTGTGGAGTCTCCTTCTCTGCAGGCATTCAAAACTTGCCTGGACGCGTTCCTGAGTGATCTGCTCTAGGTGTTCCTGCTCCAGCAGGGGGATTGGACTAGATGATCTTTCAAGGTCCCTTCCAATCCCTGATATTCTGTGATTCTGTGATCATAGAATCATTCTGGTTGGAAGAGACCCTTGGGATCATTGAGTCCAACCAACTTGTATATCATCAAAGCAGATATCTGAGGAGTTGTCTGTCTGATACAGCATGGCTTTGCATTGATGAGGCATGCTGTGCCCACTCTTAAATTATGGTAAGGTTATACCTGTGTTGTGTAGCATTTCCTTGTTGATTACATTCTGTCTCTAATACCTCTTTCTAGTGAGGACAAGCCCATGAGGCTCCTCTTGCTTCAAGCCTTTCAGGGTCTACCCAGGCAGAGAAGACTGCATCAGTTCAAGTACATACCAGCCAATGTACCTGGCTCTGTATCCAATTCCAATCTCATCATAGCTCTGTGGTAAGAAGGTCCATGTCTAGCATCTCTCAATTGCATCTTCTTTGTTTTAGCCATACAGATATTTCTGAAAGCTAGACTAAAGGATGTTTTTAAGAAATTATATACAGTACCATCAAAAAAAGTGCAAAGCAACTGTAAGTCCAGGGGTCCAGCAATATTTGGTCAGTTTATCCCAATAATTAATATTTAATTCCAGTTGAAACTGTATAATCTCAACTTTAATGGAAGCCATTTGGCTCTTTCTGAGACTGTAAACCCTCTTTTCAGCCCTGTCTCCTCGAGATCCATTTTTCCACAGAAGCTTCTGTAAATTCTCTTGAACATGGTAAGCAGTTTGAGCTTGGTAAGCCCCTGTTATATGGCCTGTTTTCTAGCTTCTGGCTTGTTCTTACAGCTCATCTTGAAATTCTCCATACTGTGTCTGTGGTCTTCTGGAAATGCATGCATTACAATTCACACTGCATTTTACTGCATTAAAAAAGTCCCACAATGATTCAAACTGAAGGTCAGTCTACCCCCTTGTCTTTTCCAGGAGCCAGTGTTGGATGCCAGGGGTGTGTAAGTGTAGAGCATGTTTATAGTGACAGTTCCTCCAAATCCATGCTTTTCTAGCCTCTACCGATGTGTACCTCTAGCATTTTTGAGGTAGAGTGGTTTTAGTCAAACTAATGAAATAATCTATTTAGTCTTCAAACTTTTAATTTATAGTGTGCATAACATCCCATAGCAAGTCGTTTCGCAGCTTAACTATCTGCTCTGTGAAAAAATACCTGTTAATTGCTAATATCCTTTGATGCCCTGTAGTCTTACAAGAAGGGACAGTGGATCGTTATTATTAGAAAAGACTCTGGATTTAATAGCTGCTTATTACGCCCATCACTGCGTGTCTCTTTCACACTAAAAAGTGCTGTTCTATTTAGCTGTGATCTCACCGGTGGTGTTTGCAACAGCAAAATCCTCCATCCTCATCCGAGTAGAATCAGCTGGGCAGCAGCTCCAAGCTGCTTTGCCTTCTCTGTGACAGCGTGTGTGGTGAGTATTGGGAGCCCTTTGAGTTGCCATTTTCCAGGACTCTCTCCCATCTTGCGGGTTCAGCGTGTGTTTTCGCTTGTTCCTCTGGGAACTGAGAACACATCTGGAAAACTCTAGAATCTCTGTTTGCCCAGGTGAGTCAGTGCACAGGGTCAGACTAGATAAAAGATGAAACCTGGGCAGGGGGGATGTGTGTGTTTGCAGTGTGCGTTAGGAAGGAACTAGTCTCAACAACTCAATAACTTTTTTTCTCCTTACAAATTCCTTTGTATTCAGATTACTTTGTACTCCTTTGTATTCAGATATAATCTGTAGGATGTTGCCTCTTTAATTCTGCGCAGTTTGCAGCAGTAGCCTGTCCTCGTTATTTATAATCCTAAGATCTCTGGTGTTTGTGAAGCAGGCCTGCAGCGGGATGCGCTCTGCCGCTTGCTCAGTGGCTCTGATGAGGGGAAGAAGCTCCAAGGCCTTTTCGTGCAGCTGTGGAAGGCTGCACCCAGGTCTTCCTTACATCAATTTTGGCAGCAGAAGCATGCACATCCCCCATTCTCCAGGCTGGACCTAAGGGCTGTTGCCCAGCAAAGGGAAATCTCAAAAGCTGCCAAGCACCAAGGCAGTTTTCCATTCCCTACGATGGCACCTCGCTAAAATTCAACTCTGGATCAGCAGGCCTGCCCTACTTAATATTCCAGCTCCCCAGTTCAAGATTTTGAGCTTCTTGATGCAAATGAAGGACAGTAAGTGACAGTAACCCACCGAGACTTGATTGAAGCCAGCTTCCCGTTTTTTCTTAGAACATTTAGGCCTAACACAAACGAGATGTTATTTGAGATGTTACGAGGTTACGGAGCATATCGAGAAGCGAGTGAAGCTGAGGCTGACTGTCCTGTATGGGAGAATCTTTTCTTGCTCTCTTATATAGAGCAAGACAAGAGACCTCAGGGGTGTCCTGTCTAGTCTTGTGCTGCCATATGGTCCCCTCGCCTGACCAATGGCAAATGCATAAAAGGTGTCCATAAAAAGAAATTGGTGCATTTAACAAAACCGTCTGAAACATAAGTTAAGTCACAAAACTTGACAGCTCATCTTCTCCACCTTCCTAACAGCTGTGTCACTAATATTCATTGGAGCATAGAATTGAAATGCCTTCTCTTATCACTTAACCTGTTCTTTTATGGTATACATTTTTTTAAAAAACTGCAGCACCGTTGTCCTTTAGATCAGCGCTGCTATTCTAAGCCTGGCAAGTGCTGTTTTTCTGGGGCTGAAAAATGAATCTGCAGAATCTGAATATAACCTAGTGATTCATTACTTTATGCACTTTTCAGTTTACTGAGACGTGAAGTGCTGGATTTAACGGAAACCGGACCTCACTGCCAAATAACAAATTTTGAACTTGTTCTCCTTGTGACATTAATTGCTAATTTAGAGCTACAGTGGAGGAACAGGTAGAGTGGTGCAGGCACAAGATTCACCAGCAGAAATTACCCAGACTCCATACTTATGCAGTTAACAATGACTCTGGAGCGCTACTGTTAGCATGACCCTTTCAGCATTTTTAAAGTTATTTTGGCATTTCTTGCAGTAGGCCACTCTGTCTTCAAGACATTCTTGACAGATACTCATTAAAGATTGTGATCTTTAGAGATGAGGCTTTGTAGTTAAGTACAAGTTTCAGTAGAGTTATGGCTAGATCATAGGAACTTCTGTTGGTGTTTCTCCCCATCACCAGCGTGTCTCCTGGGCTATTTTTCAGTCACAGGCAGGGAGGGGAAGTGAGCATGGTTTCTAACTGAAATGCTACTACCTTTCCACCAAGTACCATTTAAGTGAGTAAATATGCAGAAGCCCAAAGTTTGTTTGAAATAGAAGTACAGCTCCTTAGGTTGATGGTGCTTGTCTCCAGTCCACTGGTCAGCTGTCTTAGTTTATAACCTTTTACTTCAGCAGTAGAATTAATAGCAGTATTTTGGTTATTCAGATACCACAATATTTTTATAAAATAAGTCTGGCTATCATCTGCTGATGCTTTTCAGAGAAGGTGACTGTAATTCTGTTTTTCAGGGTGTGTTTGTGATCGTGTCAGCTGCTCTGTGCAGCATGCAGGGTGGGCATCCCACTTGCTACTCTCCCAACAGAGCTGTTGATTTGCATAAAGGTATTTTACAAGTGCCTTACCGGTCTGGCTTTAAGTGATGTGTAGAGAGTTCCCACTACGAGCTCTGAGGATTTTCCAAACGAAATAGTTTGGAAATTACATTTGGCAAATTCTAAATTCTGACCAAAGCAGCTGCAGCAAATGTTTGTAATTTAGTTAGAGCTACATTTCTTACTGCTGAATATTTCCACCAGTCAGAGCAGCGCTCCTTGCTCTAGCATCTAGATGAGATTGATTGGTGCTACTGCTGTAACTGTACCTGAGGTGGCTCCTCTTCATGTGGAATTAACTCAATAGTTGGGTTTTTTTTTTTTACACCAGAAACATATTCTGCCTCTCGGATCCTGAGACTATTCTGAGTGGGAAAGTCCTGGATGAAAAAGTGAAGCGAGTCTTGCGATGTCTGTCTTGTGATGAAGCTTGAGTTGGTTTCCTGGAGGGCATCAGAGGAGCAGGGCTCAGCTTACAGAGAGGGCACAGCAACCTCGTGGGCCATGGCTAATTGCATCATTAGAGTGATGAAGGTTCTGATTGCGGAGCCTCATAAAAGACCCCATGAAGCTATCTGTATCTACGGCACAGGGTAACGCAGAGGCAAAATGATTGCCAGGACTATCACTGGTTACAGCATAATCGTTATTTGGCTCCTGAGGAGATCAGGCAGGAAAAAACAGATTTTGGAGGCCTGTGTCTTGCTAAATGTGTGCTATGGAAGAGCCTCTGCCTTCACCTGGGACACTGCATGGGAAAAAATGTGAAGGAGCTTGCGTGAAAATACGATGTGTGGGTAAGAAAACATTGCTGGTGCCTGGAGAGAGTCGGCACCTCAGTAGAACATGGTATATCAGGGAGAAGCAGGAGTCTTTCATACAGAAAAACTGTGCAGTCTGTTGTCTTGGAGAGCATGGGGTAATAGCTGGGCAGCCCTCACTGTATGGCCAGGCTTCAGCAATTTAATATTGCTTGTCTTCACAGCTCTGCCTGACCAGGATATACACCTATTCTGTTGTGCATTAGTGTAAACCAAAGAGCATTTCCAAGGAGTTTCTCAAATCTTTATGATACCTGCTGCTGAAGCTCCACAACATTTGGAATTTTAAATGCTGAAAGAAGCTTAAAAGAAGAAGGAGTTTTATCACATGAATATTTGCTCTTTTTAATAAAATAGCAACTACTGAAAGGAAAGAAAAAAAGATAAAAAAAAACCAAAACACCAGCACATTCTCAGGCAAATTACTGTCACAGATTCACTAGTTAAAAGTAGGGAACGTCCTGAAGTGTAATGGAGTGAATCACTTATGACCAGCTTTATGGTGGTGTAATTTGACATTTACTTTCAATGGTAAATACAGAAAATCGTAGTGAAATGTTGAAAATGTGATGTGTCATAAAAGTTACAGCCTCCTCATCAAGTTTATTATGCTTTGGGAGATACAGGGTCTTGGTTGCTTCCTGGAATAGTTAAGATGTCTGAAATTTAGACACCGAAACGTAAACTAGTCCTTCGCTACCTGTCTGTTTGAGGTGGTCAAATATCAGCATAATTACGCAGCCGGCCAGTTCTGCTCGAGTGCCCATTGCCCACAATTGGCTGCGCATCAGTTGGTCGGGAGCTGCAGGTTTCCACGGAAACTGCATGTACCGCTACCTGTGAATAATTGAGAATGGCAGCTGTAATGAGAGAATTTGGGGCAAATTGTGTAAATATTTGTAGCTAGATTACAGCGGTAAAATATTTTCACTCTAGATGAAGATTTGACTTGCAGGCTTAAGGAGATTAAACTGAAGAGGTCCAGGGAAGAATCCATCCTTGTGAAATCTGGGGATGAGTGTTTTAAAACCCATTACAAATTCCCGGAATTTTAGAGCAGGGTTTGGAAAAGTTGTATTCCCTGTGCTGCCTCAAGGGTATGATGTCTTTTGTATTTTTGTTCTTGGGGGCAGGTAAATGAAAGGCAAACGCTCTGAATTCACAGCAGCTGTGTTGGCTGGGAAATGACTGCTCAGACCCCACTACTTCAGGGCAGGTGCCTTCTTTTTGTCCTCACGTGCAAAGACATGAGGATATACCAAAGGTTTGGAATGAAATAGCCAGGTAGCATCTGCCAAGTATCCCCTGTTTTTCCTTTTCAGCTTATGCATTTATTTTTTTAAAAGTTGGATGCGGTAGCTTAATATTCAGAGCACTCTTGTGCTCTGCAGTGTGATCTGCATAAACCGAAGGAGAGATGCTACGAGCTAGCTTTTTTTCATAAAGACAGCTTTGTTTGTGATAGGGAAAGCCAGCTGGATGTAACAGGATTCACTGTGATTGCTGCTCAGATACTGTAGACGTGTATTTATGTTGGGTTGAAGTGACCTGAAGAATTTCCTTTGCCTGTCTGTGGGCATACTGTCCCTTGCACTGAGCCTGCAGAAGAAATGTGTGCAGTCGTGCCAGCAGGAGATATGTGTGTTTTGTATTAGCCTAAGGTTAAAAAGAAATGGTGGCTGTTTTGTGTGCTGCAGCTAATGAAAAGGTTTGGGCTAAGACATCACAGTTAATTTTATCCAAAATTAACTTGTCTTTGAAACTTGTTTTGTTTTATTTTTTGCCAGCAATGGTTTCTCACCGCTGGTAAAGCAGTAGAGTATGTCTATTTATATGTGAGCCCAGAGCAAGCCAGGGGGTTGGCGTTACCTGGAAGAATGTCGTCTTCATCTGCGAATCTTAAAAAGATGCTGCTAGACTCCCAGTTGTAATCGTTGCCGCTCAAACCACAAGACAGACCTGAGAAGTAGCTGCTTGTGCAGTTTAGAGAGAGAATGTTAATTGGTGTAACTGAGCTTCCATCCTCAAAAGTAGTGAACTCTGAAAACTCTCAAATCATGAACGTTGGTAGGTTAATTGGATTGGATAAATTTAGAAAAGTCTCGACTGTGGCTCACTGAATAAAATAGAGCTACCATTTGTTATTTAAATGTCTGTTGTGACACGAGGCAGTAGCTCCAAGGTGGGCTACCTTGCAAACCAGGCAATCTAGTTACACAGTTATTATTGACTTGAGAGATGGAGCTTGTCCTGAATTGCATCGGCAGTGATGCTGTCAGTTAATTTTGAGCCAGATAGCTGTAACCAGCTTTCATTCCACTAGCAAATAGCTGGGGATATATGGGACTATGTACTAGCAGTGCCTGGCTGAAGAGGAATTCGTGTCGTCTTAGTCAGTGATCCACAGCATCCAGCAGCCTTATTAATTAAAACCAGAACATGTCACAACACTCTGATCTGAGTATGTAAAAAGGAGGTACCTTAAACTGTATTTTGCTTAAGAAAAAACACAACTCACTGAAGAAATTCTCTGCTGATGACTGAAAGATTTAATAATAAAGAAGGTTTAAAAGGGAGGAAATACTCTTGCTCAGGTTTCCCTGTGCTTACGATGCCAGAGCCTTGTCAGAGTGAAATATGTAACACTGGCTGAATGGCTGAGCAGCTTCCATCTGCTTCAGGATCTCTCAAAGATAATCAAGAATGATGAAAATTGTTTCTTCATTTTTGACCTCTAACCAACCTGTTAGCCTTATGTCTATAAAACAAGGGATGTCTCCAGACTGGACATAAATTGTAATGCTAGTGTAGATCACAACTCCTCTATCAATATTTGAACTGGAAAGAACTTATATCAGTCTAGCAGCAGTTCATTGTATTCATGAGAAGAATTCCATACCCTTAAGACTCATTAATTTGACAGAACCCTAATAGCAGCTCGCAAATCTTACTGCCATTTCTTGCAGGAAGTGAGGTCCGTTAGGATATGCTGTCCCAAGACTAGAGGAACCATCAACAATGTTCATTGCCCATGCATGCCATCTTTCTGCAAAACAGGAGGTTTATTCTTTGCTACCACAAGAATTAGCTTTGTGTATGCAACAGTAATGTGGCACTGGCCTATTGTCACTTATCCCTGTGCCTGCCAAGCAACCTCTCTCAACAATCTCTGTCTCTTCTGTGTAACACTGGACATTTTACTGCCATTTTGGGTTTTCACTAAGTGCTCTGGCTTTTTTTCCATGTTGTTCTTTCAGCCCCATTATTCCTGTGTACTGTCTCCTTCACTGCCTTGGAAATGGGTTTCCTGCATTCATCAGTTGGTCCTTACTCCTGGGTGCCCTGGTCCTTCCTTTCCCCTCCTGTGCTGTAGTGATAGCAGACTACTGATGTTTAACCGGCCATATGAAATGATACATTATCTCACACCCCTCCTTTCCCCAGGTTCTGTTTTTAATTTCTCTGCACAATCTGTGGGCTGGCTCTGGGCTGTAAGCACCTTGAAGAGAAGGAATGCTTCATGGTTAACTGTAAGCGCCTGTGCAAACTGCTGGTAAGGGGTCTAACAGCATGAGCTGTCTCTCTGGAGGAGCACATCTGTGCGGAAATGCTTGCTCAGAGCAAAACCAAGCTTGTACCAACTCTTAGCTTTTCTCCAAGGATGAGTGTCATAGCTTTCTGGAGATTTACATCATCTTGCAGAAGTTTTGCTACCCTGTCAAGCAAGGGCTGTGTTCCCACAGCTGGTTAGTACAGCCAAGGCAGCCTGTCCGTCCAGCTCTGCCAAGCCCCCTGTGCTGACTGAGTTCAGCGAGCGGGAGTGTGGATGTTTACATATATCCCCACTTAACTGTCAGGCCTTCCCAAATGTCATTCATCTGTCATTTTGACTGCCACACACTCCATCTCATTTGCTTACATTCCTTAAACTCTCACTGCAGTAACTCTCAAGGGGTACTTAAAAAAAGATCGTTGGGTCTAAACATTGTTGGGAAAATGTTAAAGATTGGCAACCTACCGAGAAAGGCTGTTGGTGAAAGAAAGATTTAGAGGCCCTTAAATAGCAGAGGTCATACTGGCTGTGGAAAAGAAAAAAACAAGCAATATGTTTGCAGTAGATGGAGAAGTCCCTGGAAAACTGAATATTTCAGTACAGCAGTCATTGAACTACACATGAACCTGAGAAAGCTGAACTGGAATACACAAACATTGTTCTTTCTCTGTTTCTTCACGGCTAACACATTCATCTGGGCCTCATTTCTAGTGTGGAATGAAAGGAGGGTACAGACTCTGTCCTTTGCAGAAAGTTGCTGCCCTGCACCCCAAAACATCCAGTTCACCCATTATAGAATTTTAAAGGCAAGATTTGAAACAACTGGACATAATTTTGGAAATCTTCACTGTCATCCTGTGAACCCTCAGGAGACTCTAGAGAAAGTATGTTTAAAAGTCGATTTAATACAGAGGAAGATTCCTCTGTCAAACATCTTCTCCATCTGTAATATTCAAGAGAATGTTTAAAACTTTGAGGCGCTGCAGAGCGTTGCAGGGATTGAGGAAGGAAAGGACAGATGAGACACAGGCTGGTATTAGGTCTCACCTTTGTTGCTTTTTTTTTCCTGTATGGGAGAGTGATTCATTATCCTGAGCTCTCTGTCTTTGCAGTTGGGTTTCAGAAGGAGCCCCTGTCCTGAAGGTGCCTTGGGTATGGCCTGACCATTCCACTGTTGGAACGTTTGGTTTTTTGGAGGAAACACAAGAAGTACTGGGCTCATTTGAAAGGCTTGTTTGCTTGGTGGTCTGTCTCTGGTAATTGTTTGTGCCGACAGCGCAGGTGTTGGCTGAAGCAGCCTGTGTGCTGCAGGCTTGGGTTGTAGGCTGCAGTGCCGCTGGACTCCTACCAGAGCCATGGTTGTTCACCTACAGCGGCAAAGTGAAACTGTGGTTATAATCCTTGGCGTGTCCCTGCAGAGCTGTCGCATCTGAGCACCTTTGGGGCTTATGGGAAGAGACATCGTTGCTCCCTTCCCAGCACCAGGTAGCAAGGGAGGGGTCCGTTGCCTGCCTGAATTTCTCTCCCCCCTTTGCATTGCATCCCACAGGAGCATCTTTCATAACACTTGTGGTGGCTTCTGCTTCCTTGAAAAAGAGTAGAGTCTTCTAGGGCCCTGCCTGTGTTCTGGGGCACCAGGATAGTGCCCGTAACAAGAGGATTAGCGTGGATTTGCTGACTGGTGGGGCTAAGAGTCCGAGCGTGCCTGTTACCGTGCTCGTCCTAATGGTGTTGTCCCTGTTAAGGGAAGCGATGAGTGTTTCCCTGCCGTGTCCCCAGGATGTGTGCTAGTCCAACCCGTAGGAGCTTGTGTTCTTTGATCTGCTGCAACACATCTGCTCAAAAGGATTAGCGGAAAACTCCCTTCTCAGCAGCTCACAGTTGTCGTATAGGGACACCTGTATTTTGGTATTTGCAAGCTAAGCCTGTGCACTTAAACAAATAAGCAAGCTCAGTTCTACATGGGTAAAATTGTAGGATGAGCCTGCTTTAATTAGAGCTTGTGAGACTCCTCAACACTCCTGCTGTTTGCTATCATAAACATCTTGTGTATGTTTGCAGCACAGTGAAAAAGACAGACTTATGGGGCAGGGGCTTTTTTTTTAAAGCAACAAATCAATTTCCAGAGCCACAATTGCTTTTAGAACAGGGAGAGGATACAGAAGGAAATGCCAAACATCTTGTACACAGTCCACAAACCTCAATGGCGGAGAGAGGGGGGATACCTACAGTCTTGGGTCTCCTAGGCTGGTAGTCTCTGGAGTCCACACTGTTCCCTAGCAGCTTTTCTGGCAGGTTTCAAAGCAAACAGAAATCAGTGCCTGGAATTTTCTTTCAAGATCAGTCTAAACTTTTCCTAAGCATAAATCCGGATGCGTAGCATTTTTCAGATCCATTGATTCATAAATCAAGCTAGGAAACTCTCACAGTGCTAAGTGCTAAGCCTTAGAGAGTTGGGGTTGTTCAGCCTGGAGAAGAGAAGCCTCCAGGGAGACCCTATAGCAGCCTTCCAATATCTGAAGGGAGCTACAGGAGAGCTGGACTCCTTGTCAGGAAGTGTAGCAATAGGACAAAGGCTAATGGTTTTAAATTGGAAGAGAGGAGATTTAGATTAGATACTAGAAATAAATTCTTTCCTGTGAGGCTGGTGACACTGGAATAGGTTGCCCAAACTTGGGGAAACCCCATCCCTAGAAGCATTCAAGGCCAGAGTGGATGGGTCTTTGAGCAACCTGCTCTAGGGGGAGGTGTCCCTGCCTGTGGCAGTGGGGTTGGAACTTGATGATCTTTAATGTCCCTTCCAACTCTAACCATTCTATTATTCTGAAGACTATTTAAAATAAAGAATGTGCATCACAGTATCAGTCTCCAAAGCCATGATTCTATACTGGACCGGCTCTTCACTTGCATTCAGTCTCTCATGTCAAGGCCTCAAACAGGAGCAGTGATACCTGCCAGTCAGAACACTGAGCTTAGTTTTTTACCTCAGAAGAAAAATAGTACGCTATAACCTCTTTATTCGCTCTGGTTGCACTTGATCTGTTTGAAAGCTCCATTGGCCACATCTTGCTTCAGACATGTCAGCTTTTTTCCCTGAATGAATCAACCTACTTCACCTTAATTTTATTAGGTAGTAGGTTTCTTCAGTCTTATTTTCTCTGCTTGTCACTTTTATTAAGCCCTTTGGTTCCATGTTGCTCAAAGTGAGTGCAGTTCCACTCATGCAAATATTCCAGTTGATATTTGTGAGCTATTCCTGTGCTCCTTCCTGAACTGACTTAGCTTTGCCTTCCTGAAATCTCATGCTACTTCTATGCTGCATTCAGAGATTATAAAAATGAGAAAGCTGTGATCTCTCATACAGGCTTTCGCTGGATTAATTCCTATTTGAACTCGAAAAGATGTTTTAGAAAAGCATCCCATCGTAACTTGACAATTGTCAGCAATGGGCAGTCCTCTGCAGTTCATGGTATAATGTTTCAGTTGTTAATTAACCTCTCTGTTAGAAGTTCTCCTTTCAGCATTCCCTTTTTATCTATTAAGGTTTTCTGGACTCTTATCAAATTTCTGTCTCTTTGGCATTTAGCTCTTTTGATCCAGTTGCCTTTCGGTCTTCTCTTTGATAAGGTGAACAGTTTGAGACCCTGGAACCTCTCTCTGAAATGGTATGTTTCTCCATGCTTAAGCCATTCCAACAGCTCTGGATAGATCCAGTGTTACCCATATCTTTTTAGGAGGAGTAGCAAACTTGGAGGTAGTATGTTTGCTTGCTCCTCGCCAGTGTCTCTGTGCAGCCCAAGGCTGTCTCCTGTGGTTTTCTTTCTCGGAGACCTGGTTACAGCATCATGCACTGTGTTAAGGACAAAGTTCCCTTGCAGAGAGAGGCTGTTCAGGCACAAGGTCTGTAGGAAGAGATAACATTTTTATTAGATGACATAGATGGGGAAAAATGAATGAGAAGCCCTTCATCAAATAAGATCCTCCTCTGCCCCCACAAACTTAGCTTTCCTTGCATCTATTGAGCTCCCTGTTTATATCAAGACTGTTGCCAAATACTTTGACCTTCATTTTCAGTCTTTATCCTATCCTTTCTCTGTAAGATTCTTCTGGCCTTACCTTTAGCCTGACAATGAGGCTCATCGTGTCAGGGTTCCGCTTTATTTAAGGGATCACAACATTCCTTCTGCAGGATGGTGGTCCTCCCTGTCTTGAAAATTTTATAGTTCACATTTACTCCAAGCACTGCAAAAACAGGCTCAAGGTCTCCTTTTAAAATAGAACTAAACATGCATAGCACAACCACACAAAAAGACCCTTATCTCTTAGTTGGTTTTTCATTACCTCCTGTGGCTCTAATCTGATTGCTTTGCATATATTAATGAAGAAGAAAATAAAATATTTGTAATAATAGGTACATGGCATTCTGCAATTGATGTATTTATTTTCTAAAAAGGCATGCTCCAGTATTTATTCCTTTAGGCTGTCTTGGTATGCTGGTGGTAACTCCTTAGTTGTTCTTGGGGCCATAATCATGATGCAATGAGATGATGCATCCTCCATTCACTGCTGGCTATCCTTTTTCAAAGAATACCTGTATTTGGGCTGTGACTTTGGTTTGTTGTTTTGTTCAGCACTTTGTAGATGATCAGAAGAGAAGCCAGCTTGCACAAGTATTTCCGAACCATTCATCACAGAAACTGCTTTTGGAACAGAGGGTGGAAATGAAAAGCTACAGCCCAAACACTTCTCCAACACACGTTGAAGGCTCACCCTTGACTTTGATACTGAAGCATAAATACTTGAAAAATCTTTATATTGATTATTTATTTACAGAAAAGGCAAGGAAAAAGCATGTGGTGTTCCAGCAGATACAATGAGAGAAGGATACAGGACTGTCTTCTGTTTCTTCTGTTTCATGATGATCTTTCAAGGTCCCTTCCAATCCCTGATATTCTGTGATTCTTGTCTCCTTCAGGAACACCAATATCTGTTCTTCAGATGGTTGAAGGGAAAGTCTAGATAATCTAAAAAAGCAGATTTACTTTAGGGAAGAACAGATGCTTGCACTGAAAATGTGACTGGTTTTCACGTTATCCAGGGCTGGCAGTGGGTGTTGAATATTTATATACTGTAGGGAAAAGGTGATGAACTAGTTTGCTTCATACTAGCTTTTTCTGCAGGAGTGAAAAAGCCAAGAATTCTCAGATAAAGCCTCCTGTTAGTTGTTTTCAGTGCATGAATAGCAGGGATCATGTGAAAGAGTTTGTGGGTGATGAGCAAAAACTCTTCTGGGTTATCAAGCGAGATGTTGGGGTGATTCTTACTTCTCAGCATGTGCTTGGTTTGACAGTGAAAATAAATAAGAGGGACCTAGGAACAAGAGTCCTATTTCTGAAAGGAAGCCTATGGAAGTGTTTGATATCATGTTTTCTTTACAGTCTATAGAAGCCGACAGCCTCTGATTTGAACCTCTACACAGCTGTAAATGCCACAACATATTCAAAAGGCATGATGATCATAGGGTCACTGATTGCCTATGGAGATGTGCCTGTTTCAGCCACCTTGCTGCTGTCCTGGAAGATCAAAATATAGCTATCTCACACTTGAAATATTCTTGAGTCCTCTGTCCCTTCTCTCTCCCAGTGGTGATAAGTGCGGAGATATTGAAGTGAAAACATCCATGACTTCCTTCTATAATAGGTGAGAGCCTGAGCAGATGGAATATTTTTACCAGGGGCCAAGTCAGGACAGCCTTTTCACAGTAGATGTGTACTTGAACAGGTCTCTGTTGACATGATTTTATTTTCCCTTGGAGGCAGTTTCTCTGTGATGAGTAGGGTTGTCATAAGCTTGCCCTCCTTGGGAGGAAGGATGTGAGAACACACTTGCAGGCATGTAGTCTCTCTCTAAAAGCTGCCTGTCTGCCATGGTGGTGCTGCTCACCCATCCCCTGCTTTTTTTCTTGAAGACTTATCCATAAACACTTTGCAGTTTCACAAGACAGTGTAGTATCTTGTGCTGTTGGAAGATGTAATATCTTGAAACTCTCTAAGTGGTGCAGATAAGAAATTGCTTGTGAGAAGCAGCTGGTAATAGCAGATGAAGTTCCTTGTAGAAATAAAGCATTAAACTCCATGACGTGCTTGCATCTCTGCCAGTCCTGTCCCTGGCTGTTGCGGAGATGGGGAGACTGACCGCAGTGCCAGAGCTGGGCACAGCGAAGCCATACGGAGCAATGCAGGGCTTGTCACACTGCTGAGGTGTGGTGATGTGGCTGGACATGCAGCTGTAGCCACCTGTGCATGACCAAAGGAATAGGGTGGTTTGTGCCAAGAGAAGACCCTGGTTTGTGTGTCTCAGGAGGTTGCAGCCAAGGGGTTTCTCTGCAGGAAGGTGGGAGATGGATGCGGTCTGGGGAGGTTATGGATCCAGGCAGTAGTATAGGTACCATCAGCCTAAAGGCTGGCACAAGAGAGTGTATTTATTTTAGAAATAAGCTAGGATACTTAATGAGGGCAGAAGTAGGGTTGTCTGCCTAAATTTATTAACTTTCTATTCATTTACAAGCTTGAGTTGTTCTGAACTAGGTGTTCTGGAACTGACCAAATTGCCACCAGCCGGTGTACGTTAACTATATATTAACATAGCTTTATCACTGATCAACCTAGCGTTTTAAGCAGAAGGTTCTTCCCAGAAATTATCATCAGTTCCTTGGCTTGGGTTAGGGAGGGCCTGGGAGGGAACCGATTTGATCTCCAAATAAAAATGAAGGCTTCTATGTGTTTCACTCTCATGTTCTCTGCTGCAGTGAGAGAAGGATTATGGCTGTGCTTTCAACTCTCTGAACATTGTTGACAAGGGACAGTGAGAAATCTCAGATGCTATCTGTATTCCTGAATCTCAGTTGTTTTATTCAGTTCTAGCTACAAAAAACTCGAGGAGGAGAGGAAAAAATGGCCTGTCTATTCCCTTTATTCCGTTTCAGTGCCTTTTGGGCAGCTCACTGCCCTTCTTGGTCCGTTAATCCATTAGCATTTTCAGCACTCACCTGTTGGAGGGTGGGAGGAGGAAGAGTCACCCAGAAGCCCCAGTGCTGGGCCTTTTGTGGGCCCAGCCTGGAGGAGGCTTGTGTATAGCTGTATTTCATACTTCCCATAGTAGGAATGGCATTTGAGTTTCCTTCCCTCCGTCTATGTGGGAGGCAGGAAGGGAGGTTCAGCCCATGGTATGGGGCAGGGAGGTCTTTCTTTTCCTGAAGAATAGGGATTCTGGGGGATGCAGGACCCCAGTGGGGGATGAGCCATACTCTCAAGCCCAGCTCCCTGGAGCAGGAGATGGTAGGGTCACAAGAGATCCTCATTCACATGGGAACAGCGTGCACACAGATCTGACCGTGCTGAACTCTAATGGCTTGTTGATGCTCAGATTCTGCCTTGACCAACATGCAGGTAGATGGAGGCTGAGGAGTTCTCATCGTGGAGTTGCGTGTCACTTCCTTCAGGAGGGAAGAAGCCAAGGAGAAAACCACCTCTGGCACATGCCTGTGCAGTGCAATCTCGTTGGCACCAGGGATGCGTGGGTGACTGCTGCCCAGCTCCAGCAGAGGAAGGCTGTTCTCCTGTGCTGTACCCAGAGCCAGCCTGATTCCCCCACTCGTGGTTCTGAATAAATACCCCGTGAATGGAAGTTCCATTTAAAGATGAGGAGAAACTCCTTTAGGGTGAGGGTGACAGAGAACTGGAACAGGCTGCCCAGCAAGGTTGTGGACTCCACTTCTCTGGAGATTTTCAAGACTCACCTGACTGCAGTCCTGAGTGATGTCCTCTGGGCAATCCTGCTTTAGCAGGGAGTTGGGCTGGATGATCTCTAGAGATCCCTTCCAACTCTGACAATTCCATGATTCCGAGAGTGAAGGGGTGTTGGTTTCTTCATAAGTGTTTGCCTTGAAGGAGCAGTAGGTTCATGAAATAGATGGGATGAACTCAGAGTAACAGGTGCTGTTTGAGGCATAATAAGAGCTGCAATTGCATTCCCTAGTCTTTGACAATCTCCCAGTACTTTTATGAAACCTTAACAAAAGCCGCTTTCGGAGCTTCTGCTTTGGGAATCCTTTGCCTGAAGGGCACCAGATTTGGACTGTAAATCTTAATCTTCGTTTCATGAGGCACCTGCTCGTTTTTAGACTATCTGTGACTATTTTAGAGCACTCGGAGCTTACTTTTAAGCCAAGATCCTTCTAAGAAAGATTCTTAACTCTGGCAGAAGCTGTACACAGTTGTAGTATTTTTCCTTTGGGAAAGCTGGCACTGATCATTTATGTTCTAAGAAAAGACTGGTTTTCATTTTACAAAAGAAAGGGAATTAAACTCCAGGTTAGGAAGACTGAGAATAAAGAATTCCCCTGCTTTTATTTGTAGAGGCTGCGTACTTCCTTACACAGCCCCAGTGGCATGGAAACCCCATGGTGACCCTGTCATTGTGCAGCACAGAATGGAGATTAATCTGGAGAGCAGTAGGTAATGAAATGAGTAGTTTTGGCTTTTTTCACTGTGTTAGCGGTGAGGATATTAAGGGCTCTAAGTGAGAGAAATACACTTACTACTGTTTGGGGGAGTGTTTATCTGAGGAGTGAGTTTAAAACGTCATTATACAGAAGCCTACAAGCTCTTCTATTTGTGTTTATATTTTTGGTCAAAGACCAAGAGGTAGGAAATACTATTTATCAGGCAGAACTGCAGGTGTTTAAGGCTGTGGTATTAACTCCAGGCATTAAGATGGCAAAGGACAGAAGAGGGGTTTTCCACTGCATTTTACTATTCTGCCTTCTTTTGCATGCTTTTGTGTTCCTTAATCTCTTTGTACCTTGGTTTCCTACCAGTAAATAGGAGTGAAGATACCTGTTAAACGTTCTGGTTCCCCAGTGAGACAATAAGAACAGACAAGTTAGGGCTGGTTATTACTGGCTAGCAGTAAGTTGGAGGCTGTAATTTGCAAAGAAAATCACCTATTGTATTAGCGATGCAGTTAAATTGGCCTCACAGGGCTTCCTAAGACAGAATTTAAAAGGCCTCTGATACTGACATAGGACAAACACATGCTCACTGTTGGAGCAGGCACTTGATGGACCTGTAGCAAAGTTTCCAGGGCTGTTTTAAGGCAGTTTGTGGCTGTGTAGTGAAGTAGCCCAGCTCTACCCAGGGAACCGATGCCTGTGCGAATAGACAACACTCGTTAGAGATCTTGGAGAGTGGGCAGGTGCTGTGCTTGGACTCCTAGCACAGCAAAGTGCCTTCTGGACAAGATCCCAAACTGCCAGCCTCTCTGGTGTACAGGCCAGAAAGACCTGTGTAAAGGTGTTTAACATCATGATAACGTATTTTTTAAAGTCCTGTCCTTTTGAGATGTAGATGTTATAAGAGCAATTCCTGTGTTATTCCTGTGCTGGTATCTCCTGGGATGACTTTTCACGTCGTATGGAAGAGATGCTTTTAAGCTGGTCTCTTTACTACTTGTCTCTTCTAATCTTCCTGATCTCCCTAAAGCATCTCACACCAACTTCCTTTCTCTAACTGTATGCTTCTCCATCCTGCAGATTCTCAAAACTACCTAAATGTATATGGGGGGAAAGGATTTCCAGAAATCAAAATTGCTCAAGGTCTTTCACAAGCAGGAGGGCAGGAGGAACAAAGCTAAGACTCTTCCCAACCTTGTGCATACTTTTCCTCTGTCCCTGGCCCAAGAAAGTGGCTTTCCATTTGATTACAGATACAGCAACACATCTGTTGCTGAGCTCTGGTAATCAGACAAAGCAGGCACTTGGCACAAGGATCTCTCCTTGTTTTGGTCACTCAGTTGGCCTTTCTTTCAGGACCTGTTGTTCTCTGTGGGCACGGTGGAGATGCTGCTGCTTGCTCTGGATATTGTCTCTCTCATGGTCCTCTCTCTCAATCCTGTCCAGCCTGGCAGTACTGCGAGGCACAGTCACATCACTCCCACCTCACAGGCGCTTTTGGCAAGACCAGCACCTGCTTTTCCTTAAAACAAGGCTGGGAGCAGAAACGTCAGACCTACAGGAAATTGTTCCTGGACTGGAAACAAAAGCAGAGAAGCCTGCCACAACCAGGCAGAAGAGTTATTTGAACTAAAGACACCTGCTATCCCCAGCTGAGCACAGGATATTAGTTCACAGTGTCATTTGCTGGAACGACTGGTACTCACTTCTGTTTTCAGGTGATTTTGGCTTCTGCAGCTTTCTCCTTGCTGTCTTGAAGAGCCAGTTTAGAGCCCTGGGGTGAGTAGGTAGGTGATGTTCTGGGGAGCGGGGCAAAGTGGGAGTGTCACATGTGAGAAACAGGAATCCTACCTTTTCCAGGCCTCCCTGAATTTTTGTGTCATTGGGTAGATGAGACCAGGTGTGCTTTCTGCTTTCCACATCCCTTCAGGGCTTTTACTGTGAGAGTCTGTTGCATTCTTTATGTCAATGGCCTGTGGGAAAAACATGATAACCATGGTAAAAGGGACTGGAGGAAGGACCTGGGACTTATATTACTTTAAAAACAACAATACCCTCTCTTCTTTTTCATGTTGTCCCACTTACCTAGGATGTTTGCTCACTCCTTTGCAGGGCCTCTGAACAAAATGAAATGGCTCTGCACATCTCATCCTGAACAGGTCTATGGCAGTAATGCATGAGTACCTGTCACTTTTCCTGTCTGCTTCCGACACACGGGCAAGAAATGGAAACACAAATTGTGTGTGCTGTGGCCTGGGTTCCCACCAGCATGCAGGCAGGGCAGTGCCTCTGTGGGATGTGTGTGTGCACACTTACCCCACAGGTGGAGAACTCAAGTTCACGTTCATCAGTTTGATCTTTGTCTTTGGAAGATGTCATTGGGGGAGTATGATACAGCTGATAAAAAATTAACTCTTGCAAATTAGAGTGCTTATAAAAATTACACATTTATGGAGAAATGCTTGTGGCCTTCATTTTATATAGCCCCCTCTGCAGCTAAACAAGTTGTTACTGAAGGGTGATAAAAGGGTTATGTTCACAGTATTCATGTTCCACATAAAACCAATAGCGTGTAACCTCTCTGTTAGTCCCAGAGAGACTGGACAATGAACACCTGATGGAAACTCATCTGGGAGAATCAAGATCAGGCTTTACAGTAGAAGAGGCTGTTGGTGCTTCTGTGTGATGATGCTTCTCTGCTCTACCAGAGCAGCCTGTGGATGGCAGCTTAGTTTATCTGGATTCCATAAGGAGGACTTAGGGGATCTGCCATACAGATCCTTTCCTGGGAAAAAGGTGTTAGGGCTGTTGTCTTGATCACTGGCTTGTTATCGTGGGACTGGGGCCAGGCGAAGCAGGCTAAAAGAGACCTTTGGAGGTCACCTAGCCCAGCCCCCTTCTCAAATTAGGACCAGCTTCAGTTAGTCTGTGGCAAGAACTGCTACAATCTGGGTAGTGTATGCAGCCTCCCACAGCATAAATGTCTTCCAGGAAGGGGTGATGTGAGTTCCCCTCTGGATGCTTAATGAATCTTACGCATTATTGCAATTAAGTGCTCTTGCCCGCTCTATCCATGCAGACTCTAGAGATCTCAAGAGGTGACTGGGGTTAAGACGACAAATACTAAAGAAAGGTATCTTGAGAATGTAAGAATGGATTTATTTTTTTTCCCTCCAACAAAATTTTAGGAGAAGAGTGCAGTAAGCATTCTTCATGTGCCTGAGGTCTAAGGCGGCTCCTTGCATTTCCAGGGCTGCAGGTGAAGGGTGTTTGTGCAGGTGCTGAGTACCTGGAGCGGTTTGGTTTTCCCTCCCAAGGAAGGCATGCCTGCAAACCACAAGGACAGACCTTCTGGCAAAGCTGGAAGGCCTGAGCCAGCTGGCCTGACACTACTCAGGGAAAACAAACTGTGGGGTGGTTGTGTAAGAGTATAAGAAAAAGGATAGCCGCTCATCCCCCATTTCAAATCATAAGAAAAAGAATAACCACTCATCCTCCATTTCAAATCACGTTTTGAATTCAGGCGGTAAAAATCTTACAGAAACTCTGACCCTTGCCCTGGTTGTATCTGGTGCTAATTAGGAATTTTTCCCGATTATTCATTGTCGGTATTATCCCCAGATGCAATATCTGAAGCCTGCACTTTAACTAGTGAACATTGGTTTTTCTCATGCCTCCCAATCTGAGGAAGCTGCAGGTGGGCACACTGATTTTGGATGGAGCCAATCCAGCCCAGCAGTTCAGTTGGACAAGGGGGTACTGGTGCCTGCACTACCTTTACCACCTATTAAGAGGAGCTACCACTCAGAGAGAAGATTTTAGGTGGCAGGCAAGAGTTGGTGGTTCCCTATAGAGTTAGCTTGTGTTCAAATATAAACAAAAATACCTAAACCTTTCTGCTAATTGGTGATGCTGCTAGAGAACTAGCTTGGGAAGATAAGTCAGGACTGATTACCTTGATGTATGCAGGATTGTAGGTGAGGCATTCCCATTTGAATCTTTTGCCTTTAAATGTCTTGCTACACAAGGCTCTTCTAAAGACTCTTCATTCAGCTTTGGGGGGTGATGGGCAAAATGCATTTTTCGTGAATTTCAGATTCATTTAGGGGTAGGTTGGTGTGGGTTTTGTTTGGTTGTTTTGGTTTGAGGTTGGGGTTTTTTTGTTGGGTTGTTTTTGGTTTTTTTTCAGAATTAACAAAGCAAAGCAGAGGAAAGACAGTGTTGTCCACCTACAGTCCCTTCTCTATGTGCACCTCTCATCCTTCTGGGCGGTCCGTGGGCTATAGGAAACGTGACTGCAAAATTTAGTGAATGTGTATTGCTTTGGGAATATGCATGAGTATGATGCAAAGGAAGGAAAGGAGAATTCAAAGACAAATATTCAGTATGA
Source organism: Jacana jacana (assembly GCA_013400555.1). NCBI lineage: Eukaryota > Metazoa > Chordata > Aves > Charadriiformes > Jacanidae > Jacana > Jacana jacana. The sequence goes on from VZTM01032495.1 coordinate 446,991, forward strand.
AGATAAATCTGAAGGCTGGGTATTATAATTAGGAGTCGAGCACTTCTAGATTTTTCATGGGGTGTTAATTTCTTTATAATCTGAAACAGGTGATTTCCCACCCCCCTCCCCGCCCCAGGGAGAATAGAAGGGACTGGCTAGTGTGATCCCACCCGTCCTTTATTCTTCTGCAATCTATTTATAGCCTCTGCAGAGGGCAAGGAAGGAGGGAGTCTTGGAAGAAACACTGGGGCTTAGCCTTGTTTGTTTTCCATTGGAAACCCTGGCTTTAACCCCTTCCTTGCTTAGCTGCACTGGGAATATCCGAAGTCTTTCAGCTTTATTTGGCAAATAAAACGAGCACATCTCTTGCTGTCTGTTCTATAAATAAAATATGTGTGTTGTTAACTCCGCATTATTACAGAGTAGCTGCCCTTCAATATTTATGAAACTGTCATTTGTTGTGTTGTGTGTTGGCCTGGTCCCTGCGCTGTGACAGTGTGTGTGTGTGGAGCACCACGGGCCACGCTCCCATCCTCTCCAGAGGTGCTCTGTGGGCTCCGCAGTGGCAGTGGGTGGAAGGAAGAGCGAGCACTGTCTGATACTTGCAGATTCACTGTGCTGAAGAGATAAATGGAATTGCCAGAGGGTTACTAATACCCTTTAAAAGAAGAAATATTCTCTCTCCCAAAAGGACGTGGGAAAAAATTAGAGCAATTACATTTGTATCGTCAACCTCTGCACCAAAGGGAACAGGGAAGGGGAGTGGGAAATGCAGTGGAAGGAACAGGACACAGAGTTCCCATTCTGTGCTCCAGACTAAATAGCAGGGCTTAAAACTGGGGCGGAAGAAAATGGATATTGATATTTTTCTTTAATATGTTTGCTCACAAATGTAGGGATGAGCAGGGGGCTGTTTTCCAGTGTCACTGTGATGTAGAATATGTTAAAGCTGCATATTCTGACACAATACGGTGCTGTTCCTGTAGGAGCAGCTTTATTTGTGTACCCACAGAGCAGGCTTTCTCTAGCACCTGGAGCTGACAAAGCGGCGCTTCTCAAAGTGGGAATGAAATTAGAGGTGGCTTTTCTTTTTTCCGGTTAATACCAATTGATTTTTCGTTATTAAACCGAGTTATGTCTGCTACAGCCTCTGCCACTGCGTAACTGGAGATGCCCTGCTTGCAAATGTCTGTGAAGTCACTCTATTTTCCATCTGTAAGTAATGTTTTAGTGTTTAATGCAATTTATCTTCACTCAGATTGCAGAAGATGTCAACACTAAAACATTTGCTACAGACATCATAAACTCGAGACATTGGCAGGCACTGCTGAACAGAGCAGAAACAGTGGCAGTGAATACATATTTTTAAGCCATCTGCTATGCAAGTGCTATTGGATCAAAAATTGACATGGTGTAAAAAACTCGCCACTGTTTGTCAGGTGACCTTTGGGCAGTCAACAGAGAAGTCCGTTCTGCATGTAAATGCACTTGAAATAGTATGTCCTGTCTCCATTCGTACTCCTGGGCCTTGTTCCCTGGCTTGCCAGATTTCAGAAACTAATAGGCTTATTTAGTAACATTTAGAAGAAGCTCAGATAAACCCATGCCTTGAGGGCTTTGCGCACCACTCGGCTCTCTGAATATCTGAACACGCACTTCCTCTCCTCTGTGGCGTGCGGGGAAGCAGAGCTGCGAGAGCCGTGGGTGGGAGAGATCCCTGTTCTTTTTTTCTCCCCTTGTCTGTTTTGATGGTTTGCTTTCTATCCAGATTTCCCTTTGTCAGAAGCGGCTTGCCCGGGTACTACATACACATACATGTGTGCACACAAACACAGGCGCCGCTGTTGATTTTATCTTTGTGGTATATGTCTGTAGTGGGAAGAGGACTTACAGGGCTCTTCGTGTTTTGATGGAAAAGCCCCTTGAAAACAAGTAGCCCAGTTGCTGACAGTCTTTGGCTAAGGGTAGTGTATACTTCAGCAGGGACATCTCTGCAGACAGCTGTTCCTGAAATAAATGTTGCAAAGTCTCAAGAATTTTTCCCTTTCCTTCCCAGAGGATTTCTAGCTCATTTCTGGCCGTGCGTCAGATGAGCGTGCATTTACTGCTGCCTATAAGCAGCAGCCAGCATGAGAAATGGTAACATTTCGCAGCTAGCCCTAAAGCATGATTGAAAGTAGGAGCCTTATGATCTACAAGTCGGAAAGGCTGAGTGTGTGCGGTTTCCCTCAGTTTCAGGTGGGTCGGAGTGACCCCAGAGGAAAGTGGCTGACAGCTCCTAGCATTAAAAAGCCAGCTACTACTACTGTTCCTGGCCTGGCCACCCCCACACAGCAACCATGATTCTGCCTTTCATGGCATGCTTTAAAATGCACTGCCTAGCAAAGATTACTTGCAATTCTAAATATGGAGAAAAAAAAAAAAAAGAAAATGAAGGTACCTGCTTTCTGCAGTAGTGACAGGTTGTCCTACAGCATCTCCCTGCCTCAAAACACATATAAATATCATGTCCACAACAGGCTTTTGAGACAAATGCCCAATTACTGCACAGGTATAGAAAGAAATATTTAGCACCTTCACATTTCCTTTTGCTTCAGCTTTAACTTTTTTTTTTTCTCCTTCAGAGAATGAGGTAATTTCCAGATAAATGCTGTCTCTTTGTGAACAGACTTAACTGGGTTGCTCTACATCTCTTTGTCTTGGAGGATGAATAATACACAGGTGATAGCAATATGAGTCATTTGCTCCCTTAAAAGCAGTTGATATTATGTTTTCATTAGGCAAAAAATTAAGAGGCTCAGTATGGATTAAGCACCTGAGTTTTACAGTCTCTGCCAGTAGGTTTATGCATATGGGAGAGGCAGCCACATCTCCTGGAAGGCGAAGTTGCACTGAATGAATTTACTGTCATCATTTGGAAAGCCCTTCTCTAGACAGATATTCCTTGCTGGAAAGGACCATTACTCAATTGCAGACTGTGTCCTCTAGGAAGAGGAACAGGGTGCCCAGGAGTCCTTGAGATTATGAATGGGAGAAGTTTAAATGAGACTTCTTCCATTGCCCTTTGTACTGAAAGGACAAAGAGATGAGCAAATAGCTCAAGGACTGGGCTTCCCTGCAGCGCTCGCGCGCACACACACACACACACACACACACACACACACACACACGATTCCTGGATTTGCATAAGCCTCTTGACAGAAATGCATGCAAACTGCACCTTCTGCTTCCTGGGGCTACTGAATAAAATGGGGAGGTGATAAGGGACGTGCACAGGCATTCCTAGATATTGTTTTCCTTGTTCCCATAAGAATTATATTGATATCACAGAGCTCTCTAGTTTGGGCTTTAAATAAGCTAGAGCCAAAGCACAAACCTATTTTTAGGTGACTTTAAAATATCCTGACATGTTTACCAAGCTGGCTTCAAACCAACTAAAACATGTGTAAACAGTTAATACAATATATTGCCGAGACAGAGAATTTCTGCTTTCTTAGAGTGTGGGTTGGTAAGTGCTTTTCTTCACCACACAAGCACTAAAAAGCAAGGAAGATATAAATGAAGCAACTGACACCTGACACAGTGTCACTCTCCAGGCATCCTCTTGATACGTACTAACACCACAATACCTTCTCCAGAGTCACATTTTCTATTCAGGCACACATTGAAAAAAAGAGAAAACAAAACCGCAATGCACTGCCTTCAGTCTAGCTTTCTAATGCTATATTGCTTAATAATTTAAGGACAGTGATAGCCTAAAAATTGCAGTCTTAGCAGCTTCACATAACCTACATTAGACAGAGGGTGAATATCATATTTATTACGTACTCAAGACGTCTGACTTTATCAAGACAAAGTCTTCTATGTGCTTGGCACTATATCACTTAGAAGAGGCTCGGCTATATGTTACGTATTACTAACAAAGCCATCTGTAATCAATTTAAGGAGCTGGTGTTCACAGTCCCTGCTTCCCCCAGTGCTACTCATGGGCCTCACTGGAAGAAGCAGCAGCTCTGCAGGGACAGCGCAGAGAAAGTGGAGCCAACTCCGCTATCGTGAATGGTGTCATCGTGCTATCATGGTGTCATGCTTCTGAGAGTTTTCCCTTTCCCCATGGAGGTGCCTGTCCTTGCTGGGTCCCTCTGCTTAGCATCTCTAGCACTAGGACCACTACACTAGTACTGCCACCAGCCACGCTAGCCCTGATTGGTAGGTGGTGTGGCTTGCAGACAAGGTGATGTTTTCTGGCGTGATGCTTTTGGAAACAGTGTCATTCCAGTTAGGCAGTTGCTCTATCTGTTTAGAGAAGTGTGACATCAGTGCAGGGCAAAGAGGTCATGGGAATCACTTCTTAGCAAGGTAATTTTTGAGTTCAGGGGACTTGGAATTCAAATGATAATATATTTCAATGTTCTTTTCTTACACTGTTAAGGTTTTATCGGAGTACTAAACCAGAAAAATACATTTATCTCTTCAAGAATGCAGATGCTTCATGGGACCTGCTATTGACTGTAGTAGAGAAAGGATGTGATTTCAGGGCTTAGAAGATCTGTACAGAGAACTGATTTCCTCAGGAGATTACAATATTTCCATAAACGTGGCAGGGAATATTGTGGTAACAGTAAAGACACACACACAAAATCTGCCTTCTTCCTGTCATACTGGTTTCTACTTGTGGACTTTGTGACTCTAGCTAGATTTTGTTTTTCGGCTGACAGTCATCCTACAATCTACAGCTCAGCTGGAGTTACCTGCGTGGATTCCTCTTGATTTTCTCAAAGGATTCCCAGTCTTCTGGATTTTGGCATTGCTGTTAGAAGTTTGCCACCTATCTCTCCGAGCTCTGGATTATGCTGCCGGCTGGCTGAGTTGCAAGAGACTGTTCCCCTTTTGTACTAGTGATGATTAGCTGTTAATACAGGTGCACTCCGCAGCCTCCAGGTGCCTCCTTTGAAAAGACCTCTGTTTTTCAGGAAGAATTGAATTGCCGCTGCTCTGAAGCGTTACATCTCCGCTGTTCTGTGCTGCGGTGGGGGGCAGCCGCCTTTATCTCCACCCGGATGGCGTGAGAGTTGGCTGTCACAGTGCAGTTACAATGCCGTACAATACGGTCGCCAGCCCCAGTAAATCAGCACAGCCGGTACTTGCTGGGTCGCCGTCTTGTTCAGTATATAACTCTCTTCACTGGTGCAAAACTCATTCCTGAAATGTGGTATTGGTCTGCTGAATTTGCAGGACCAGACATCAGCTAAATGTCACCATATCATGATAGCTCACATTCCCCTGCAGTGTGGCAGCGGTGACAGGGTTATTAATAGGTGTAGGTACCTGTTCTGGATGCTTTATGGGAGCACAGTGGGCCTAAATGGCAGAGAAGGGATTTGTTTGTGGCTTGAGTGACTTCATGGGATAACAAATGTTATCGGCTGCCACGCTGTCAAGGACACAATTAATTCTGGTTGCGCAGTACAGTTAATTTGGTATGCATCTCAAATGTTTTCAATGAGCTTTGCATGCAGATCCGGTGGACCGTAAGAAAAGTTTCTTTTTAGCCCTCAAATCTGCCTCATCTATTTTAAAAGTGATTCTAAAGGGACCTGACAGTGTCCCTTTATGTGAAACAGAGCTGCTGGTTGAAGTCAGAGGCTCTCAGCTCCATGCTCTCCCTCTCCCTGGGGGCACTTGGGCTGATTGCCTTTTTGTAAGACTCCAAACTCTGCCGTATCAGCCTCCTAATCAGCTCCTGGAGCCCTCTATGTGCAGGACGATCACCCACAAGTGGCAATCTGTAGCAGGATTCCTGCCTTCAGGGAGCTCCAGTTAAAGGGTTGTGCTGGCCCTTGTTCATGGAAATGAAAGCCTGGTTTAACCATTCTGTTCCAACCTTTCTCAGGTATTTCTGGGGCATCAATTTTAAAGTTGAAGCATCGAAGGCAAGAATTCAGCTTTGCAAGGTCCCGTCTGCGTTGGAAAAGTGTGCTGAATTTTTTTCCTTTTAAAAATTTAATTCATAATAAGGAAGCAGTAACACACAGAGTAACAGATTTTTAATTACCACTCTTCTTAGCCACCCTCTGCGTCTTCTATTTTCTACTTAGGTTGGTGAAAGTCAAGTTTGTTGTTAGAACAGCAAACTCGGTAGTAATGGGAGCAAAGAAAGAATGAGCTTTTTGTTTAGGAACTTACTTAAGTGTGGAGAGGAAAAACTCCTCTTAAAAAAAAAGACAGGGAAGGGGCAGTAACTTAAATGCAGCTATTAAGCCATATTATTGAGACCCTGGGTTTGTTCTTAATGGAGGAAAATTAGCAATGCAAATATTTCTAGTCACCAATTATCCATGATATAAATAGGTCGGAAATTTGCACTGTTAATACCAACCGTGTTGAAACCTTTTCTCAGCAGTTCATCAGCAGAGAGATTTTGGGTATTTTTTTTCTGATTTGTATTCCTGTGGCTTGTTAAAGGCTTGAAGAGGGGGAGGAGAACAGGAGTAGGAGAAAAACAGGTTTAATGGGCTGTAAGGAGTAAAACTCTTTTCTGTTACTTCTACTGTAAACAAAATGATCAGCTGAAGCCTGACTTTGTTTAAAAAAAGGGGGGGGGAGGGGGGCACAGGGAAGTAAGAGGTAAATAGCAATGATTCTCTTGTGCTGTTGCTCTTCTATACTTCTGCTTTATGTGCCTTCTTTATAGAGCTTCATCCTTTAAATACAAAGAGGCGTTAAAGGCACGTAACCGCCAGAACGCTTCTCCCCAGACGATATTTCTGCAGAGGATATCGATAATCCAGCGCCATGGCTAGATGTGTGGGGAGACCGGGGTGCCGAGCTGGGGGGCACCCCACATTCATCAGTCACCCCAACTCTTCCTTGGCAGGTCTTCAGAGCGTTTCAAGGCACCCAAATAGTTTAGAAGCTACTTTTAGCCAACATTTTATTCAATGAAATATCTTGGCCGGGGACCAGATGTTTCTATTGAAAACTGAATACACACACAGCCACATGGAGGAGATGCGCCTGCTTTCCTGTCTGCTGTTAAATTTTTAATTACATGAATTGAGTGATTGTGGGTTGCATGTTTTTCTCCAGTCTGCTCTTTAATCTTGCATCCCCACTAAGAAACAACAGCTTTTCTGGTGCAGAAAGCCATGAGTGAGATAACCCAACATGGTAGTACCGACAGAAGATGTTTTGGGGGGAATTTCACGTCGGTATTATGGGATGCAGTAGCTCAGGCTGTGGAGTAGCTGTGCCATGCTACAACGCACTTGCTACCACTCGAAGAAGAAGGGTACTCAGCCTGGGGTAATTCTTCAGAGTAGACATGGATTTAGAATTCAAAAAATTAAATTAAGAGGGAAGGGAAAAGAATTTTTTTGGCTCGTGTTCACCATCTTTTTCTGGAGAATACAAGCTTACCCATGGGTTGAGGTAAGCCCTAAGCTTCTGCTGGGACTTCTGTTGCATTAGCCACGTTTCTCCAAGGCTTTATGGTGTGCCACAACCTCCCAAATGAACTCAGAGGGTGGGGTTAGAGATTGGCTGCACAGGTAGCTTAGGTGCTTGGGGTGTTTTTCACCTGGAGATTCCTAGCACATTGACAGAATAGTGCATATATTGTACCTGCATAACAGCTGTGAGGTGGGTATCACTGTGTTTTACTGTAATGGAATGGGCATGTCGCTTTATTTGACGTCTGTGAAGAAATGCTGTCAGAACCGGGGTCTTGTTTATCCTCTTTGTTTCATTCCAGCAACCAGACCACCTCCTTTGCTGTTGAACCCAGAGTCACAAACTGCTGGAACTCTGTTGTGGGTTCCTCAACGAGCAATTCCTTTGTGTGCAAAGGAAATGTTCCAGGTGAAGGATGGGCTTCACTGACACTGCTGGGGTGCCAGACTGGGGTTCAGATGTGTGTGTTGCTCGGTGTCAGTTAAGATTTCTCTGCAGGGATAGGTGGTGTTAGCCCCTCAGCAATTCTTACCCCATCAGTTTATGTGGAATTAACAGTGATGCTCACAGAAGTTTGTCTGGGAAACTGGCATTGGAAAGTCAATGAGCAACGTACTGCATGATCACATTTCCACATCATACACAGTAGGAGTATTTGCAAGGGCTTTTCAGCAGAGTGTGGGTGTGCTAGCAGGCCAGGCCGGGCTGTCATCCTGCCTGCAACGATTGTGGTCCCATGCAAGACAAATTACTGGGCAAGGGTATGAGTATGTGCACATTCGGGTGAAGCAGGCCAGGTGAACTGGTCCTTTTTGCTAATGTAGTGCTAATGTTTTGCTTTGTAGTTAAAAACCCATTCTGTAGCAGTGATTAACCATCCTCATGAGTGGAGGAGGCAGCTGAAGGCTTGGGGGTTATGCCCCTGGTCAGGAGCAATGTGATCGGTGTATTACGAATCATGCAGTTTTATACAGGAACGTTTTTAGCCCATTTCATGAAAACTGCCCCTTTGAAGGAGCAGCTCACAGGGTTGAGGGGAGGAGGGTGTTCACAAAAGCTCCTGCTCCTCACCCATTCCCAAGAGCTGGAGCAGCTGTTCTTCCACTGCGGCTGCTCTCAGTACTCTCTGTTCTGTGCTGCCATGACAGATCAGGCCATCGGTCCATCTACTCCGGGGCTGTGCCTGATCCTGTTTGAGAGCTTACCCATGCCCACGCCTGCACTTAGCTCAGTAACTAGCACCAAACACATGCAAAGAAGATTAATTTGTCCTGTCTTTCCCTTTCTATCTCCTGGCATCTGCTTGTGCCTCAAAGCACTTTAGTTAGGAGCTGGACATGAGAAGGCGTGCTGCCACAGTGCTACTGCTGACAGAGAGTCCTAAGAGATGCTAGTGTTGTCCTGTCATCTCCCTCTGTGAATTCATGATATGGTTTATGTGCACCTGCATCCTGGAGGACTTGGAAACCCGCATATACCTTGAGAACATTTTATTTTAGTGATTCAGAAGGGAGCATTATCATCACCTGTCAAAAATACGTTATGAAGGCAGAAGGGAAGGCAGCTTGTCTCCGCATGCTTAACCCGATGAGGAATAGCAGCTCTCAAGGGATAGCAATTTAAAAGCTAAAGAATGATAATTTCCTTTCAAATATCCTCAGAGATTTACATGTCATTAGCCCATGTGCTCAAATCTGGTGGACCCCAAAACACCAAAAATTGGACCAGAGTACTAATCCCCTCCTGAAAAGAAAGATGACAGAGGTCCTCCCTCACACTCAGTGGTTAGCAAAAAGCACAAGCTTGGTGGTGAAAAGCTAAACAATTGCATCCCCATTGTGTTGCCAGAAAGGACAGCTTTCCCCTTCTGTTCCCTATAAAGGCCTGCATGCAGTACAAGAGAGAACCTGTATTAAAACAACTGATAATTGGATCTTGGATGCTTAAAGGAAAAAGATCTTTTATGGGTGTTGCAGGAGAAGGGACAGCAGGAGTTGGGGGGTGTTCCCTGCTTGGGATGAGACAGGAGCCTGTGATGGCTGTGCTGGGGCACTGCTGGGCTTGAATTGCCTTGCTTTGGAGCAACTCATGGCAAGCAACAGGAACGTGAGGAAAGAAATCAAACACAGAAGCAAACTTTTGTTGTAAGTTCTACAGCTCTTGGCTCTACACTCTGGGATTCAGTGTGTGTTTGGGGTTTTCCCCCCATGAGTAGATTTTCCTGTCTGTTTGCGTGATGGGGTGCAGATGTCAGGCAGGTGAATGTGGAATGGTGGCAGAGTTAGCTTGCTGATGGCGTCATCAGAGCATTCAGGTAATGTACTTCTGCACAGCAAAAATAATACTGCTATGATAGTTCACTTAATCTGGGGAGCCAAAGAAGTCTTGACATCCCCCAGGCCAGGAGAGCTTATTGTGCAAAGCCACTACCAAGTGATGCTTTCTGCACACTTTGTTGGCATGGCAGCATGGCAGACTTCTAGAAAGGGCAGGAGTGAAGAAGATAGACATTGCCAAGCTCGGATGGATTGGAAAAGGTATGCGTGTGTGTGTTATTTAACACACAGAATATTGATAATAACATCTTTTTCCAGCACGCTGAGCCAGTTGTCACTGCATGCCAGTCCCTGAATTTCCTGTTACTGTCTTTGCCTAGAAAGCTTAAACTCCTTATCCTTTCCTTCAAAGCTTTTATGCTTGCATCTTAGTGCTTTTGTCTATTTGTCATTGCCTCCTCCTGTCTTCTTAAAACTGCCTTTGTTGTCTTTTTTTCACCCAGGACTTCACCTTTTTTCTATCACTCACAGTAATCATGAGGCTAGAATAGCCCACCTGCAATACCACCAAGTCCCCTGATGGGAAAGGCCCACTGCAGTACAAAGTAGCGGTGCAGAAAAAGCTTCCAACATGTTCAATCCCTGCTTCAGTTGCTGTTGATAGGTACAAGATGACTTGGGTTTGTGATGTGTGCTGGTTTCTTAAAATTGGGGGTGCTATACATCACATACAAAGGCTGCACATCTTTAAATCTTCGGGTCTAAGAATTGAATGCTCCTGTTTAATAAAACTTGAAATAACAGGGAAGTCCTAGATAGAAATAATGTACATTCTTGCTAATATATTTTAAAACTAGGTGGTTGACCCAATTAGTTAAGACTAATATTTGTGTTAAATAATTATTTTTTTTATTTTGACAGGATTTTGTCTATAAAGACCCAAGTTGTTACTAGGCCAATTCCAGTTAGTGTGGCTTTATGGAAAGTGCTTCCATCTTTTGACACTGCAAGCTTAATTAATACAGATAACTGTGCAGTAGTGATATACTAATTTTTGTAAGGCATTTCACGTAATGCATCTGATTGGAATACACAGTGCTGAACGGTAGTGTGTCAAATTTGATCAATGACCAGAACTCAAAAGCAGGTTTTGTTGGACAGTGATCAAACAGGGATGTTTCTAGTGGGACTTAGCAGGGACTGGCACTGGCTCCAGTTCCAGTCAACGCCTCCAATCACAGAGTTGGGAAATAAGTCTTGTAATATTAATGGCTGACAAATGTAAGCAGATGACTGGTAAGGTTTTTACACAACTATATAAACGAAGAGCTTTTCCAGAGCCTTGCACAAAGTTGCACAGTCTTTGGGCAGAATAATTCAGCTTTCCATTATAGAGAAGCAGCCCTTTTTGATGCAGCACATGCAGCTGAGGGTTTCTTGTGACTTGCCCAGCCTTTCAGCCTGGTGGAGTAGACTATAAAGTGGTCCTTGGGCCAACAAGGAATATAACAGTAATAGAAAATCCCCCACTCTAATGTTAGGAAGAGCAAAAGAGAATCCCGTTCTCTTCTCTGTGTTCCAAGAGGAGTGTTAAACTGGGGGTAAGAGAAGTGCAAACAAAATCTAAGGTCAAGAAAAATGTGATATAATGGTAGACTGGAGTAGATCAATTTGCTTTCCTTATTAATATGAAGATGGAGAGGAATTTGATTATGGTATATAAATCATTTCATAGGGAGAAGAAAGGGTTTTTAAGGGTTTCTTAATCAAATTAAAAAACATATTAGAAGGACTTAATAGCTGGAAACTCTAAATTGTGGTGAATTCAAATGGAAAATGGAAGCAAGACACGGGTTTCTAGCAGAGAAGGTGGGTAACTTAGAACAATCCACTACTGGAAGTGAAAAATTCTCCATCTTTGGGTGACTTTAATGACACCTGGGTGATACTCTTGGAGATCTTGTGAAGCCCATATTTTCTGTATGAACAGCAAGACTGTGCTGCTTTACAGTCTGTGATGAAACAAGGTATCAGACTGATGATCTCATGGTCCCTCGAGATCATAAAATCTCTTTCTGTCTATCTGGCTACACAGGATCATAAATCCTCTTTCTGTATATCTGGCTACACATTTTTTCTTTGTATACCCTGGCTGGTACGTTGAACAAACTCAAGAGGGGAAAAAGCCATGAATCTGGCACTGTTTCCAATTTAAGGAGGTTCAGCAAGGCTTGTATGCAGAAATATGCAGGTGACAGCCTTAGGCAGGGCTTTGCAGGAATGTATGGGGATCTTAAACATGTGAAGTTGGGAAAAACATAAGATGGTAGAGTGGTTCCTGTAGGAAGGAGCTAGAGCAGAGCTCCTGTGGCATCAGCCGGGCAGCAGATAAAGAAAATGAATAGTTGCTGGTATCTTGGGTGGATTTAGAAGGTCAGAGAACAAGAGGGGAGCTATGGTACTAATCAGGAGACAAACAGTCAGTGTAATAACTTCCCGGGGTGAAGACGAAAGAAAGATGGAGGGATTTTAATGTAATATAGGATGGGGAACATAGAGCAGCCTGGAGGGAGGATGAATAGAGGACTCGGGCAGGGCAACAGGGACAACAGTTACACTGATAACAGCCAAGGAAACTGAAAGGAGAAAAGAGTGCTGGGGGAGATGGGTCGCTCAGCCTTCATCATGATGAAGCTGAGTGACAGCAGGGCAAAATGTTGTAAAGGAAGGCTCTGAATGGAGTCTGACCGTCTTGTGATGCAGGGAGAAGTTTGAGATTTCTGCAGACCCTCTGCCTTCCCTGCGATGTTGCATGTCTCTTCTGAAGGGAGTGCCTGAGGGTGCTATTCCAGAAGATGTATGGGATAAATACGGTACAATATAATATCCTAATGGTGGCTGTCAGTCAATAGGGATCTCACGCTATTGTAATGTGTTTACACCACAGTTATCAGAAACTAAATGGCCAGGGATGAAGAGAGTACTGTGCCAGTAATCTTGGCTGCTGCTTCAGCTGAATGACAGATACAAATCCTGAACTCAAAAAAAAGGAAAAACGATCTGGACAAACAGCAGTAATCGGTCTGTAGATTCATTTTACAGCTAATCAAAGTTGGATATAACATGCTTGTAGCATCTGGCAGTCCATAAATGGTATGATGAAACCTTTAACTCTTTGACTTTCTGACAATGCTGCTATGATTTAAACAGCTCTTCTTATGTTAAACACTGGAGGAGTGGAAGGGAGGGCAGAAAAGAGAAAACTGTTGAATTGTGGGACGACACATCTGTTGAAGAAGAGGTTGTCATCCCTTCAACCACACAGGACCCAACAGAGTGGAACTTTGATCTTTTGCAAGATCTATACGTTTTACAAACACTAAAACCCTACATCCAGAGTTACCGTCAGCACTTGTTCTTGCCTGCATGAAGCTCACTGAGGCAGAAAACATGTTGGAAAGAGATTTTCATCTTTAGGAATTCAGTTCGTATCAGATAATTGTTAACGTAAGAAGACCTGCAGTTATGTGAAGTATAGTAAGACTTGCTGTAGCAGAAGACTTTTATAGCTTTAGAAAAGTCCTTGACCATAAGGGTCACCTTTTAATATCATCCCTAAGAGCCATAAAGCTATTGTATAAAAGCCCAAGCAGTCGAGTTCAAATGGGTTCTCTCTTTCTTCTGAGAGAATTCTGCTGAGCAAGGCGTAGGTGTATTGCATGCAGCATGTATGCTATAGAGCGGCAGAAGCAATGGGAACTATGTTGGTTCATTCTTTGTTAATGCAGAAGTCTGAACAAAAAAAAAAAGTGCAGCATCTGAGAGGAGTTACCTAAAATTAGAAACAATATTTTAAGGCTAAATAATGTTTTGCTTGGAATGGTAGTTTGAGGCTTTTGGTAGACATTATGCTTATACAAATTTGCATCTAACTTAGTAGCAGGAGAGATTCAGAGGGGATATACAGTGCTTGTTCTTATCCATTTTTGATTAGTCTTTTTTTTTGTGTATCCTTGTTGCTCTTTAATGGATGCACACTCTTTCAACAAGGGTTTCCTTGGTAGTTGCTGTAACTACTCTTCTCTACCATTCTTATTCCTGAGCTCTTAACAGATAAAGTTCTCTGAAACTCTGATGCTGTTTTAATGTGGCTCTTAATCTCAACTTTGCCTTGTCCATGTGTAATCGTCAATCATTATTACAGCTTGTTATGCACTGGTAACGTGCTTGGCTTTCTACGTGGCAGAAAATGAGAATTACTGCTGGAAAGATGAACTAATAGACCAGAGATGTGCTGGTAAACCTCAGAGGAGGGAGAGATGTGGAGGTCTAGTTTTATATATATGATTGTTACTATCGACTCCCTTCTTCTGAGCACTCAGAATGAGATTTGAGGACATGCATTGCTTTTCTCATCTGTCCATCCAATTATTTTGTTTTCATTCTGTTCTGTATTTTAAATTGTGGCAAACTGAGGTGGAAGTGGGTTTTGTTCTGCATTTCTGCAGCTTTTTCTAATTCATCCCTGGGTTTGTGTATGTATGGCTCTGCCCCAGCACCTGTTGGTGCAAAGAATTTGGAACCTGTTCACCGAGGCTTTCAAATTTCTCTCTCCTCTTTTGTCCAGCTGTGGAGCATCGTCTGTGTAGCTGCAAGCAGAGCAGACCATATCTCAGGGGAAGAACAAGGACTCGAGCTTGTATTCAGAGTGATTGGCAGGGAGCCTCATTCTTAGAAATACCGTAGGAATATCACAGCAGAGCACTCGGGAAGACAGAGATATAGAGAGAGCTCCCCTTCATTCAACTGTTGTCTAATGGAGTTTCTGCCTATTACCTGAAGTTAGGGAGTGTATTCATTATCTAGTGCATAATGTGGTTGATTGCAGGCTTTAAAATAGGCAACAGTGTTTATAAATCAACAAAAGTTGATCAGAATTAAAGCTGAAGTATCAGTAAAAATGTGTAATCAGCTATTAGACTAGTTTTAACAGCAGTCTTTAGTCAGCCTCCCCTAAAACAAGGCACGTAATCTGTTGGTAATAATGATGAACGTTCTTAGAAACGTTATGAATCGAACCTCAGTACTGACTTTCAGTAATATTTATTGTAAGACTCCATGACTTATGCAGTGTCCCCTTATGCGCTGCTTATCTTCTGTTGCTCTTTGTATCTGAGATCTGCTTTGAATTTTTACAGAATACTCACTTCAGCCGTATTTTTTAAAGGGAACACGGCATCCCAGTCTCCTCCTTAGAGTCCTGTGAATGAGCATCTTATCAGTGAATCTGCCTTGAAATGTTACAATTCTGGTTTAGTATTTGTCAACATTTGTATAAAATGTGCACAAAGCCAAACCATAAAGAACTCAACACTCAAACAAAGAGCAGTAAGCATCTGAATTGGCCTGAGAGTTTGAGAGATTACTTGAGCTCCAGAGATTACCATGGACATTTGTTTCAGTGATTTTTCCTGGCTCTTGGTGTAGCTTACACCTTTGCTTCCAGGCAGAAAGCCAGTGCCTCTCTATCAAAGTAGCCCAGAAACATGTTACTGGGGGACTGTTGCTTTTTCTAGTCATACAGGAGTACACTGAAATGGTCAAACACCGCTGATTACAAGGCTGAACTATCTTAGCTAACAGTAGTTTTTCCAATAGAACGATTGATTCTGATCCTGTTGGGTTGATGGCCTTTTCTGGCCTCTGTTAAAAGTAGAGGGTAGAATGGATGTCATTTTGGTTGGTTGAAATACAGAGATTTACTCCCACCTCCATTTCATCTAGCTTTAAGCTTGCTTCCAGCTGGAACAAAGCACTCCTTAAGTTTGGGCAGTGATGTCTTGAGCTACTGGAAGGGGGCCAGTCCAAAGCACTTGATTTCAAGGAGATTTAATATAAAGTTTCTCAGAAAAATGTGAAGTAGGTGCCAAAGGCCTTGATTAAGACCATTTTTAAACCTGTTGGACATTGTCAGATGCCTTTCCTGGTGATTTAATTAGCTTTGTAGGAAGGTTTAGTGTCAGCTCAGAAAACAAATGGGGAGAGAGGGTATTGCTAGCTGTCAACAATACATTAAAGTGTTATGGGAGAATTCAGCTTTAAAAGCATTTTTCTCAACTAGTAAACACAGTTCTCATAAATCACAGAATAACAGTTCAAAATTATCTTATACAGTCCATGCTGAAGAAATCTTAATTATCTGGAAGTTTGCATAAACTGTGACTCGAGATTTGCCCCAGTTGGAGGGACTCTGTGACCAATGCCTCCAGGAGCATGGCAGAGCAGGCCATGGAAGATTTTCCACAAGGGTGAAATAAATAGGAGAGACAGAAAAGTTGATTGACATTCAGAAATGCAGCTGCCAAATATGGCCTTCGCTTAGCAGAAGGGTGGTCTGTGCTCAGGTGTCCTCTTGTAATCGTGGCTGTCTAGAGAGCTGTGCCAGCGTGGCCACAAGCAGGCTCTTCCCTAGGGCCCTTCCAGGCAGGGTCTGCTCTGGCATTTTGACTGTGCTAGCAGTGTGGCAACTTCATAAATAGAAATCAGTGCAGAGTCCTGCCTTGGTATGGGATAAAACCCTACTTTCCTTGCATACTGCTGTCGCCGAGGCAGATGTGACACTGGTCTGGATGTGCAGCTGGTCATGAAGGTTGATTGTACTGTGGGTTGATGCCAGGGGAACCAACACAGCCTTGCTCTGCACAAGTTAGGCTAAAGTAGAATGTTGAGTTCTTGCAGGGGAGGGCCATGGATGGCACAGGCAAAGCTGCAGGGAATGCTGCCTGCTCTGCCAGTGTCATGGAGTTTTCCTTTAACAAGCTCACGTGCCATTCCTTAGAGGAGATGGTGGGGTTGTTGGTTGGCCCTTGCAG
Source organism: Jacana jacana (assembly GCA_013400555.1). Classification (NCBI taxonomy): domain Eukaryota; kingdom Metazoa; phylum Chordata; class Aves; order Charadriiformes; family Jacanidae; genus Jacana; species Jacana jacana. The sequence continues at coordinate 463,573 of VZTM01032495.1, forward strand.
CGCTCAGGAGATGCTGGGGGCAAGGACAGCTTTGTCAGTATTCCAAGTCCTAACACAATAGTTTGCCAGCTGGTTTTGAAGTGAAGAACTTGAATTTCAGAGACATGGGAGGAATCTCTGTGATTGCAGCCAGCAGCATGGGGCTGCCATTGCCACCTGCTCACTTTGTTGTCTGGGTGTTGTGACATCCCGTGGCCTGCTGTCCAGCTTGCACAGACCTACCTATTCCCACGTGTGCATCTTCCAGAAGAGGAAGCACCATCTGGTGCTCTCATGGGTGGTACAGAGCAGAGCAGAGCTGAGTACAGAGCAGGGGTACAGAGTGGGGTACCCTCTGCTGTATGGGGTATGGGGAGACCAAACCAAAGCATAGGTGTAGGTTGGAAGGCTGAGATCGCAGTCTGTCACCTTGCTGTGTCTACTGTTACCTTCATGGAGAAGTTATGTTCACCACTGCAGCATGAGCCCTGCACACCTATTGTAGGGTAGGATTGTAACCAACACTCAGGGATTATTATTAAATCTGGAAGGCTTAAATCCTTTCCTAGTTGGGATGGAGGGTTTTTTTGTATAGAGAAGGTTGAAATCTATGTTGCCATTTCGAAAACGTAGATGATGATGATTTCTTCATCATCTCAAATGCGCTGTTTTCAAGTACAACAGCTTGGCTTGGAGGAGGCAGCAGAGAGGATCCCACCTGCAGCATGTGTCTGCACACTTGCACGCACTCTTTACCAAACGCTGCCTGGGTCCATCTGTCATGACAGAGTAAAAATAATTCCACAACACTGTACGCTCTGCAGTCTCACTAATATAGAGCCATGCTTAGTAATAAATCAAATGCCTAGGTGTCATGTTCCATCCTGTGCAATTAAACTTTGTAAAACCTCCCAAAAATGTATTTTAACTTAAGTAGCAGTTTGCTGTGAGAACCTCTAATGTGTGTTTGTCACGGTCGATTCAAAAATTCATGTGATGCTCTGAGTGTGACAGTGATTAGAGGATCGTCATTTCAGTATCCCTGCAGCTCCATGATTATTTAACAAAGTTCCAGGTTAGCTGTATGGAAAATACTAATCCAGGCTATTTTGTATGTGAAGTATAAATATACAATTAAGCCCGTGTCGAATCACTTGGGGTCAGCAAGCACTCACTCCAGCTTTTGTGCTGTAGGGCAGAATGATGTGACAGGTATGATACTGGGCTGTGCCCTTACTTGGGCTTCCTGCGTCAAGCCCTTGTGAAGTGGCGCTCATGCCGGCAGGCAGGGTAACGCCGGTTCATGGTGTTATTTAGGTTTATCTCCTTCCTTGCAATGCTGGCTGCTCAAAAAAAACCCAAAACACCTGTGTAATTTGTGCCGATCTCCTGCCCCCACCAAATTCTAGAGAGCTTTTTCTGCATTCTTCACCGCCTGACAGAGGGTCTTTGTGATTTTTGACATTTCTGTGATGGAGCACTCAGTAGTATAAATTTGAGGTCATGAGGGAAAACAAAAATAAAATTTGCATGCTGTTCCAGGTTGTTTTCGTGGCTGGTGAATAAGCTCTGGCATTAGGATGTAGTTGTGATTCACTCAATTAAAAGGTCATCAGCAGATCAAAATGAGAGCTAAATACCTTGACAAAAATATCTACCATGTCTAATTTTATTTTTTTTTTCACTTCATCTGTAAGCTTTACTTCAGGAAAGCATTATAATATTGTCTAGTAATTTTTCTACAGCAAACAACAGCACTCTTATCAGGGCTGTGAAAACCAGGTTGCTGCTGAAATGTTCTCTAGTAGGGAGGACCCCAGCAGTGTGGTTTTTCTTAACAAAATAGAAACAGAATACAAGCACTTGAAGGACTTCTCTAATTATTACTTTTTGTATAGCCATATAAAAAAAAATTAACACTTTACAGTAAAATACGGTGTAGCCTGTGGAGCTGCTACTTCCGATGTTCTGTAAATAAAATATTTGGACACGGCAGTGATGTGGAGTGTTGGAGCTGTCTGTCTCACATGGGCACTGTGTAATTACCCATCCTAATCGCAATTATGGAATCTAGGATGTTGTTACAAGATTAGGGTATCTATTTATGTAGCCGAATCCCTGAAACCGTTCAAAGCACCGAAAATTACAGTGGGGAAAAGAAGGAAACGTAAACATTTGACAGTGCCGTTTAGGAAAGGCCGATAGGGTTAGGAGACGAGCTGCCGAAATGAAGGGGGTTCGTGGTCGAAGGGGAGTGCAGCTGTGAAGCGGCTCTGCAGCTGTGCCAGCGGCGCTCTAACAAGGCCGGCAGGCTCCTGTCTGCCCAGTGCCACTGTGCACAGTCGTCCTTTCAGGACACCCAAAAGTGGTGACTGGGCTTTTGTGGTTCACAGCTCTGCCCTGCGACTGCCGCGGAGCTGGGCATGCCAGGGAGAAGGACACCTGGGTTGTCTGTTTGCCACCACTGGGGAGCAGCTCGGGCTGGTTGCAAGTTGAAGGCTCGGAGGCTGCTCCTTCCTCTCTAATTGTCTGCCTCGTCAAGGGAAGCTGTTTGCTCTAGGTCAAAACTCGGTGCCATTTTCAAATTGAAGTTCATTGTTGAAGGCTCAAGTCTGAGTTCTGTACTTCTGTGACAGCTTTTCAGTAAGAAATGCAGTGAATTATTCTTTTGCTGCTTCCCTTGCCAGGTAGGGAGTGAATGGATTACCTGGGCCTCGGCCCTTCTGCTGAGAACAGAAGCTTCTCGCTCAAAGGGAGACTGGTCATTGTGCGCCTCGACCCAGCCCATCCTGTCGGGCTGTTTTGCCGCGTGTGGAGGAGGCGCACGGAGAGAATTCAACGAGGAAAATTGTTTTGTGCTTTAGGGAGGAAGCCCTATAGCGGGCAGGGAGAAAAGGCAAAAGCATTATTTGCAGTGCTTATAACTGAAAAGGTCTCAGAAGAATTGGAGTCTTAGATTGGAGCTTTCATCATGAATGTGGATTTGAAAACAAGACCAGGTTTTTGACCTAACTTAAGCAATATGCGCAGGGAAGATACCCTTGCAGAAGCGGTTAACGCAAGGGAGGGGATGATTAAATGAGTTAGACCTTGTAAAAGGATCTGTTCATCAAGGCTGTGTACCAGGGGAGCTGCCATCCTTGGGAGGCTAGCAGGGGGATTTGCAGAGCCTTTCTTTGTAGGTCATGGCTTCCAATTTGTCTTAACTTGCTAGTGATTAAAAGTTACCAGCAAATCTCTCTGTATCAGCTATCCAAAATGAATTTGTTGACTCAGTATTGCTCCAGCAGGTGCTGCCTCTTGCAGCCTAAGAGTTGCCATCACGGTGGCCCTCTTCCCAGCAGACTCAGCAGAGAGGTAGAGGCACAAAACGGTGTTTGCCTCTTCCCAAGGCTCAGGTTGGTCCCCAGAGACCATTAAGGGTATTCCTGGCTCCACAAGAGATCTCTTGGGCAACTATACAAAATTACCTTCTTTCACAGGGCTCTAGGTTTGTTTGTCAAAGGGGACCGTGGTACACCCTCTTTGTAAAACCATGGAGATCTGTTGATGAATAGTGCCACAGGAGAAACATGGAGGTAGTGGTGAGGGTTCCCTGGGGTGCAGAGACAGCGCACAGCTCAGACTGCATGACGTGCTCTTTTTGTACATTTTCTACTAGATTTTATATCTGGTCCCTAGCACCAACTGCTTGTGAAATGCTCTGAGGAAGGGCATATTCCCCACAGATGGGGAAGGAGGGCTAACACCTTTTACTGATGCCATCAGAAGAACACCAGAGCCCAGGGCATCCAGAGCAAAAAGGGGTCCCTTGGAAACATCAAGAGCGGATACCAACAGCACAGACAGAAAGAAGAATATTGGCAATAGCAGAACTCTTGGCCAGAGGTCTTTTGTTCTTTGATGGCCTCTGTGCTCTTGAATTTTGTGTACACAATATTTCACCTCTAAACCAAATACAAGTATTCATTAATACCCGTCAAGACTTGCCGTGGAGGTTTTAAATGAGGCTCTTCTGCTGAGTCAGATAGATGACACATCCACCTTCTCATGTTACATTGCCTAAAATAGAGATCTTGTTAAAAGCAGAATTGGAGTGCATCTTGTCTCACTTCATTCTGCAACTTGCACGGGGATGCCAAAAAGCTACTTCTCGGGCCACAGAGGGATTCTACTGCAAATTCAAACATCACTTGTTTTAATAACATATATTATATCAGTGACTTATTTCAGGTGTTGAAAGGGTAAATAACAATGGGTTAGAAGAAGACTTCTTTCCTGAAGGCTCCAATAGCAGTTTGGTATTTATCTCCCCAGTGGCTTTTAATGGGAATTAAGCACCTACAAGCCATTTTTTTGCCTTAGAAAATCTCCCCTGCAGGCTACAGAAGAAGATTGGTAGCATTAAAAATGATGACATTTATCCAAGAAATGGCAAAAGGGAGCACAATAACCCTGCACTTTACAGGTGCTTTTCATCAAAAAAGAAGCCCCACATCTTTGCAAATTCAAGATACAAACGTTGCTGCATCCTGACGTTTGACCAATTTGGTGAACTCTGTAAGGGCTTGTATCCGTGCTGCGTGCCAGCTAAAGACACAAAGCGAAAGATATATGCTGCCTCATTTCTCATCACAGTGTATTTTGAAGGTAGAAGTCAGAGCCGTGGTCAGAGCAAGCAGGATGAAAATAAGGTATGCTCTGAAGCATCTTATAATCTTAAGGACAGTATAAGTGATGTGTAAGTTACCAGGACAGAAGACTCCAGATGCCGCCTCCTCCCATCAGTCTCTGGGTGGGTTAGTGGTTAATTATAACCTGCCACTTGGGTTTTCCCCATGTGACTAGCAATGATTTCCCTATTCCTAGATTAATTAAAATGTTAAATAAGATCTGTCCCTAACACCAGTCTCAGGGGTAGCGTGTTATCATTTATCCTTACCCTTTAGTTACGGACATATAGTAAGTTTTCAGACATCTCCACCAGGATTTAATCCCAAGTCAGCTTCAGTTTTGGGGATAGGCTTTTATGAAGTGCTACAGCACAGTTTTCTGTTGACTTTAATCCAACCAGGAGAAAAAGCTTAGATTTACTTCTTCTCACCTGTTGTTTTTGTATCCCTGATGAATACTGGGTTCCTGCTGGTGCTTCAGCATAGGCAGGTTTGTCACTCGCATTTGTTCTTTTGCGGTTTTACAGAGCAACAGTTCCTGGATCACCCTTTTGGCTTCTTCTTGCAGTAGGTTCTGCTGCTTTTCTGATTCTCAGGTGGTTTAGCTCTCTACAGACTTTAAAATAATTGCAGTTGATATAGTAAATTTGTTAACTAATTCCCACAACACATTGGCATTAAAACTAAAAACTGAGATTTCTTTCCTGTACTTCTTTCTGAAAAAGTGTTGAGCAGTTCAAGCGCTTGAATCCTAAATGAGGCCCCATTCTCCCTTATTTATCAGACCTACTTTTCTCTTATTTAGTTGTGCTATCTCCTCGTTTCCAAGAACTTTCATAGCAGCATTAAGTCATTCTGGATTTTCCACTTCTTGCCTTTTTCTTGTTTGGATCCTGTATTGTTTCTCTCATGCCTTTCTACTTTTGCCACACCGGCTTTGGGTTTTTTTTTTAAGCTGCTTGTTTCATAGTGGAGCCACGCTGCCCTCCCCTTTCCCACAGACCAGGCTGGTGGAGTTGGTGGGAGAGTCTGTGTACACAGAGCAGATGTATAACGAATTTAGCTATTAATAAATAACTGTTTGACAGTTACTATTTCTGTACCCCTTCCTTCTGGGGAGCTGCATGTCAAAATCTGCACATTAACAGAACTCTATTTAATTTCCCTTTTCTTGTGACTCAGTGGCAATAGCATTTGCTCTTTTATTTGGCCATCACCAGGGAATAGTAATAGATTTTCTTTGAAACCATTTCCCCTCATCATTTCCCATTACAGCAGCATACTTTGGCTTGTAAGGATCTCCTCATACCCTTCTGCTGAAGTAGTTTCTTGTAGAGGAAAAGTGGTGTAATAGAGCTTCAGTTGCCTTGAAACTGTCTGAAGATATTTTATTTTTTTTTAAGTCTAAACTCCATTTTAATGAATATAAAAGAAAACCTGAGAGGAGGCAGAGGAAGGTGGTTTATTTCCTGTGATCCCAAATGGACATTCCTTCGTTCTCTCACACACCAATATTTTGGATGCTGTAAAATGTTTTGAATTGAAATGCAGGGGGAATATGGACACACGTTTAAGCTGTTTTCCCCAGAGAACTGTAGCAATCATGTACTGGTTGTTTTGAAAATGGAGGATTGCAGTAAAAACGAATTCCACCCCGTGCTGCTTTAACTTGCTTTGAGATTCTGCTTGTGTAACAAATGATGGGCTGGTGAGGTTTAAAACCAGAAAGATGCAAGCACTTAGGAATATAAATAAAAGTAATTCTGACCTCACTTTTAATAATTGTGATCAAAAATATATCCTGACATTGATAACTAAAGGAAAAGAGCAGCTGACAGAAATCAGCTGGAAAGCACAAGGATTAGCTGGTGACACTCTGATTTGTACAATTAGGTGGATGCTATTAACATTTAAGTAGTTTAAAAATCAGCTCCCTGAAATATGGAACTGTGTGCTTGAACTGTAAAAATGCCGTCATTCTACCTGACTCAGTGATAATTGCCTAGTAAGTGCTAAACGTAGTGAAAATGCAGCAAAGGCTCAGGAATGCAGGCTTGGAACCAGTGATGGGAATGAAAGCAACATTCATCTTAAAACAAATTCAAAACAGCACTCAGTTTAAAGGAGGGGGGGGAAACAAAAACAAAACCAAAACAAAAAATCCCAAGCTTTTAAATTGCCAAGTTTGATGTAACCAAAGGAGAAAATAAGCGGTGGTGGTTTTCAGCTGAAGAAATCAGGGATAAAATCTTCACTGGGAGTATAACTGTATTCTCACTGTCACACTCACACACATGCTCACGTGTCTGTTCATATTCATGCTGGAGCCAAAGGGTCTTTTTGCTTTTCCCCCAGCCCCACCTTCCCCCATATCCTCAGCCAAAGTCTGTGGACACAGCTAAGTTTGCATCCATGAAAGCTGGTTTGCTGGATAAATGGTAGTTCTGTCTGGCAACAAGTTGCTGCTGTTGTTAGCACATCTGAAAACTCGCTTCTTGGCACTGCATCTCCTGCTCCTCAAGTTTTGGCTTGTCTTGCTTACTGAGGCTAATCTACCTCACTGGGATGGTCCCTTAGAGTTGGGCTGGCTTCTCTGTGTAGTTAGACCACGGCCCTGCAGAGTTTGTCCCCTCCTGTGGTTTTGCACACCGAGCTGAGCCTCCTCCTAACACTGAAAGGCTCATTTTCTCCAGCGATCAGCTGCTGGAGAATTTGACACAAGAGGAGGAGGTAATCCAAAGGGTTTCATGGGAAAATTAGAGATGGGGCTGTGTGGTGACCTTTCCAAGTCAACTCATAGCCCAGTGGCAGGATGCAGTCCCTACGGGAAGGAAACCCATGCACTTCTCGGGTAGGGTGCACCTCAGAGGGCCAGGCAGGACACAGAAGAGGCACGCTGCCTATTCAGGCTGGCGGAGAGATTGCTTTAGGGATCTTAACGGAGTAAATAGCAGCACTTTTTTCTTCCTTAATAAGAAAGGAAGCATGTATGTGCAGCTGTAACTATCTCTGTTTCAGAGCTATAAGTCTCTGTCAGCTTCAGTGCCTGGTGCATTCCTCATACAGTTAAATGCAGAAACCTGGGAGAAAATATGGTAGAAGTCACCCACAGGCTCAGCCAAAATAAGCTGAATCAAGAACCATCTTGCTGTCACCCCTGGCAGCTGCCTCAGTGTGTGAACACCTCAGTAGGAAGCTGTTTCGGAGAAACTGTCATGTCAGTGTGCTTGGAGATGTGTCTGGATTCGGAGTGCATCTCCCTATATCAATCTATTGGCTCTTTTTTAAGCATCTTCCTTGAACATACGTGCTGACTATTGAGAAAACCTTGCTTTTTTACTGCCTCTACAGAGCTTGTCTTATTTGTAAGGGTGTGTATGTGTGTTTTGTTATTTCCATCTTTCATTCCGAACAGTGATGAAGAAAGTCGTTTGACTTCAGATTGAGAAGTTTGCTGGTGGTGGCCTCTCTGCTACCGCCACTGCTCCCCGGAAAACGGGGAGTAAAACTGGCATATTAGTTCAGCAATGCAGTCATCCAAATTTTACATATAATTCTATTAATGATGTATGAGCCAGAGTAGATGCCAGCTTCCTCTCCTAGAGCTACATTTACTTTGCAAAACAATAGGATAAGAAGATGTTTAGCTTCATTTTTGTTAATATAGTGAGCTGACATGACTGATTGCACACAGGGAACAGAGCAGTTATGTTAAAAAAATGATGCAGTCATTTTTCTGCCTATAGCCACATTTCAGAAACACAAAGGATTATTTGTAGATCACTGGGAAGTGTTAAATGAGTTCATTGAATATTCTGTTAATATGCAGAGATGCAAAAACAAGATGCACAGGTAAGAATTCCTTTGCATCTGTACTTTCTCATTGGAGAACACCAACAACAATGAACAAATTAAAAAAAAAAAAAACAAACAAAAAACAAAAAACAAACCAAAAACACCTCTTACAGATTTGCATAAGGGAGGAATTAAACTGCTCCAGAGGGGAAAAAGAAAATCTAGATAAAATAGGAGAATTTTCTTATTGCTCATAATAGTAGGTATTGACTACTCTTAGCAGGCTGCCAGGACTGGGGAGGTCAGCTCCACCGCAGAGGGTAGCCCCTCCCATGAGAGGAGCCTCAGCAGCAGGTCCTCCAGCCAGGAAGGTCCTTGATCCACAATTGTTGCATGTATTTCTGCTATGGGTGGTGCATCATCTCTGTGCTTGTGGCAGTGGAGAAGTAAGGTACGCTTTGGTATGCTGTCTCTAGGATGGTCAGGAAGATCCCATGATCCTCACGCACGTGTTCTGTGTTTCTGCATGTCTGGAAAGGCTGAATTGTGCCACTGGTTTTGTCAAGAGATTTTGTAGTGATTAATATTTGACCAGCTCTTAGGAGGTAATGGAGGCTTGTTGTAGTATCTTCCCTATTCAACCCCGGCCACGCACTCTGAATTTATTTTCTTCCTGATTGGCTTTAAAGGTGTGTAATCATGCGAGACTTAGACTGTTGACAGCACAATTTTAATTCTTACCAGCCACTCAACAGACAATTGGTGCAGCAGGAACAGAGGAGTGCAGGTTCCCACTGTCCCCTTGTTTTAATAGGTGCACTGCTATCTCAGTTTCATTAATGGTCTCACCTCTGAACACAGTACTGAAATGTTATCGGCTTCTCCCTTGGTCTTTCATATTCTTGCCATGCTCATGTGGGACTGCAGGCTGGCTCTATCCTTATAGAGCTGAGGATATACCTACACCAAACAAAGCATTTCAGTGTACAACTGCTCACACTGGCTCTCAAAAAGGATCTTATTTTGATAGCTTGGAGATAAGCACTGGCTAATTTCCCTTGCCTTGTGAGTTAACTCAGTTCAGCAGAGGTGTACTTGAGCTATCTGCCATCTCTTTAGACCAGGGGTTCAACTTTGATAGGCATGGGGTGTGCTGCTTCGGTACAAACAGGAGATGTTGCACAGGGACAGATTTTGCCTCACTGGCATTTGTATCTGTAGCAGGAACAGCTTGATGCTTTCTCCTGACAGTAAATAGTCAGTGTGTCACTGCTTAGCAGAATAAAAGCAAGGACAGCAGTGCAATGCTAAGGTTGCTGTTGTAACTGAAGGCCACCTACCCGGTGCCCTGAAGCTTCTTTTTGCTGCTTGCATTAACTACTATTTCCTGATTTTCTTCAATTATTTTTCAACTGCAAAAAACCAACAGCGTCTTTTATTTTTTTTCCCTTTTATTTCCTTTTATAGCACTTTAAGTGCCGCTAGCTCTTTGACTTTACCCATATATCTATCATAAGGAAGGTTGTTTTAGATCTGCCTACATTTAGCCCAATGCATAAAGAGAAGTATTACTGCTGATCTCATTTTGAAATGTTACTAAGGGGGAAAATGAAATTACTGCAGGTCGTTTTGAAGCAGGAGCAGGGTTTGTAGTCAGAAGCAATGTTTCAATGTTACTGGCAAGGAAAAAGTGAACTGATGACAAAACCAGCTGTGAGAAGAAGGGGAGGCCTTTCCTGCTTTGACCAGCACCATGTGCCATCTACCTGGACTGCCTGACCTCTCCCATGACAGGAATCACTGTGCTCATAAAGCGTTCTGGGCAGGCTGAGCTTTATTTCGAAGGATTATCTTCGAAATGTGTTGGTTATCAGTATTTTAAAAGGCTCAATTAGAAGTTCAGGCATGTTACACAGTGCACCTAATAGGAGCCTTGGTGTGAGATACAATGGTGCTCTGGTGACACTGTTGCGGCATCATGGTTAATGACCAAAATATTAAAGAACTTATTGAAGTTCAATCATCAATCAAGGTAAATTGATTCTTCTGGCAAAGAATGCAAATACGTTCCTTTGATACTGAGCCTCGGATACCAACTATCCAGGCTTGGCTCACACTCATTTCTATGGTTATCAATTTATGAACAGCTGGGTGAACCACAGTGAAAGGAAGGGGGGGAGTAGCAACAATTAACTTTCTGTTTACCAATTACTGGCTGAAATTGTCACGATAATCCTTATTGCTAGATTTCTGCTCAAAATGTTCCTCCCTCCTCTTTGCATGTTATCTTCATTGTTGTCCCTGTTGAATCCAAGGCTACTTTCAACAGAAGAAGCTGGATAAGGGATGAATGGTTTAAGTCTTTCTGCAATCAGTGTTTCCTTCAGAAGCTAAATGTGTGTGAAAGTGTCTCAGTCTGTCTTGGTCAGAGTTGCCATTATAATCAAGATATCACTGGAGCAAAGGCTTGCTCCCCTGCTGTCAGGAGATCATTGGTGCCTCTTCAGATCCCGCTCTGGTTCTCTTTCAGCTTTCTCATCCAGTTTGCTCTGTTGGGCCCTGCACTCCGAGGTCTCGCACAGTTTCTCCTCTTCAGGAGTTTGTTAGTTCTTTGGCTGTGCCAATACCATCAGCCTTTGCTTTGTTCCCTGGTAGGCATCTTGCCTGCAGCTGTACTGTCCGAGTCTTAGAGTTGCCTGTCGTTCCCAGACCCTGCACACCTGGGGTGCTCTTCCTATCTCTCCAACACTTGTAAACAGGAGTACAAAGCCTGCTGGTTTAGTACAATCCCTTCTTTCCCGATTCCTGCTCTGTTACTGTCATATGGGGTAAGTTCTTGGGGCGCATCCTGTTCCACTAAGTTTCAGACCAAGGTGAAAATGCTCAGAGGCTGCAACTGGATTCCAGCAGTGTGTGACATATTGCAAGGTAAAACAGGGGCTTCAAACACACCCTTTGCTTGGGTGTCCCCTCTCACCAGCACACTGCAGTGAACCTTGAGCTGTGCGGCCTCAGGACTGCATTTGGCACCCCGTGAGGCTTCCATGCACAGGTGCTTTGTTGGTTTCCAGTGTGGGTGACAGGCAGTCTGTCCTCTCACCGGAGTCATCGCAGGAGCGGCAGAGGTCTGATGGGCACTAATGATAAACACTGATCTCCTCTCGTGCTGCTTATACAAATGTCACATTATGCTCTTTTAATGAAAAGCGAGAACGAGCCATTCCTTACCTCAAGGACAAAGACCTGGCACCATGACCATGGCTAGCAACCTCTGAAATCTTGCCAGGGCTGATAATGTAGAAACCAAAATTGCTATCGTAAGAATTACAGTTGTTATATTTCATAAAAAATACTCTCATTAAACATTTTCTTTGAAAGACCAAACTGTCAGAAATAGACCTAGGTTTATAATTGATTTTTCCTATGTGGACTGCTCTCCATCCCAGCCTTCGAGTGAGCTTCATTTATATGTGAAGTGTGTGTTGAGTAAGTGTAGGAGCTGTAGAAGATACGGACAGAAAAGGTAAGTTGTTTCTGGGAAGGAAGGAAGTACAAATGAAAGAGAGAGAGAGAGGTCAGACATTCTTCCCAGGAATACAGATTTTTTGAGAGCTGGTTCTTGTCTTTTGTTCCTCTGCCCGAAGTTACCCTGAGGACAAGTGTGATAACAAAGGTTTTACATGCCCATATTTTTTCTTAAACAAGGAATGCAGGCCCTAACTACAATACGGAGTAAAAGACCATAAGAAGTAATCTACAAATGGAAAAATATTCCACGTAGCAAAAGACTTGAAGCTCTGTATGCTGCATTTACCAGAAAGAAGAGCAAGAGGTGAAATATTTGTGGAGTACGAGTACCTAAAGTGAGCGAAGACGCTCACTTCTTTTGACTTCTCTTTGCAAAGAGAAGTCTGCAAAGAATGACTATGTAATCCATCAGGCAGAGCCAGAACAAGAACCAATAACTGGAAGCTGAAACCGGAGAAATTCAAACAGAAATAAGGGTCAGGTCTCCAACAGTGGGGCTGATTTGCCACTGGAAGTGTTGGCTTCTCTATCTCCTGATGTTATCTAAAGCCGGACACCTTTTTCTGCAAGACCTTTCAGCCCAGCATAGGTGGAAATAGAGCACAAGGCGGGTGTGAAGGGCTGCTGCGTGGAATTTGTCTGATGCAGCGGGTCAGGCAAGGTGACCAAATGCTCTTTCTGGTCTTACAATTTTTACCAGGAAATATAGCAGATAATTTCTGGATTAACTCGGCTTTGTGGTTCTGGTTAGATCTTTTCCTTGAAAACAGCAAAGAACTGATTTTCACTGAAGTTATTTTGAAGTGTGAATGAAATGAAATTCGTGCTTATCAGTAAGTGAAGTCCCATGGGATGGCATGGAGAAAAACCCAGAAAGCAATCATACGAATTAGCAGCAAATCTTCCCCTCCATCTTTGCAGGCACACTGCTTCCATCGCAAGGTTAACTAGGTCCTTCTGCCTTGCAATTTCATCTCTGCATCAGATGGCAACTTAAATTCCTCTACAGGAAAGTGCAGCTCCCTGCTCTGGGGTCTCAGATAGACAGGAGCTGTATTAAAACTCACACTGCCATGAGTTCTGCCGGGACATCCAAAGTGCATGTTTGTCTTTCAGGTGAGAGCAAGCCATGGAGCTGGCTCAGCAATGGTTCCTGGGAGGTTGCTGTACAAACAGACTCAGAAACCGAAGCTGAGCTTTATTTTTGTTGTGTGGTGCTGGGTTGGGACTTTCCAGTAAAGGGAAGAGCTGAGTTTTGAGACTGTGTTCTGCTAGTGATTGACCACTAACAGCAGCCCCCGATTCTCAGCCCATTGACACGGCACAGAGCTGAAAACAGCTCTTTGAGGAAACACGAGCAGGGGTGGACGGGTTGCATGGATGCAGGGCTTGGATGTCATCAGCTTCTCAGAAAATGAATCTTTCTCAGAGTTGCTGGAGAGAAATTGGCAGCCCTGAGAGTGGGAAAGGATGTAGCTTTAATGCCACAGCTGATAGAAAATGCTGTCAAGTTTCCTCAACTGTCAGTTAGGAGGAAAAGAAAATGTAGCACAGAGCTGCCAGCACATCTGGCACAAACTAAAGGTTTGACTAAACTAAAGAATCCATCCTCCAGCTTGGCCAGTTACACACTACCCAAGAACAAACTCTGGAAAAACTGACAGGTAGCAGATGGTGCAGGCAACTTAACTTTGTTCATCAGCTCCTGCTGCCAGCCATACCCCATTAGCAAAACCATCCCTTTTCACCTGAGTTAGGTGGCATCTAGGAACACTGCCGTGGACTAAGCTTGGCCTGTGCCAACCAGGTTGTTCACAGGTTTATTTGACGGTGACTGCCTTGTTTGGCATGTCAGCAACCACAGATGTTAGGCACAGATTTTGGTATCTCCTTTTTTCCTCTGGAAACAGCTCATAACTAACCATGCCATTGTTCTAATTTTAGGTAAGAACACAAAGCTCGCCCTTTTTCTCCTACGGTCATTATTCATTAGGAAGCTATTTTCATTAACTTATTGTATGTCTCCTATAACTTGTACCTAGAGCTAGAAAACACAGAAAGACAATAAGGTCATTTTTGGGCATGGTGGAACCAAGACTGAGACCCCAGTGGTCTCAGAATCTGAATTTGCCAATGTTTATGGAGGGTGGGCTATACTCAGGGAGGAGCAATATGTGCTGTGCTGAGCAGGAGTAGTTAGGAATAAATGGGGCACTCAGAGACGGGAAGCAGAAATATTCATCCTCTTATCATCACCATCTGCTTTTTTCCCATTGAGGCATGTGGCATACTTTACTGCAGTCTAATGCCAGCTCTGCCCAGAGGGGTTTAGATGAAACAAATGAAATTCCTTTCTTCCTTATACTATCCTTGTAAAGTTGCCTGACCGTAACCCTTCGCCCCTTTTCCCCAAGGTTCAAAACAAAAAGGTAATGGTGAAGACCCTACTACTTTTTCCTTCTGTCTGCATTTCCTTAATGACTGAATGTTTCTGGTATTCGGATAAGACGTGCATAATTGTTGAGGGGATGAGGATGGTTGCATTTGTATTGAGACTTCCTCCCTCATTGCTGCCATCACTGCATCCCATAGCTTATCTGCGTGCAGGCATTGGGATGCTGCAGCTGCTGTGTTACTTCAGCTTGGTGATTAGTTCTTCAGAGAGATGTTTTAAGACTTGCCAAATGAATCCAATCAATTGCGCTCCCATTCAATCTATTCCCACTGCAAAGAGCCTGTGGAGCAAACTGGTGGCTATGGTCATTCCATTGCAAGCTGAAGAGCGTCTTTGAGATTGTTGTGGGGTTTAAGCCTGCGGGAGCATCCAGCATAACCTGCACATCCTTATGACTTCTTCTTTCATTTGCAGCCTTGCCCAGACCTTCTACATCTGTCCTCCTCTCCCTCCTGCTCCCATGCAAAGTGATACAGTACACTGGCGCATTTCCTCGTTTGCACAAATTTCTGTGGTGGCTGAATTGTTTGCAGTGTTAAAATCTGAACCGTGGTTGTCAAAGCCAGGATGCTTAGAAAAGGATGGCTCTTTACAGAGCCATATGCAGCTCAAGCAAAATTTGAAAAAGAAAATCTGTCTGTACAGACAGCACACACTTTTTTTTCTTGTCTTGTCTTTTGTTTGTCCTTTTTTTTTTTTTTCATGTAGGAGAGCACCTCATAGCACTTGCAAGTGTCGTTTGAAACTACAGCCCAAGTTTCTTCATGGGCACTAGTTTTCCCTGGGCATTTGAAGATGTGCTGCGCGGGGAGTAGGCAGCAGCTTTGTTGTAGATGCTCAGCAGTGATGGGCAGAAGCTGCACAAGGCAGTAACATGAACTAAAATCCTGTTCATTCTGAACTGTGCATTTACTCAGGACCAGCAATCCTGCCCCGTTCTCTTTGGTTGTGGCTGGAGAGCTGTCTGGCAGAAAAGGACCTGAGGGTTCTAGTTGACAAGCAGCTGAATGTGAGCCAGCAGTGTGCCCAGGTGGCCAAGAAAGCCAACGGCGTCCTGGCTTGTATTAGAAATGGTGTGACCAGCAGAAGTAGGGAGGGGATTGTCCCCCTGTACTCAGCACTGGCGAGGCCACACCTTCAGTATCGTGTCCAGTTCTGGGCACCTCAGCACAAGAGAGATCTCGAGGTGCTGGAGTGAGTGCAGAGGAGGGCAACGAAACTGGTGAAGGGCCTGGAGAATTAGGCTTATGAGGATCGATTGAGGGAGTTGAGATTGTTTAGTTTGAGGAAGAGGAGGCTGAGGGGAGACCTCATCACTCTCTACAACTGCTTGAAAGGGCATTGTGGAGAGATTGGTGCTGGTCTCTGCTTGCAGGTAATTAGCGACAGAACAAGAGGGAATGGCTGCAAGCTGCAGCAGGGTAGGTTTAGGCTGGACATTAGGAAAGGATTCTTCACAGAAGGAGTGGTCAGACATTGGAATGGGCTGCCCAGAGAGGTGGTTGAGTCACCATCCCTGAATATGTTTAAGAGTAAATTGGATGTGGTGTTGAGGGATCTGGTGTAGGGTAGAACTTTGTAGAGTAGGGCTGATGGTTGGACTTGATGATCCCAAGGGTCTCTTCCAACCTAAATGATTCTATGGTCCTGCTGGGTTTAATAAACTGCATATGCTGCCTCAGCATAGCAGCTATCCCTCTTTTGCACTGTGAGCTCTTCAAGCTTCCTCCATGCCCCTGCTGCAGTCTATAAGCTCTGTCTGTCAGGAATGCTCTTGAGCTCTTTAAGCTTCAAAAAAAACCAGGGTTGTCATGAATATTTTTAAATATAGCCAACCAGTCTCTAAGAAGTGCTCAAATAGGGATTACTAAGTGGATAATTCAACTAGAATGCTTTCAGATACTGTTTTCTAGGAAAGCTTGTGAGAGTTTACAACCTTCTCTCACTGCCTCCGAAATACATATTTATTTCACTTCAGATTCCCTTCAAAATTTCTCTTTAGCCAGTACCCTGTACAAGGTGGTTCTTCCATTTGAGAACAGTGCAGTTAATTACTGTCATTAATATGCAGTCACTGGCCAGTCTCCCTGGGTAGATACATACCACTGAAATATGATTTGTGGAATTTAGTTTTGCTCTAGGTTCTATAGGACATTCAAAATTCATGTCCCCAAATAGATATCCCGTAGGAGGTTATAGTGATAGTGGTGTCCTCTCAAAACTCAGGACTACTTAAAACACACATGAAATAATGGGTATAAGAATTCATATAATCATCTATGAAAAGTTAAACGTGAATTAGCAAGATTCACTTGCTTTAAAAGATAGCAGTTTAATGATCCAAAGAGCAGCAATTGTGGCACTGTTTTCTTCAGTATGTTGCCCTGCAGAAAAAAATACTACAATAAAAATGTACAATACTTACAATAAAAATGTTAGAAAATCTAATGCAATTGTTAAAAAACACCTATTCTAAAATATTTTGGGTGATTATGAAATAAATTTTCCTGTATTTCTGCTGGTGCAAAAAGTGCCTTTCTAGTGCAGAAAGTGGACCCTGTGTGAACTGTGGAGCCTTAGGATGATAGTTGCATAGAAAGAGGTGGGTGGCATGCCTTCTGCTACATTATGGATTCTCCCCTGGAGTACTTCCTTCTTCCTAGTTTCAGGTATGGAAAAGAAGGGCTGTTACATTAGCAAAAATCATTGCCTGCAATCAGGTCTCGTTCCAAGAACTCCGTCTTCATAATTAGCGAAGGGAGCAAAGCGCTTGCTGTGTTGCCACGGTACAAATTGATATTAGGCAAATTAAAGCAGGGCAGTGTGGCTTTTGGATGTGTATATGGGTCAGCTGCAGGTAGCGTCTCAATTAAATCTGTCTGTTCCTCTGTGGTGTCTCTCCTCCTTCAAGTGTTTTGTGCTACGCTTTTTGGGGGCGTTGCTCAGAGATTTGCAGAGGCAACCGTTTCTAGCGGTTTCAGCTGCCAGTCCTGTGCAGGGACAATCCACCAATGCACATCCCTGTGCTCCGAGTTTGGTTTTAGTACCCCAACATGTCTCTGGCGCAGCCAAGACAGGTCATTTGCCAGATGGCGCTGGACTGGTCTCAGTCTTTGGTGGCCAGCAGTCATCCCGTCACAGTGCTGAGACTGAGTTTTGTGGACACTGAACTTACTCCAGGGCCCCCAGTGGGTGTTCAGGAGCTTCACAGAAGAGCTTATTTAGGTGGCGTGTCTGTCAAAGAGGCATTCAATGGGGACTTCTCCCTTTCTCCCTCCAGGGTGGCTTAATTCAGAGACTACCGCCTACAGCGAGGGGTATCATTCAGAGTGAAATTACAGACAACTGACAGGATCCCTGTCCTCGTAAATCCCCAATAATTGTGACAAATGTCTGGAGCGCCGCAGGCTTGCAGAGCTCTGCCAGCTGCCCTGCCAGCCTGGCGGCAGGGCCAGCACCTTGGGAGGCTGCAGCAGCCATGGCCCTGTCCCTGGCTGCCCAGGAATCGCTGCAGTCACCCGAGCTGGGGCTTTTAGCTGTTTTCTGGCAGAGCCACAGGATGGGATCTGGTTAAAGCAGCCAGAATGGCAGTGGTTGTTTCCTGCTGCCCGATTTGTTCATATTGATTACAGATTCTAGTGGAAACCCACATCTGAAACAGCAGAGTCTGCTGTTAGTTTTGCTGTGTCAGCAGAACCTTGAGATTTCCGTAGTGTAAGATGGGAAGGGAGATGAGGTTATCTGTCCCAACATCCTCGCGTTGCGGGCGCTGATGAGGTAGTTCTGTGATACACACAGGCATCTCATTGCACCCAAACCCATCCCAGGCATGGTTAGAGAGCAGGAGCCACAGACACCAAGGCTCCCACACAGTAAGGGGGGGGTGTTTGGAAGGGGCTTGTGCCACTGGACTTCCTTCTCCCACCACCCTTGTCCACTTTTTCTCCCCAGAGTTCCATTAGTGTTTCCTATCTCCCAGCTTCGTGTAGGTCCCATTCCTGGTGCCACCCCTAACCATCAGTCTCTCCAAACCATGGTATCCCTATAGCTGCTCTCTGCTGCTTCAAGAAAAGCTGGGAAGGAAGCAAAGCCATGGACACACTGCAAATAAATTTCCTCCCTGAGCAAAGCAGACAGTTGTCTGAAGCCCTGGGCTACAAGAATTGATTAGAAGTTGTCTTGTTGCAGCTGTTACGTGTGTGCTGGGGGCAGCACAGACACCTACTCAGCTCAGCAAAGCGGGTGCTGGCACTCGGCAGTTTGGCTGCCCAAACCAGGCAGCATCCTCAGGCCCACAAGCCCGAACTCCTTTCTCCACACACATCCACCGGCGGTGCAGCTTCTCTGGCAGACTGGAGGAAAGCTTTTTATAGTTTTTCTAACCTCCTCTGAAAGATCCCATGCAGCGGTGAATCCATCATCCTTCCCAGTGACATGCCCCAGTTTTGAATCAGCTTCACTATGAAGAGATGATGCCTGTCCCCAGTGCAGCGTGAGGCTCTGGGGATGGAGGGCACTGGCAGAGCCTCACCAGCACCAGGACAGCCATTGGGTCAGCCCCAGCACCTCGTCAAGCGTCACAGGCCCTCAGGAGATGGCCATGTGGTGGAAAGAGGTACAGCCCCTGGGATACATTTTTCTTTCTTCCATGCATCATAATTGACACTGTTTTTAGCAGCTGGTAGAATATATGCCATAAGAACGAGTGGGGCTTTTTCCCAGTGTGTTGTTCCTCCCCTTTTCCTGTTGCGTTGAACTTGCTTACTTAGCAAGCTTTTTTTTTATTTTATTTCCAAATTAAGGATATAAAATTTCTCTCATTTTAAGGTCTTTTTTTTTTAAAATAAGACCCAACAAATGTCTGTACAGTTGCCACATTGAGATTGATTCCTCGGGAAAGTGTGGTATTTAAAGCTAATCTTGCTTGAGTTCGTAAACTGCTTATTATGTGTGGTGCTTAGGACTTGAATCGCTTTTCTTGGCCAGCGTGCTCCAAGCTCTAGGGAAAGAAGAGAAGCGTGAAAGGTGCAGTTGCATTAAAAACTGAAGTGCTCATTTTGAAATACCTCCCTGTAGCAATGGGAATTTTTCTCCCTGAAACAAGTGTTTGGTTTCAGGCTGGTTGGAGACACATCCTTAAGGAAAGAAAAGGAAAAAAAGGAAAAAAAAGAAGAGATTAATTTTTTCATTACTTGGAAGTCATCTTGTATATAATTTAGATGGGTCTTAACGAGGCATAAAGTCACTTTCAGAAAATTGATGACTCTTCGTCCGTTCCTCTGTGAAATGAGGGCCTGGAGCCTTCACTTTGTTCCTTCGGTGGGATCATCAGATCTGATTGCAGAAACCCGAGGAAGCTCTTAATCCAAGCACCAGAGTAACCACAGCTCTGGCCTTCTCCTCCTTATTGATCTTGTGGCTGGGGCAGGCTTCTATTTCAGCCTAGCCCTCTGTGTTTCTTTATCGCTAACAAAACTTATCCCTGGCCCTTTTGGATTTATTAACTCCTTTGTCACCTAATGTTTTTTCGGTAGGGTTCAGAGATTCTGTGGCTGTGCAGGGACGATTTCCACCAGCTCTGGCTCTGAATTTGTGGTCGTGTGGATGAAACAGGACTCAAGGCTCCCGGGAGTTGGAGTCTGCACCAATCACAACATACTTACAGTCTCCAGTTCCACCTCTTTTTGTCTGCATTTTCCCCCTGTGCAAAGCCGGGTGCTGACATAGTCCTTGTGCTGTCACATGGCGGAGGATCCCATGGCATTTGCAATGTTCATGCCTGCGGTGGCTTTGCATCTGCTTGGAGGCGCCTTGGCAGCCGGGAGGCAGATGAGCCCAGAGGTCATCCAGGGCCTGCGGGAGATGGTGCATGTTGCTCATTCCCCGGTTCTTGATTGGCGAGTGGGAGCTCACCGGAGCAGCCGGCAGGTGTGAATTTTTCATTGCTATTTCCTCCCCGCGCCGCGAGGTGCAGTTTGCCGACTTGCCCGCTTCGTAGCAGGAAAGGTCAGGAACCTCATAAACAAGGTGAGCAGCAGAATGGGGCGGCGCGGCCGCCCGGGCTGCTGATTCCTCCTGACATTAGAGCGCTAATGAATGTTCTGTCATGGTCCCGTGAATATTGCAGGAAGCTCTCGCCTCCCGCCTCCCCTTCCTTCGCCGGGCCTCGGAGTTACCAAGGTTACCTGACGTGACTTTCCCGGGAGAGAGGAGCGATAGCTGCAGGTCTGCTGCTCCTGGGAGCGTCCTGCCTCCGCAGCGGGCACGGGGAGCGTGGCCAGCGCAGCATCACCTTCCTCGCGCTCCGTGTGCCTGTTGCCATTCCCCTGGCTCCCACCCTGCGCTGCCAAAGGTGTCATTGGTTTCATTTTATTTCAATTTTTATTTTTTTTTGTGTAAGGATCATATTAATTTTGTTTTGCTTGCATAACCCGGGCTGTTATCATCCAACTAATTACTCACACGTTTTCCTTCAGACAGCAAATGGGAGAGATAAAACTGCAGCAGGTTTATGTGATTTCTGCTTATCAAATTACTGTAATTATTTGAAGAATGGCTTAAAATTGTATGGAGTAATGAATTTAATTATGAGTTTGCAGCGATGCCTCGCGCTGCGTGCGGCTCGCAAATGGGCAAGTTGATGAGAAGCTCTTCCCAAAGTGGTAGCAGATGGAATTGCAGCACACTCCTTGGGAAGAGAGGCTCTGATACCTCCATACCATGGCAAGGGAGGACAGGGCACACTTTGCAGGTCGGCTTGACAAATTGTGCTCATCATTCAACTGATCAGCTCACTTAGTCCGATTCTAATACAAATCCAGGCAAGACAAAGTGCCGGCAGCCTCCTGGTCCTGGCATGCAGCAGCCGGTTGGCTTTGGTCGATCTCCTCAGCCCCAGGGCATGCAGGGGACCAGATTGCTGGCCCAGACCTTTGCACCTCCTCCTGTTTATGAGATCAGCCTGCGGGTAGCTGTCAGCAAAGGCAGGTCAGGCAGTGCTGACAAAACTTGTCCCACCAGAGCCACAGCCTGCTGCAACCTGCTCGAGACACTCAGAGTAGTGTTCACCATCTCTTCGCTCCAGACTTGGAAGAGCGGATTTTTTTACAGCTGGGAGATGCACAAGGACATGCCTGAACCCTGGGCACAGTGGAGGACACTCTCTGCTCCCAGGACGTGCCCAGGCCTTCACATGTAATTAATTTCTTCCTGCCTGCTTGTACTTTTCTTTACACTTTTGCTTGGTTCCAGGTGCTATAAAAAAATTATGTTCTGCACTCCACCAAAGGGCTCCATCATCTCCTGAAACTGGCAGACAGGAACATGGCAGTTCTCCATTCCAGCGGCCATGGGGCCAGTTATGATGCTCAGTGGAAGAAGACTCCTCCCACATCCCTGAGGGCTGCTCCCTGCCTCTTGTGCGCAGATGTGGAAACTTTGTGTTTCCTGACAGTTGAGATAGTGAGGATATATGAGATTTCAGTCTCTTTGTTTCGTTGACTAAGGTACAGGCAATAACAAGATGGCCAGTTGTACAAGTTTTACTGAGTTTTACAAGCAGATGTTTGGGACTGAACAATATTTTTTTATACTTGTTTCTATTTTATGCCGCTGGTATTTGATGTAGATGGTGTCACGTAAGTGGATAAATATGCTAGAAAGACCGGTCTGAAAAGGTACGAAGACGGGTTAAATGCCGTCCCTTCAGAACGGGTTTGTTTCAGAAAGCAGGAGTGTGTTGCTGAGGGACAGGCTGGCAGAGGTGGACTGGGCCACCATTCCCAACAAAACTGGACTGCAGAGAGAAACAGAGAGCTAGTGGAGTGAAGAGGTTTGGGTAGGTGCGTTTAGGCAGTGGAATAAAAGTGCAGCCAGCAGAGAACTCAAACGGGGTGTATGGGAAATGGAAAAACTGCTGGAATTTCAAACCTTCTGTGCTGTGATGTTCTGAGCTTCATTAAGGACTAGTAGGTCATCTGGTACAACCCAGCTTCCACCTTGTTCTCTGTGGCATCGCTTACAACACAGTAGATAGTTCAGGCGTAACTAATGAGAATATCAGGTAAGAATGGCAAAAGAGTTGAATAGCCAAGGACCATTCAACCTCTGAAACAAGGTTTCAGAGGCAAAATGGCTTTGCAAAATGGCAAGGGCAAAATGGCTTAGAGATAATATTAACAGATGGTTTGTGATCTAGAGTTCAATGATTAAGCTGTATCAGTGGTTGGGGTTTTTAAAAAACAAACAAACAAATAAATAAATAAAGGATACTACCATAAGAGGTTACCAACTTTTGAAAGTGCAAGCCTGCCCTAATTTGAGCTTTAGGCAAATCTGGCCTCGCATGCGAAGAGAAAGCATTAGCAGTCAAACCCCTTGTCTTTCTTGACACTTGAATAAGGGAGCTTGCGTGCAGGATGGAGTCTTACATGGTATTACGTCTGTCTAAATGCAAGGTCAAAGTAGATTCTAAATGGTATTGACTTTTAAAAGAGCCTGTCACAAGGCAGACATGAATTCTGCATAATCTCTGCAGTTTTATGTAAGTGAGAGAGCAGCAAGATACGATGAGAGCGCCAAAGGAAAATGTGGTTGCTGAAGCTATAAACCAGGTGTAATTTTTGGCAATCTTTCCATAACCCTGCCAAGCCAGGGAGAAAGAAATGCCTGCTTTCATTTGGAAAACTCATACAGACTTGTGCGCCGAATGCTGTAATTGTTCCTATGTTGATGGTGGTCATGAATACAGCGTAGTGAGAAGAGATTGCAGGGTACAGCAGTTTGCTGTCAGTCTGGCCAGCTGTGACTGACCTCCAGCTGTGGCCAGCCCCTGTGGGTGTCTCCAAGAAGAACGTGCTTTCTCCTTCCCTTACTATTCCCACATTCCAGCGTATGGGACAAGAGGAAGAGAATACCTAAAGCGCTAGAGCATGAGATTTCATTACCCTTAGTGTTTTTAGCCTTTATAGCTACAAATGTTATTAAACATCATAAAATTGTCCAGTTCTTTTAAGTTCAGCTACAGTACTTCTTCCCATTTGTGCTTATATGAAGAAAGAAGACAGCAAAGCTGAGAAAATAAGAATCATCTTAAATTCTTAAAAGCAGTTTGAAAATGTGAAATAAAATTAGCAATAATATTTTGCACACAAAGCTACCTTCAGGAGGGATCAGTATCAGAGCAAATAACGGTGGCTAACGTTTTCTTCTCTCAATCATTTTTAAAGGTCAGTTCATGATCAAAATCTACTTGCTAATTTAATTTCTATTCTCAGTGTAAACATAAGATGCTGCTGCTTATTCTGTTTGCTGGGAAGAATCAACCTTTTGCCTTTGATTTTCAGTGCTTGAAGGTCTGGGCTCAAAACTCGTGCATTTGGCAGCCCAACTTCAGAGGTTGGTAGGGTCCTATTTCCCAAACCAGGGTTTCTCAGGTGTTTTAATCCAAGGGTTTTCTGATCTCTCTGAAAAGATATGTAGACTATCCAGTGTAACATTGGCTCATGGTGCCACATAAAAATTGTGTTTTTGCTTGCTTTATTTATTTTGCTGTTATACTTGCTGCTTCCGTGTGTGGGAAGGTGAACCTCTGTTTATTTGCTGTTCTGTAGCAGACCACGGATGTTCATGAGCCACATGCTGAGGCGAGGCTTTCATGCTCTCCCTGCCTCACATTACCTTAGAGATTTCCTCTCTCCAACTCTTTCCAGTACCTCCATTCTTTTAGGATGCACCCTTCTGTCTCTAGGCAGGTGCAAACCAAATGTGTGTCCTGACTTGACTTCAGTGGAAAGGGAAGAAACTTAGGGAATGAACTGCTTTGGAAAGGCATATTACTCTTAGCTTGAGGAGTCAAATGTAGTATAAAACTTGGTTTTTCAGCTCACAGGGCAACATGCGTGGTTTTGTGTGGGACATTTCTCTCCTACTTTGTCACAGGGAATGATTTCCTCTGTATGAGCTCTGCAGCAATCTCCTTCAGGTCTGCTGTAGAGATGTGGTGAAAATCTGTCTGCTGGAGAGCCTCGTCTGCGGGGTACAAGCCTCAGGAGCAGGCAGCTCAGATTGCGCGGGTCTGTGGTTTTCCTGCCATTTCTGTCTCCTCAAGAAACCCCTAAGATGTTCCTCCAGCTGCTAAGACATGGGGCTGGTCACGAGTAGACTGAGTGGTGTCTGGAGAAGACTGGGACTATGTTGGTTTTCACAGATAGGATCGGGACCTACTTTGTCTTCCCTCAGGCAGGTCATGGGTCTATAAACTCCCTTCTGGAAGGAAAGAAGATGTTTTCCCAAGGAGCCCGAGGCCCTCGTGATCTTCTCCAACACAAGAGACTCACTGTACAAGGTGTCTCTGCCTGGCATTTTATGTTGGTTGTCAGCTCAGCAGTGAGCCACCAGTCCAGCCAATTCCAGTTCCTTGGCAAGTCACGTCCACTTGCTTCCTAGGCGAGCATGTGGTTTGAGCCCCCATCAGCTCTGAAAATCACAGCTATGTTTTCAGGGCCTCAGTAGAGTAAGCCTTTCTGCAGGGTTTGCTGTTGACACTATAAAAAAGGATGTATGGTCTTGTTTATTTTGTGCATGAGTGATGCCTACAACAGGAGTGCCAGCAATTATTTTACCTTAAACACACACTCAGCCTCTTAACTTTTCCTCTACCTAAGTAGTCCTGACACCAGTGGCCTGCACACTGTGCACTGAGCTGAGGAAATAAAGCTTCTCAGTATTCTTATCTGCAAGGAGATACTTGTTTCTTACGTCCTCTAGGAAAGACTTAGAGCAGCCTCTGCTTAGCAGAAAGTTTGCATTCCTGTTAGTGGTTGCAGCTGGGAGAGCCGTGCCTCATCTCTTGCTTGTAATTACATCAGTAGAGTGTCTGGGGAGATGGTTAAATAGTCTTTTGTATATCAAATAAAGCCAGTGAACTTCACTGAAATCATTTAATGAAAACAATCCTGATTATCTGTATATACTGCCATGTGATATTTTAAAAGAACATCTTAAAGGGAAACGTGGAATTGTTTAAGGCCTCTAAAGACTAGAGCGCAGAGGCTATGCAAGCAAATGCCTTTATAATCTAGGATCTGAAGTAGGCTTTGAATCCAGTTGGTTTTTTCACTGTTGTAAAACATGAGAGATTTTGATACGTTAGCTCGGATTTGATTCAGAACTTTCTTATTAACCATTCTTCATGCACATCAAGTTTTAGAGACTGAGCTAAAGGGCTCTGCACATCAAGGATGGAACTGACTCAAGGACAGAGCTATTAAGGTGTGTAATAATCAAGAGAGGAAAATTAATTGTCTTTAATTTGGCATAAATCCCAGGGACCATAACTTTGGTTATTAGGAATTCAGGGCCTATTTCCAATTAGTTATACCCGAGCATGCTCACGTCTCCAACTTTGGGAGTCTAATCCGTAAGCGCTTTAACGCAGCAGTCGTTGACACGCTAATAAAGGACAGTGCTGCCTGACCCCTCCGTGTGTGGCCGCTGCCAGCCGATGCTTGCCTGGCAGTGAATCAAACCATGGTGTTGCTTTATTGTTTCTGACACCTTGCACTGAGCAGCTCGGTGCGTGTCAGCTGCTCGGGCAGTCTGCACAGGCAAAATCACCTGGGCTGGGCTGGAGCAGGTCACAGTGGCTGCCGTGGCTTTTACCTCCTTGTTGGTCTTTGAGCCTCCTTCTAAGGCTTCTGCTGCAGCCAAGCCAGGGTGTCTTCCCTGTAGGTGTATGAAATGTAAATAGCACAATTGTTATCTATACCAGAAAATCTGGTCTAACCTGAGCTGGGTTAAAGAAAGAGGCAGCAGTGGTTTCCTGAGTTGGCAGCAGCAGCAGCAAAAGCACACGTTGCACCTGTGTGGCTGGAAATGCAACACCTCTGTGCTGGTGGGTCTGCTCGGCCACGGCCACCCCTGCACACACCTATGGAGCGGGGCAAGGGTGCCACCTCCCACAGCAGGGCTGGCTACTTTTTACCCACCAGGAAGTCACAGAATCATGGAACCATAGAATGGTTAGAGTTGGAAGGGACCTTAAAGATCATCAAGTTCCAACCCCCCTGCCATGGGCAGGGACACTTCCCGCTAGAGCAGGTTGCTCAAAGCCCCATCCAGCCTAGCCTTGAACGTTCCCTGGGATGGGGCCTCCACAACTTTGGTGAACCTGTTCCAGTGCCTCACCACCCTCACAGGAAAGAATTTCTTTCTGGTCTCTAATCTAAATCTCCCCTCTTCCAATTTAAAACTTACCCCTTGTCCTGTCACTACACTTCCTGACAAAGAATCCCCCTCCAGCTGTCCTGCAGGCCCCATTCAGATATTGGAAGGCTGCTGTAAGGTCTCTCCGGAGCCTTCTCTTCTTTGGGCTGAACAAGCCCAGCTCTCTCAGCCTGTCTTCATAGGAGAGGTGCTCCATCCCTCTGATCATCTTCATGGTCCTCTGCTGGACCCATTCTAACAGTTCCATGTCCTTTCTATGTTGAGGACTCCCAAGCTGGACACAGTACTCCAGGTGGGGTCTCACGAGCACAGATTAGAGGGGTAGAATCACCTCCCATGACCTGCTGCTCACGCTTCTTTTGATGCAGTCCAGGATGTGGTTGGCTTTCTGGGCTGGCAGTGCGCACTGCCAGCTCCTGTGGAGCTTCTCATCCACCATCACTCCCAAGTCCTTCTGCTCAGGGCCGCTCTCCAGCCATTTTCTACCCAACCTGTATTTGTGCTTGGGATTGCTATGTTCCAGGTGCAGGACCTGAAATATAAACATCTCAGGGTTTTAAGGAAAGGTGGGCACTGAGAGTCCTGTAGGAACAACCTCTTGCAAGCCAGGCTGCGTGTATCTTGCATCAAAACACTGAAACAGGGCTGGCAGGAATACTCCTAGCTCTGTGTGTGTGTGAGAGGCAGAAGGAAAGATGGTTCAGGGCAAGGGAGACAAACCAGTTCATGCACTCAATTTGCCTGTAATCGTTTTCTGAGACCTGCAACCTCATGGTGCTTTGGCCCCATGTTGAGTGTGTCTGTTGAATGCTGCCTGCCAGTCAGCACAGGGCAAGAGTGTGACATCCCCTCATAGCTATTCTCAATTCTGTTTATCCTGCACCTTGACTTTATTGCTGAGAAGGTCCTGGAAAGTCTGTGCTGGCAACCATTTTACATTTTCTTTGATTTCCCATTTGAAAAAGAAAAGGAAATGAGGAATCCTCAATGGGTACTGTGGGAGCTGTTCTTCCAAACCACTAGTGGGTGGAGCTAGCACAGGGATCTTCCTAAAGAAACCTGGAATTACATTGCAGTGGAAAAACAGCAGAAAATCTTTAAAACTTCAAGGCCAACTATTTTCCATTTTCAACAGGGGAAAAATACTTTTAAAGCTTTCTTTAACTTAATTTTCCAGCATAGTGAAGCTGAAGCTTGCCAAGTCCAAGTGTCTCTTTAGCTTTCTTGGTCTGTATTGGACAGATGTAATGTTTTGGGGGAAAAGGTAGGGACCATATTTAAGGAAAACACAACCTTCTGTCTGGAAGGAGAAGTCCCACGCCACTGAGCTTTGCAGCCCTCCCCTGTGCCAGGGAAGAGCGATGGGGGAAACCAAAAATTCTGTAGTTGTCCGTTGATAAAATGAACCTGTGACTAACAGCAAATATGTCTAAAGTCAGGGAATGCATTTTCCTTGAAGAGCAAAGGAATTTCAGCTGATCTCCTGCATTTGGTTTATATTAAAATGAGCACCATAGGAGCCAAAAGGTGCCTTTTTTTTTTTTTATCCACTTGGCCTTGATGTGGTTTCACTGCCAGCTTTCCATTTATCTGTTGCATGCTCTTTAATTCATGAGGGCCTGCACTGGGGATTTGTTTAAAGCCTTGGCTGAAATTGTCAGCCACTCCTTTTATTGCACATCTTTCTGAAAAGATGGGTGTTGTGGCAAAGCAGTAAATAGGATATTGAGCCTCTGCAACACTTGCTATCTGTAAAAAGAAGAGTATGTCCTCTGTTAAACTCTGATCAATTACATCATCCTGGCATTAAAAACCATCACTTGTGTGGTAACAATGTCTTATTTGTGTTTGCATATAGCCATTGGTTTGCTATGTGTCTTTCACTGGGAGCCTTTCTGCTCCATAAGGTCTCTGAAAGATTGTTAAGGTAACCAGAGTCTCCATCTAAAGTGATATTGGAGCCGGTTCAATTAATGGACTTTCTAGAAAGTGGTGGCTTAGTATAAGACATAAAACTCAATAGAAAGAGAATATTTCTGTCCCTGACTCTGCTCAAGTCTTGCTGTGATTTTTCCCTTTGTAAGAAGTCACTTCCCTACCAAGTAAATAAAGTCAGTTACATGGTATTTTAAGGTGTTTTCTGTGACAGAGTATTTTAAAACTTCTGAATGGAAAGCAGTGATTTGCCATATCACTGATCTGTCTGGAGTTCAGATTAAATTAAAGCCTATCTTACAATTTTCGAGTGATTTCCATGTCTGCAGACCCTCTATCCGAGCTGGCTGCAATAGAACAAGTGCATCGAAACTTCAAACTTACTTAGTTTGAAAATAGAACTTCTCTAAGTAAAGGTATGTGAGAAGCTTCCATAGAGTCAAAGAGGCACCCGGTATCAATATGTGCATATTTCCTGAAAGTTAATTTCTTTTTTAATGCTATAAAAAAATAATGCCTTGAACTAGAAATTGAATTTGTGTTTTAGTATATTGGCCATTGCTGGGATGGGTCCTATACACTAGCTTTGCTAACTAATTAAAAATATTTTGGTAATATTTCTGAGCATTTGCTTAATACACAGATCACTACAGTTGAGTAAACATCAGATGTAGCCACATGCATGAGAAATTTTTAAGGGTGGTAGGAAAGGGTGATGCTGGAGACAAAGCATAGGGTGAGGGAAGTGGCAGTACAGGGAGATGGAGGGCAGAGTAGGCTGTTGAGGACCAGAGACGGTACTTTTCAACTTGTTTGCTGCAGAGGAGCCTTGTTTTTGTAAGAATTGTATTTGTCCTCCTTTCCCACACCCACGCGTCTTGATTGCTGGCTTTGGGATTCAAACCCTCACGGCATCACAGAACCACTCCATCCCAGAGCTTGGTGATTTGGGAAGTTGCCTTCAAATTTCAATTTCATCTTTGAGATCAGAGAGCAAAGAGGTGTTTCGGGAGGGTGTTCTTCCAGGGGGGGATTCTTTGTTTTCCTTTTGAAGCACAAGCGGTTTGTGAATGCCAGAACTGGAGCATATTTGTGCTTTCTCTAATGACTCTCTAGCTCCTCCCCAGTACAATCTTAAATTTCAATTTCCAAGCTAATATTTCCAGAATATTTAGAATGTTCTCAAGAGTTTTTGTTTGGGGGTTTGGGGAGGTTGAGAGACAGACAAAAGGGAGCTCTTTTTCTCTCAAGTAGTATCATGGTGATTATCCTTAAAAAGTCAACAGTCATTGCTCTTCCATGCTTTCTGAATACTTGCCTTTTTCAGTAGCTTAGATGCAAGGAAAGGCAGCGCTTTTTCTTTCTCGTGTTGGAACGATTGCTAGGAAAAGACTTTTTCAGCAAGTTATGTTGTCAAAATATACAAGTATTTTCCATCCCTAATCTTGAAGTTTTTGCTTGGGAGTTGCTGGCCACTGTTTCTTTGACAGGCTGTGATGTTCCCCCACAGGAGGAGAAGCCACTGGATTGGCAATGATGCAGACAGGCTGCAGGAGCAAAATAGAAATCAGATTTTAGCACGATCTAACCCTTTCAGTAGGAGTTTAAGTGACCGAAAATCTTGCATTCTGGCCTGTGAAGTGGAAATGAACAGATTTAGTATTCCAGCTGAGTGGCAGCAGGAATGCTTCACTTTAATCTGAAACTCAATGTTAGAAAGCGTGGGAGAGCTCTGCTGTCAGATTAACTCAATTCTTGTGCATTTTTTCCTGCAACCAACTGAGCTGCAACCAAACATACATGGATCAAAAGTCAAATGCTCCATTAATTTAACCACATGTTGTATTTGATGACATATGGAAATGCATTATTGATTGTACATCTTAAAAATGAAAATCTCTATGCTAATAGCATATCACATCAGTGCAGGTGAAGTAGCATGGAAAATCCAGAGGATTAATAAATGACTTAGTATACAAGGCAGAGCTATGCCTATTTTCATGCTTTTCTCTGAAAAACTGAAGTTTTGGGTATGTTTTAGTGGGAGTATGTTTATATATTCTGTCATGAGGAAACGCGTAGTGGCAATGGTTATGTTGTATTTCTCAGTATAAAATATTAAAAAGAAACAATGGTTTGAAAACAGTCTACAGGCAGTTACGTTCAACAGTTGGTACCAACAAATGGCAGAGTCCTGCCTGAAAGCACAGCATGGCTTTTTTTTTACTGTTCCTTTACTATGGAGTCTTAATAGCTGGCTGCAAAAGCTTTCTCAGTTCATTGTGTTTAAAGAACTTTTGTGAGTTTTTTCAACGCGTACTTCCAGCTGATGAGGTTTTTTGTAAGTAATAGTTGTTGAAAGAATCTGGGCTTATTTATCAGCCGCTGCCTATGACCCACAAAACTCTATTTTTACCTACTTGAAATTATGGTGTAATTTTGGGGGAGGAAACAAAAAAAAAAAAACCATTTTATTTTTGCTCTTGCCAAACAAGGGTTAAAAAGGGACATTTGCTCAGGCAGGGAATCTGTTTTACTTGTGTGTAAGCTCTTCCTCACCCACATTCTTGACATTTCTTCTTGTAGTTTCTGCTGTGCTATACTCTGAACCCTTAAATGACTTTCGGTGCCATACAATCTAAGCCCTTTTTAGTACTTCATTAACATGAGTGACATAGTTTCTCCAGTCTCCCAGGAAAAAGCTTGTTTTGATGTGTCTTTGGCTTTGAGTTGTCTGTTGACATTTCTCTACATTCATGCCAGAATAATGGCCTTGGATTTGGAGCAAAAGGTCTAGGGTGGTCCTCATCTCTTAAGAGGCTTTGCATCACACCTCTCACCACTCCGTGAGGCTGTGTCATCAGCTTGAAGAGGCTCTGCCCTGTGGCACAGAGCTTGTATAGCCTGAGCGGATATGATCCTGGTATAATCTTCCTTCTCAAGTTTTTTGATTCTTTTAGATATACTGGGCCTCAGTCTTGGCAAAACTTCAGTTTAGGAGCACAGCTGCAAATGTGACGGTTGTTGTAAGGAAGCCAGAATGGAGAGCAAAAAGAGGTAACCAGGGTGACTGAAGGATGATGTGGTAGTAGGGGGTTCATAAATGCTGTCTCAGACTGTTGCAATCTAATCTGATAAAGGTGTAAATAGTTGTTTTCTTCCAGGATGGGTTGAGGTCTCCTAGTTAACAGCAGACTCCACAGCTAGCGCATACTAAGTGGAAGTTGTTATTGCTTAGGAAGGTCCCTAAGATCTGAACTAAGAACTGAAACAGGGAGTTGTAGGTACAAATCTTTAATATACTGACGTTTGTGACTGAATACTTGCTTCTGGTCTGCTCTGAGTCAGCTTCAGCAGCTGTTAATCATCTTTGTGTTGCTCTCTGTCAAGGACAGGTCACAAGCTGTTATCTGTGAAGGGGAGAGAGGAATCTCTTGTTCACTACTAAAGCTGTGGCTGGGCTCAGTCGTCTCAGCAGATCTTGCAGTGTCTCTGAAGACTGTGGATCAGAGGACTGCAAGGCTTTGGCAGTGGAAGTGCATATTTCTCCTCTTCTTGTGTCTTCCCTTGGGCTGTCTTTGGGGGACAGTCATGCTGGAGAGTGACAACTGTTGCCTCCATCAGCAGTTCTAGAGTTGTGGCTCTTTTCTATGTCCCAGCCTGAATCTAGACTGGACTAGCTACCCCCTGAGAAGCTTAGAGGTAGCTGTGTCTGTGGCTGGTGTGTCTTAGAGCACTTTGGTAGTGGCATAGTGCAGGGCTTCTCAAAGGAGAGGACATTGTTTCCTAATGGAGGGCTAGCCCTGCATCTGTGGCACCACCTTATTCCTTGGGGCAGGTGAAGAGGCATCATGAGGCCTGAAGGAAGGTTGTTTGGCTGATAACAGCATCTCTAAGGGCTGGGAGAAACAATTTGTCTCATCTCATGGGGATGCACTGTCCTTTCAGGCCCGGAGAAGCAAGGCTACACTCTGGGTGGGAGGGAGCACTGGGTGCCAGTGCATGATGAATGCAGGGTCCTCAGCCCTGGGGAGATGGCATGCTGTAGTGACCATGCGTTCACACCTGGGAGCACGGTGAGGAGCAGTGCTGGGACTTGGCAGGAGCATAGGCTGAATCCACCTCAGAGTCAGTTGGGAGGCACCATCCTGTCTTGCTCTTGGGAGCACCCGCCTCTCCACAGAGCCATCCTGCTCCCCCTCTGAGATAAATAGGTGCCTGGGAATGGCCAGCTTTGCTACTGAGAATGTATCTGTGGCTTGTAATTGGAGATAATTGCTGTCCAGCCATGAAAGGACAGCACCCTTCTGCCACTTGAAAGGTAGCACTGTCTCCATCGGGTGTTTTATGGACTCATAACCTCTAGAATGAGAAGGTCCTGTGAGCTCCCACGCCGTGAGCCCCCAGGGCAGGAATCTGCCTGTCAGTTTATCCTCTTCTGCCTTGTCTAGTCTCGTATTTTCTTGAATTTTCCTTACAGTACTTTCTTTGTTTTGGACTGACTCAGATTCTTTCTTTTGTGAACTGTTTTGCTGCTGCTGGTGGTGGTGTGATCTTTCTAAGAGATAGCAAATACTTTGTTTACTGTAAGCTCTTGTGCAGTAATTCATGTGGTTACACCGTGACACAGAGAAGTCCTTCTGGAGCTCGTTTCCACGCCCACCCATTCATCTGCGCCCTTCTCCCCATTTTCAGCAGGCGGCTTCAGCGTGTCACGTTGGTGTGATGTCATACAAAACTGGCAGATTTGTCATTAAAAGCCTTGTCATCAATAGATGACTGTTTGTATTTTCTGCCTGCCTGAAACTGTTTTATACTTGCTAACCCAGTAATTAAGACTTTGCTGCCTTTGAAACAGGTTAGTTTCACTGCCCCACCTTTTCCTTAGGCAATTAGGGAGCAGTGCCAACGTGGATGGGGCATTCATTAACCCCCTTGAGACTTGGCTCAGGCAGCCAGCACACACAAATGCACTCCTCCTCCTGCCGCTCCCCAGATGGGTGGTAGCCTGACACTGGGCACCCTTTGGGGACTACGTATCTGGACAATACTTTTGGTTCACCTCTTAGGGGACTTTTGTAGAAAGAAGGGCGCAGGAAGAGAGCGTCGCCTCAGAACGGCTGATAAAACGCTCCTGGTGCAGCTTCAGTTGAGTCTGAACAGAGCAGTGTCAGGATTTTCTGATGCTGTGAAATGATGCTGTTCTTCTGGGCCGCTGGATTGCTGGACTGCTTTGGTAATTGAATAGCCGCGCTGTGTAACCTGTGCTGAAGGAATTAGGGCTGTTTATTCAGCAAATAGATGTCCTGGATTGTGGTGTGCTTATGATCTTATACCGGCTTGCATCTTTCATTAGTTCATATTGCCGACTACCCGAGCTATCCTCCTCGCACCGACAATTTCGCATTTGCTAATGCCTTTCAGTGTCTCAAAGGGAGATTTGGAAGCTTGGAGAATTTGTGAAGTAATTCCGTTGATCCATCAAACACAAGTCCGTCAGTAGACAAGGGTTACCCCTGCCATATCCTGTTACCTCACATCAAACCACTACCTCTTACCAGGATCAGTTCAGCCCTGGTGGCTGAACTGGGCGAGATCCCAGCCTGCCCCACCTGGGATGGGTAGGGAACATGTGAAATAGCTTTTGATACGTGTACCCTGCTCCAGTGCAGTGCTGACCACAGTCAAACGCATTTATCAGAGATCTCTCTGCCCTCAACCCATTTCCTGGCTTGTCCCTAGCATGACACACTCTTGAGTGGCTTCAGATAGTTGGCAGAATTGAAAACAAAGCAGCTTTGTGTTTTATTCATCCCTACTGAGCCCCTAAAATTGATGTTGGGCTGGAGGTTCCTCAGCTAATGCATGCTGGTGGGAGCCAGTGGCCCAGATAAGCTGTTTCCAGCCCTGTGTAGGGATAAGGTCCAATATCTCACTCGAAATGAGTTGAAAACACCCCTTCCAGGGAGGGGGGGAGCAGTGGTTTTGATAGACTGTAAGAGATTTAACCTCACAGCTATAGCTGTAATGTATAGAAAAGCTACTTTTTGTTATTTCCAAATTATATCTGGGGTCATTTCTTTTTTCTCTCCCTCGGCAGTCTAAACAATTGGACTTTCCTATAAAAGCAGGCCTGGCTTTTATAGGAAGAGGAGTATGACAAATAACTCCCTTAAATGTGTTTACAGTTTTCACTACCATTTCTAAAATTCCCTTTTCTACTTTGACACTTAGAGGAACTTCTCAGAGAAGAGTTTTACAGGTGCCAAGTCATGATATGACCCCCCCCAAAACGCCGTTGTGTGGCTACAGACAGGACTAGGGAGTGCTGTACAGGGTTTGTGCTAGTAGGAACCTGATATCCAACCCCTCCAACTTTTCTGTTCTGTGAGAGATTACAAGTTTTGAGCAAAATCCTGGGGGTAATCCTGCAGGATTCAGCTATCAACAGCTGTGCTCACCGCAGACTCCTCTGCAGGCCTTTTCTGTAAGCAGCTGTTAGCCACATACTGTTCCATGCTGGGGCCGATCCGTCCTTCTCATAAGACATAAATTGCAATTGCCTCCGTGTTCCTTATCATCACTTGATATTTGGAGTGATGCAGAAAATAAGGACACCCCAAGGGATACGTGTGTCACGGCAGCATCCTCATGATAGGTAGTTTTCTGGGGAGCTTGGGAATGAGCTACCTAAATTGCGGCTGCTCTGAAGGAGGTCTCAGCTCCAATCTGGGGCTGTGGGAAAGGTTTCTTACCTTAGCTTTTCCCTTAAATATGGGAAATGTGTGGCACAAAAGAGCTGTAAGAGAAGAGAGGTTAGATTTCTGTCACCTCAGGAAGGAGATTAGCAAAGGGAGCTGTCAAGTGAGCATGAGATATCCTCTGCACATGCTGTCATGCTAGATGCCAGAGGGACATTCTTGGCTCCTTGGTGACTGCTGCTTGCAAGACCTCAGCCTGGTCATGGATTTTCTGAGTTTCAGTTTGTAATTGCAAAACCTTTTTCTCTCTTTTTTTCTCTCTCTCATTGTTTCCCTCTCCTTTCCTCCAGCTTCTCTTTTCTCTTCCTGCTCTCCTGTCATTCCTGCTTCTGCTGCTGTAGTCCATGGAGGGAATTAGAGCTTGCAATGCCAAAAAGCCTCCTGCTTGTGTCTAGATTTTGCTTGTTCTTACTTAATGCCTGCCTGAGATACACTAATTCTCAAAGTGTCTGAAACACAGAAAGAAAAACTGGTTTAGATAGTCTGCACTTGAAAGCAGATTCATAGCCTGTTTTAATGTGTATTAAAAGCACACTGGCTGTCCTTGAATAAAACCAAGTGCTGACAAACTCATTTTCTAGAATAAGGGTATCCACGTATTGGCATGGAGAGGAGGACGGCTATTACTGCCGAGCTCCGTGTGCAGACAAGTTAGTGCAGCTAGTGAGGGCTGAAAGGAGCTGAGGCATGACTGAGCCTCATAATTAGACCTAGATTAGACTTTTGCCGGAGGGGAAGGCAAGGCAAAAACAGCTCTGAACTCCTATCGTCGCCTGTAGTGTTTGAACACAGAGACATCCCTTGCTGTCCCGGTGAAGTCAGCAACACCAAGCCTGGCTGGAACAGAGTCCCATTATCTCTGCAGGAACACTGCTGACAGGGCAGGTGTGGGCCTGTGCCGGGCTGTGTTCTGTGGTCTGACCAGCTCAGGATTTCTCCACAACCACTCTTCTCCAGGAGGGCTCGGGAGGGCTGCCAGATCCACATAGTCAGTGCCAGAGGAGGACCTGCAGCAGTTGAGGTCTCCCATTTCATGACAGTACAGGCATCTGAGGCCCTTGCATCCAGAAAAGGTGCTCGTCGTCCCCTTGATCTTGAGCTCCAGGCAATGTGACCTTGTCCCAGTGCAGGTCCCCTAGAGATACCCCAGAACTAACAGCAGGTGAAACCCCAGCCTCTCTGTCTCTGAGGTGCCATCAGAGGCTGGCTGTCACATTTCATAGAATCATAGAATCGTATAGGTTGGAAGAGACCCTTGGGATCATCAAGTCCAACCATCAGCCCTACTCTACAAGTTCTCCCCTACACCAGATCCCTCAACACCACATCCAGTCTACTCTTAAACACAGTCAGGGATGGTGACTGACTCCACCACCTCCCTGGGCAGCCCATTCCACTGACTGACTATTCTTTCTGTGAAGAATTTTTTCCTAATGTCAAGCCTAAACCTACCCTGCTGCAACTTACAGCCATTCCCTCTTGTGCTATCACTGTCCTCTAGTCACCAGTGCCCTCTGTCCAGGTGTTGAGTGTTCAGCATTCCCATCTGGGCTCCATATGGCTTGGGCTTGCAAGGGATGCCTGATATGGGAGCAGCGATGTACATCTCTTTGGAGTCCAGAAAAGGCTTAATCTAAGAATTCTAGCATGGTGGAGGTGGCTTTGAAATCAGCATCTCTCTGTTGTACCCAGTGAAGTCAAGGTTATTACATCCTCACAAACTGCTAATTTTGGTTTAATTAATGCAGGAGGCTGGTCGTGTACTACCTGTAGATCAGGCCCTGTGAAGGATTTTTTGATCTCTGTCGTGTCTGTGGGCAAAGGATCATTGCAGATGGGAAGGGATTTCTTACACAAATGCTGGTTTCACATTTGCTTTTAGCTATGTGCTAAGCCTCCACACAGACTTTGGACGAGGGTAACTGGGTGATACGTAGCTCAGTGCATTCTTTGTAAAACCTTGAACAAACCAGAAAAGATTATCAATGGTAATCACAGCGATTAGATTAGATTAGATCACTTCAGGGTTTCAGCCTCCCCAGAGTAAACATCTGCTTCCAACACCATAAATAGCAAGGTGCTGCACTTTAGGCAAACTTGGCCTCCACCCAAGGGAATGTCATTGTTTTACTGCTTTTCCTATGTACCTTCCTTTGCTTTTCAGTCTACACCATGCTGCACTTCTGTGTGTGCCCTTCTTCCATTTCTCCTCAGCCGTGTAGGAGTATGCGTTGTGGTCACTCGGTATTGAGTGTTGCTGTTGCTTGTTATTGAATGCTAGCTCTGGTGTCATTCCTGTTAAAGCTCTATGTACCTTTTGTCTTTGAAAATCAATGGAGAGCAAATTAAAAAAGAACTAGTTTTCATGGTACCTTTCATTTTAAAAATAAAAAATAAATTCCATTTATGTTTGCTCATGATGAGAGAGATTTTCAGGGAGGCTGGGCTGGGAGACAAAATATGGATGGCACTTTTAATAAGAATCAGGAACCATTTTTGCCTTTAGAAAACCTTGGGTGTTTCAGAGCCGCTCTCATCTAAACAGAAAAACAATATTCTAGGGCATTGTTTTGTTTACAGCAGATGTTGCCTTGTGCTACCGAGTTTTGATTTGCAAACAAGTCAAGGGTCTTTGGAATTCTCCTGAGATCTTAGGGAGAAATCTGTAAGATTTGCTACCACGGGCCATGTTTGTGCTGCAGGTGTGGCAGTACAGGTAGAAGGAAGCACCTGAGGTGGCCTATTCCTGTCGGGAGTGAGGGGTAAGGTTCCAGATGTGTGATCATAGCATGAAAAAACAGATTGCAGCAAGTTCAGACTCCTCTGGGACTTGGGAAGATGCTGAGATCTTGTTTGTTTAAACGCTGCAGTGAGCTGGGAGCCTTTCAGAATTGGATTTGCCAAAGAAGAAGGTTTGCTTAAGTTCCCTTAAAACAGGAAAAAAAAAGAAACATTCTGAAAATAATTGAGTTTCTGGTGCTTTAAAGGCTTCTCAATGTTCTTCAAGTTCTTTTTTTCTACGAAAGTATGTCCTTTTGATTGCAGTTCAGGCTTAGCAGTGTACAGTACATCTTGCCACAGAATGAGTAAATGAGCTCTGTTCTGCAGTTGCTATTGAATGACGATGTTGGAGCATGCCTTGGCTTATCAGTGAAGGCTGCCTAATGTATTCCACCCAGTCTACCTGAGCGTGCTCTGCAGCAGCAAACCCAATTAACTCTTTTTGTACCTGCCGTATGAATGGTTTTAGCAGTTACAGGGGCGCTTTGTTTTATAGCATTTCAGTAAGACATGCCAGAGCATGCACTGGTCGTTTCTTACACACCTCTGTTGCTCTCTGCAGCCCAGAAAATGCAGCAGGAGCTTGCCATTGCACAGTCCGGTGAGGCAGCTCATGAGCAGAATGTGGCTCATTAGCTTTACATTCATTATTTTCTAAAAGCCTTCTGAGTCGGATTGTGGGGTATGAGGAAGAGATTTACAGGCTATCCTACCAGTGTGACAGAATGCTCCTAGTCAAAAAAAAAGAGAAAATGGGCCTCTCCGGACCATTCTAAGGGGTTTTAGTGTTTAGCTGTTGTTTTTCAAGATGCCTCAAACTATTTGGCTTTGTGTTTGTCTGTTATCTTCAACTCAGTCCTCCCACAAAAAGGCAGATACCTGCTTTTACTGAATTATTAACAACAATAGATGGAGCTTACGTATCAATGAAAATTATGGACGTTTCCCAAGGCAATTGATTTAAACGGAGTTAAATTTAGTGGAAGCTTCTATTGGTGTAATGAATGCTCATTATAGAGCCTAATGTGCTTTAAGGGCTTGCAAACCTTCTCAGTAGGGAAGTCAGGCTGCTGTTTTCCAGCAGAGGCACAGATGCTGTACCAGGGCACTGCTGTCGCTGCAACCGTATCCCATTGCTACGCCTGAACGTTTCTCTTTAACCTTGTGTGTTTTTTATCTCTTGCAGAAGACCACCTCCCAGCTGGCTTCCCAACCATTGACATGGGCCCACAGCTGAAGGTGGTGGAAAAGGCCCGCACAGCCACAATGCTCTGTGCTGCCAGCGGTAACCCCGATCCTGAAATCTCCTGGTTTAAGGACTTCTTGCCTGTCGACACTGCAACTAGCAATGGGCGAATCAAGCAGCTTCGCTCGGGTAAGGCAGCAAAGCAAGTAAGCCTTCCCTACCTCCTCACTCTTCCTCCCTTTTCTCTTTTATTTGCTGCTGTTATTTTTTCCCTGTGACGCTGAAATGCAATTGGAAACCCAAATGTCAATGTGATTTGAGCTTGTTTCTTTTGCAATATGAAAACAGCTTTTGGAGCTGATCCTCTCTGGCAGGATATCGTGGCTTGTTAAAAGGAGACATTAGCGTGGACATGCCTTTTGGAACATCACCTGGATTCCTTCTTCAGTAGAACGTCTTGACATTGCCCCAAATCCTTGGTAGGCTCAGACATTCCGCTACCAACCCAACAGGTCTCAGATACTTCTATTGGGAGCACAGTGCAAATCAGGACAATGACATACTGGTTGAGATTTTACAATTGGTGGCTGTGTACTACTTCACTCCTTACACAGAGTCTGCAAGGCAGTGCTCTGCTTTCTGTTGAGATCTTTATCATTCTTGCTATGTGACACCACGAGAATAGAGAAAAATCCAAGCAGCAATTCTATGGATTTCAAAGGAAGGTGGACACAGTTTTGAAATACACTTTTTTTTATTATTATTCTTTAGTATTATTATTATTATTTGATGAGCCCAATACTAACTTTGGAAATACAGATGGTTAGTTCTTGTGGGTGGATAAGAGTGCACTCAGTTTAGTGAGTAACTCTTGTTTTTCTGCTGCACTGTTCAGTCTCCCAGGACTATAAGGCCCATTAGAGAATTAAAGAAAATAAAACATTGCTTTATTCACTGCTAAAGTGCAGCACCCAGCATGAATTGCAGTGTCTATTTAATGATGCACAGCAGCACAACACAGCAGCTTTAATCTGGAGGGGAAAAAAAAGCCCACAGTATCCTACAGGAAGTACAGCGGGGAACAGATCTGAAACAACTTTGGTCTAGGAGGGTCTCACACTTAAATAAGAGAGGGACTGCCTTGCCTGGCACAATGTATCTCCAGGCACTCAAAAGCCATTTGTTATGAGTGCTGCTGCCAGGGCAACACCATCTTCCTCCTTGCAAGGTGAACATCTTGACACATTTCCCCATAGCAGGAGCCCTCTACATAAACCTGATGATGCTTGGATGATAAGAAGTAGGCTTGTACTTGGGGGAGTGGGTAATGAGACATCACTCTCATCAAAAATAGAACCCAGGCTGACACTCCTGATCCCACCTTGATGTACCAGTGAGCACTAATTATACAAACGCATTTATAGCTTATGAAATTTCCCAGTGACCTTTAGCTTATCTCCCCCACAACATGGTTTAATCTTGATCTGTTTGTGCTGAAAGAAAATATCACACTTGTTAATTATTCTGAGAAGCTTTAGGAAGTAGCAATAGGAAAGTGCACATGGATGTGTTTCACTTGATAGCTGACTAAATCAGCATCAGAAATTACCATAAATGAGCAGCAAGGCAGCTCCTGATGCACTTGCTGTATGTTCTCCAGCCTCCTTTTCGCAGGCACTTGGCTGCCTCTTTACCAGCTGCTTCACAAGTTTAGTGAGATAGAAAGTTTAAAAACAAACTAGTAAACCCTGTCACTGTGTCCAGGTTTTGCTTCCTATTGGCTGTTCTTGAGCAACATCTCAATTGAATATTTCACCTGGGATTCAAACTCTAGAGCTGCCTGCTTGCTGAAGACACAGTAATTACCAAGGGAGGTGTCAAGGGAACCTTTTAGAAATCAATGAGCAGCACACATCCTCAGACTCGCAAAAGAAATTGATTAGCTAGCTCTCTAATGTAGTAAGGGAGGTTTCCACAGTTCAATGCAAAGGACTTCCAAATATGAGGGAGGTTTTATTTTCAGGGACCTGGTGATGGTGATACAGTGCTAAGATTCACCAAGGCTCTGCTCCACCCTGTGGAGAGGAGAGCAAGAAGTTTACCGCTTCTCATGGGCCAAAGATTCTGGCCTGCTCACATTTGTGGCTTTTAACTAAATTTGTAGTTGATGTTAAGTAGGGCCCGCGCTTTGAATTGCCTGGCTTACCTGACTGCAGTCACCCTATGGGAGCAGCGTGATGGGTTAGGCAGTCTCTGATCCATTCTGCAAGGCGCTAATTGAGCTCTCCAGCAATACACCATAGTGGGGCAGAGTTGTTTTTCAAAGAAAAGAGTATTTAAATAGATACCTCATTATATGGGAGAGTTTAATAGTTTGCAAAGTCTCTGCTCCATTAAGATCGTATCTTACAGCCAGCCTGGCATATCTGCATGAATGTCAGTTTATACTATCTCAATCTAAATATACGCTCATTTAATTTCATTTAATTAAAACCCAATAAAAGCTAGACAGATGTAATATAGTTAAAATAGCTACAGCACGGTATGAGCCCAATATTGCATATATAGAGTGTCTGACCTTCAATGACTACATAATATATTATTATTCAGATATACTAAATATAGGTCATAAAGGTCAAAGCAGCTTTGGAATTTGACTTAGAGAGGGGTTGAGGGATGATTTCATTTCTTCAGGTTCCTAGAGTGGAATACATAGCTAGAGGTAAAGAAGCAGCACGCCTGGGAAAGGTGCTCTCTTCTGACACTCACAGTTATGTGGGCTGGCAGTGCTCTGGGGGCTTCAGGCAGGTCTTTGAACTTGCATGCAGTCAGACCGGTGCCCAAAGGGGCTCTGAACATCAGTTTCTGGAGGTCTGTTCATCTTCTGTCAAGGTATGAGAGAGTTTGTGGTTTAAAACAACTGAGCCATCATCTTATGATCCTTTAACCCCAGAGGACTAGTGTCTTTGTCAGGAGCATATACAGTTTATAAATCTGCCTTGTGTCCTACTGTCCCTCATTTACTAATTACATATCTATATATGTGTGGGCATTATGCTTATTAAACCTTCTGACATTTAACATAATTCTTCACATTTAGAGGGCTTTCTTTCGCCTTTCTCCCCAGTAATACATCTTTCCTCCCAAGTAATGCTTAATGCTTTTTTAAGTTCAGCTCTTGGGTAGTTTTGCCAGTACATGTTGGGCTAATTGCTCTAGAGATGAGAACACAAATAAATACAGGTTTTCACCTCCATTATCACAGATGAAGGCAAAAGCAGGGTCTGTGACTCAGGCTGGTTGTAACAGAGTTCTCCCTTGCTCATCTTGGTAATACTTCCCACCTCTTGTGGAGAGGCTGCTTTTCTGCAAATGCAGTGACTCAGGACAACTCCCTGTTCTTCCCCAGGGTGCACAGCTTTGATCACTGACACAGGATCTAAGGCTGGCTCTTTGCTGGTACCCCCCCCCCAGCATGCTAACTCATTTACAACCTGTTTGGCTGAACTGATTTTAAAACTCTCTGAACGTTATAGTATTGCAGGCGAATTCTGGCAGCAAGGGTCAGTGCTACACTTCTGACCATGTTTTAAAATTAGTTGATGATGCAGTGGAAACTTTCTCAATATAGATCAGATTGTACTGATGCTTCCCAGTTCTTCCATAAAGATTCTTGGATTGCAAATGCCTGAAGACTTCAAAGCAACTCTGATGGCATTCGTACTCTCAAAGCTTTTGAATGCTTCCAGTGAATTTTATAGTTGAAGAATTGCTCTTTCACCTTGTTCTTCAGAAAACTTATGAACAAAATGTCAAATTAGAATAAATAAATATTCTGAACGTTGACATACAGATACCTTGGCCATGTAAGGAAACTCCAGAAATTCAGGGAGCATCATCATCTTTCATCTAGTAAAGAACTTGGTCTTACCACAAGAATCACTCTCTTTTAATCACCATCAATTAACTGAGTTATGGAACCATGCCCTAGACCCCAGTGATGCTTTGAGGCAATTAACTGCATGTAAAGTATCAGAGAGAGCTCTGCATGTGACTTCAGTTACTCTGGAAAAGTGTAGGTCCCACAAACAAAGAAGCAGTGGGAGCCAATTCACCAGATCACCTTGCTGCATTTATGCTCTCAGATTTACCAGCAAGTGTTTTCATTTCAGTCTTCACCCTATAGGTAGAAGCACTACATATTTGGAAACAAAAGAAGTACACAACCTACACAGAAACAACTTGAAGAATGAGGTGGTGCCTGTTCCAGTGCCACTGGAACTGGCTCTGATGACTGTACCCTGATTCACTGGTAATAGCCATCAGTCAGTACCCAGCAGAAGATATTCAGCTTCTGGCAAGAGACAGCTTTGAGTCTAGCCATCAGGTGGGCATCGACTTGGAACAAGGTGTGTCAGAACAGCCCCAAAATGGGGATTGGGAAGCATTATCCAAAAGGATCAGGATACCACCACAAGGATGGATGCTCTCTCAGAAAAGACTGACTGGACGAGGGTTAAAGCAATGCCATGACCAAACAGCTGACAGCTGAAGTTCTATGTCCTGGAAGAACCTGTACGACATATCCAGGTCTTGCTGTGTGAGAAACACGCACGGCAGTGGTTGGATCCACACATACTTCCTCTTGCAACTGGTGGCAAAAGGCCAGTCTTTTCTATAGTACCTTCACTTCTGAAGATAGTTTCCCCTATAATTATGTTAGGATGTAGCTGAAAGCGCTGTTGGAGTTCCCTGGGATTCATTGTTAATGGTGCTCTAGTGCCCGGTTGCAGCCAGCAAGAGCC
Source organism: Jacana jacana (assembly GCA_013400555.1). Lineage (NCBI taxonomy): Eukaryota > Metazoa > Chordata > Aves > Charadriiformes > Jacanidae > Jacana > Jacana jacana. Next base: position 507,696 of record VZTM01032495.1, read on the forward strand.
GTGGTTTCTCTGATACTGCTTTAGAGTGACATTTTGGTGGTTTAGGTTCCTATAAGGAAGTGGTTTGTTGATAAGTCTGGGGTGAGTTTGCGTCAGCAGAATGAATTCCCTCTCCTCCACACCGGAAAATACTGATACATATAGTCCCATGGGATTTTCCAGTGTGTCATCCTTGCCTTGCTTTGGGCACCTGGCTGTGCACTTCCAGTACCCAGAGGATGTTGAGGTCAGCATTCGTTCCTGACTGAAGTGAATATATGGGGCGTTATTCAGTGTCTGTTATCTTGAAGGGGAAATCAGCTCTTCTTTTTTTATGAGTGTTTCAAACCTTTCAAATCACACAAAAAATTAGGTTTGAAGTTTGATCTTGGGATGCCCTTTGTATAGAGCAGCCTGGTGATCACAAGTCACAAGTTGGCCTCAGTAACCATTGAAGTGATAGGGACGCCATCACTTGATGGACTCTGTTATGTTGGCACTCTGTGGCCTCTGTGCTGTGATTTGGTCCCTTTGAGGGACACAATGAAAGGGCAACAGCCAGAGATGTGTTGTCATATGATGTGAAAAGTGAGTGGGAACTTTTCTTTCCTCTGGATGGGGAAATCTGGAGTCCAGCAGAAAAGCCTTGTGCATTCTCCGTAATGGTCTCCTCTGAGCGAAGAGTGAACATCTTAACTTTGCAGAGGGGAGAGACACCCAGAACAAACACTGTGCTAAATACAGCGAGCCTCTGTGCTGCTCCCACAAGGGTTGTCTTACATTCAGAGGCCAGGAGGATTGGGATTTAATGCAGGAAAAAATGAGCTGGTCACACTTACATTTTAGGGAATGTGCTTCAAGTCTGCAGTTGCTCCTAGACCTCTGTGTAGACAATTGCATATTAGAGAAAGGGTTTAGCCTCTACAGGGAGTAGATTTAAAGATTTCCCTCAAATCTTTTCAGTTCTAGGGCAGAACAACAAACCCCATTTCAGCCAGATGAGAGAGAAGGAAGTTCTGTTTGCTGCCCCTTGGGCTTGTGCTCAAAGTCATTGCACCATTCCCGTGGGAAGTGACACACTGTGGTGATGCTTTTCTTGACTCTGAGAATTGTAGAAGCGGACGGGGACGGGGACAGGGACAGGGACAGGGGGTGGGGAGGCCCTAGACCAAACAGAACAAAAATATCACTTGGCAAACTTTCCAAACAGGCAGCGAGAAATAACCCTGTTTTCCACGGCTGTGCTATTCCATGCAAGTATCTCTGGGTATTACTGTTCCATCAAGGGTAGCGGTAGTTACGGAGATAGATAAATAAGCAGCAGATTTGTTATTGCAAGAAAGAAATTACCCACAACTTCAGTGACTGCAGGATCTTTCCTGATGCTTCAGTCATCTGTGGATAGAAAGCATCAGAAAATATAACCAGATGTAAAGTTAAAATGGGGTAATGTCATCTTGGCAGAGGAAAATGCTAAACAGGGTAGTTTGAATTGCTGCTCTTGCTTAGAGACAGGACTCTGCCTAAAGGAAAAGGTAGTTAGGAAAGAAAAAAAAATAAGTATAAATATTGTAATTACTTTTAAAGAGGCAAGTTAAACATGCTTAAAATATGCCTTCTTTGTATTTACAGAAATTCTTTTCTGTCTTTCTTTCCCATTGGGTGATCATTGTTGTGGATAATGGAATGAGCTGTAAATCTGAGATACACGACACTCTTGTATGCATACTGGTATTTATTAATCAATACACTGAACATGATTTGACACACTGTGTCCTGTTTAACCCTGTTTTTCTGTCTGTTTAAACTCCTCAGTTTTCTTTGGTAAGTGCTTGGTATTCAGATCCTACAAATCTGCATAAAACCAACACATACCATGAACTGCCTACAGATTCAATCTGCATGAATCTCTCCCTTATACTAACAGCCTTCATATGTGCAAAATAAGACCAAGGGGACAAAAGTGGGGATTTAGAAGGGTTCCCTGCCAATTTGCCTAGTCGGAGCGTTTCCCCTTCAGTCATGCTTCGTTATTGACTGTACGCTGAACTCAAGACACTGACCAGTGGATCCTCCACTTGCTAAACACATTGACCTCACAAAGCAAACCTTTATAGATCGTTGCAACAGCAAAACTGAACCTCACTCCCAGAGAAGCCCTCCTTATAAGATACTTTTCATTACAGCATGTGAAATTATCTCTAATGCCTTATAAAGAGGGTGGGGATTCTTTTCTCCAGCCACCATCCAAATTAGGCAGAAAGAGCAGAGGTCTGGCTAGCATGCCAGAGTTACATTACCAGAAACTACTTCGTTTCAAAATATTTCTGTATGTCAAGTTAATTCTGCATGACACCAATTTCTTTGCCAGAGGAAACCTGATGTAAGGGTTATGGGAATGCAGAGAATAGCTCAAAACTGATTTGTTATGCTCTCCCCTTAGTTTAATTTCTTTAAGCGAGCAGATTTTGTCCCACTGGTCGTTCTAACCTCAAAGCAGTGCTGCACCTAGCGCCCGCAACCATGCGCTTTCCACCCCTCCTGCCCAGCACACCCACGGTCACACAGCCCCCAGGACACCCCCTCCTTGTTCTGTATGAGGAATGAAGGGGCACTGCACCATCCTCCCCAGCGTGTTCTCCATCTCAACTGCTTGAACGGTGGTGTGGGTGAATGCAAGTGGTGAGGCCAGCCAGCAATGCCACCTCGGCAGCTTAGTTCAGCCCCCCGTTCACGAGGGTGGTGGCTTCGATGGCAAGATGCAGGGCTGGATGCTGCACTCTTGGAAGCGATGAGCTTTACTAACCTCCTGAGAGTGTCACTCTGACTTTTATTGCACATCAGTTTCTTTTTGTTTATTCCTGTTGCGCTAATACAAATTCTAGCTTTAAAAAAAAAAAAAAACAACTTTCTGCTTTTTAGTTATGATTTTCTTCCTTTCCTCTTTGTACTAATGCTTCTCTCTAATCTTATTTGCATTCAAATTACCTCACCAGGTGGTACACCGATCAGAGGTAAGAATGCTGAAATGTGCCTCCAGTTGTCACGTCACTCCATCTCCTGTCTGCCTTGTCCCTTCTCCTCCGGTGTTTCTCATCTCCAGCTTTTACTCTCAGCCCTAACTCTGCCAGCGCTCTTGCTCATCTGCACTCTCCCACTAGTGTGTTTATTTTGGTTGGGTTTTAGCGTGATTTCTTGTAGACTCATCCATTGCGATTTTGCACTGTTGAAAGGGGGTTATTCAACGGAAAGTTTGCAAACTGGAAAATGGTCCCTGGCTTCCACCACAGGAGGGTTGACGTCTCCTGCAGCTCCTGAAAGTCTCTGAATTTCCCGTGCAGTTGCGGCCTCTGAGGTTTTGTGTCTAGGGGGCTTTAGCTGGATTGCTTTGGTGTAAGTGTAAGGAGGTAACATTTTCACAAGAGAAAATTCTTCTCTGCTGCTGCTGAAGGGCATGAAACTGTAATCAGAAGGAGATAAATTCTTGAAAGATTGAGCAAAACAGGCTCTGTGTTAAAGAGCACCTTTGTTCATGTCCCTCATCTTTGCCTTTCTAGTGTGCTAATAACCCTCTAACGTGGCAGCAGAGAGGAGAACCACTGCCACGGACCCCCTTGTGAGCGGGACATGCCAATGTTGCTTTGTGGCACAAGGATTTGTTTTAAATAGATGAATCATAAGCACATCTGGCTGCTTTAAGCCTTCATTAATTATACCCGCCCCTGGTTTGACAGCCCAGCGTGCATGCTCCCTGGCTAGTTTGCACAGCCTGTGTGCACCAGTAATGACTTTCCAATTGGAGTGTTGTCTTTTCTAGCCTAAACACTCGAAGCTGTCCCTTTAGATTAACTTTAGCGTGTTAATCAGCGTTACATGCTAAGGCCCTTCTGAATTCTCTTGTGATTTTGGTTACCCCTGTTGACTGACCCCTGGATTTCTTGACAGAATGACTACCACCTACAAGTCAACACGACCTCATTCGTTCAGTTTTCCCCCTTCTACCCTTTCCTCCCCCTTTTCCCTGAGTCACTGCTGGAAGTTAATAATCTGACTCTTTGGAACTGGTTCTGTTGCTGGGGGTTAATGTTTTCAGCTCCCGTTAAGTGATTTTAGAATGAATGTGAATTGCCGTTTGATGCGTATTTGCATTAAGTTGCCTCTGTAGCGAATCTGGGTCAGGGAAAAAAGACTGCAAACCTTATTTTGGTATGAATGGGCTTATATATCTGTCATTCCTCCCTTTGGAACGCTGGAGATTGACAGCTGTGATGTTACAAGCTCCTTAAACTATTTCTTCATCTATCTCCTGTTTCTACTGCAAATCCTAAAATGAAATGACAGATAGAATGCTAAGCAGCCGAGCGCTCTGAGCTGCCAGCCCTGCACGCCGAGCGAGCGCGCAGCCATCCCGGGGCCTCCCCGTCTGATGACATTAGTGACTCAGCACCAGAACCGCGTGGATGCTCCATACGTCCTGCTTGGGAACCGAACACATTTCTGTGAAAAGAACCATCCATCTCATGAAACATAAGTTCCCCGCACCCCCACCCCCCTTCCCACCCCCGTTTGGGTCCTGATGAGGTATTTTAAGAATGTTCTTGACATTATTTAAAATGTATGTGTCCTGTTTGAATGTCAAAGATGACATTTCTGTGAGAGCAAACAGAAGCCACGTGCTGCTCTCTGGCTTCTCCCAGAGGATTTCTGTCAGCCTAATGCCTTTTATTTAAAACGGAGGTCATTGAATTTCTAAAGATAACGACAGATTAGATGAAAGTGCTTTTATGATGGTGAGGTTATGTCCATGTAGAAGTGACTGTTCTGCCATGTTCTATACCCAGCTGCACTCTTGTTCCTCATTAAGGTAAGTTTGATGCTTTGGAATCCATTCATTTGGTCTGAAAGGAAGGGTGAACTAATGACTCTTAACGAACCCTTTCGGTAATAATGTTTGGGGGGAGGGGTGGGTTTAGTTCGATTTAATTGCTGCTGTGACTGTATCGCTAGGGGTTGTGTGTCTGGAGTACCTGGGAGGTTCAAACACTACCCAAGGCCTTTGTGGCAGAGCAGCAGGGAAGCCACTCACACGGAGCAGCAGGTGGTTAGCAAGAGGGTGACCTGAAAAATTCTACCATGCACTCCTCCAAACAGGAGATTTTTCTCTCTAAACACCGTGTTTGACCTTACCCCCACGTATTTGGTCCTTCCTGTCCAAGACATCCCTGGCTTCCCTGAAATTGAAAGAGCTCCCATCTATAATTCAGCATCTCAGTTTGTAACTTCACTCTTTACCTTTCCAGGACTGTCCCAGATAGTAATTTAATCTTGAAATCCTTATTTGTTTATCAGAAAGATGTGGAGCTGGCAGGTGCCCATCAGATTAGGCAATAGCTAGCTTCTTAAGGTGACCCACAGATAGTATCAACAAGTCCATGTTTTAGCAAGTTCTGCTTCATTCTTATTTTCAAAGTGGACTATAAGGTGTTCATTTCCAGCATTTCTCTGGAATTGAACTCATGCTCAACCTCACGTGAAACTTGGCTGTGTTTTCCTGCCACGGGCTGTGAGAGAGAGCAGAGAGCGCCGTTGTGTCTCTGGTGGGTGCTGGCGTGAACGGGCCTTAGCACAGATACACACCAGGAGGTGAAAAAATATCATCATCTCGGGCATTTTCCCTCTCCAGTCAGATATATTTGTTACTTTTCTGTCACCACAGGAAATATCTGAGGTTCCTGTACATAAGGGTATTTCTTCCTCGCAGAGGTCTGTCTGAATTAACTTTAGATCAGCTCACTTGGGTGTCAGGAGCTGTCTGTCTGAGGAGTCACGTAAACACCCGCACCGACTTCTGTACAGCTGCAGCTAAACCTTTTCCAGTCCCTGGCAAACTGGTTTAAATATAGCTCCAGTATTTGAACACTATCCTGCGAGCTGGAGCAGAAAGCTATCCAAGGAGATTAGAGGAAGCTAAAAGAATTTTGCTGTCTCTTTTTGAGCATGTGTTTGTACATTTGATTGCACTTTGTATATGATAGGATTATTTTTTCTTCTTGTTTCTTGAGCTTTTCCAGTCAAAAAAAACAAAAAACAAACCCAAAAAAACCCAACAGCAAAAGGAAAACTATTTAAAAGTGTGAAGATATACTTTCAGGAGCAGACAGTGTTGGGGGGAGGCTGGTGGGGTGGTGCCTGGAAGTGTTTGTAATGCCATGTTTCTTACTGTCAGATTGACTCACGTCCCTTTTAGAGGGAACACAGAGGCGTTACTGTGCATTTGACAGTGCTGTAGCTTTGCCTGACTTAGTCCTGCACCTACTGGCGAGAGATCAGAGCATCCTGAAACTTCGCTGTCTCTGAGGAGACCTCGTGCTGCTGAGCACATTAGGTCTCCTCCTTCTACTGAGTCCTCCCTCTACTGAGTCTGGCTTGGTGGCAGTGGTTGGGGACTATCCACAGCAGCCTGTGGTGCGCAGGAGAGTAATTTCTCCACAGCATTGCCATACAGAGCAGGCCCTTTGCATGCCAATCACCAGCCTCTCGGGCATAATGACTATAATGAGCACTAACAATACAAATATATTTATGGGTATCTTGTTTTGCATAATTGGCAGTGCTGATGGCTGGTGAAGGCTAGGTGCAATCCTCTGTAACAGCTGGGTGGTGCTGCTGCTATAAATTACAAAAAATAGTGAATATGGGAAAGGCATATTTTCATTACTAGTCACTCTTGCGTGGTTTTAGCATCTTTCAGTTTTTCACAGCTCCCACGGCAAGCAGTGGTTATCTTGGGCAGCAGCCAGGGTGTGAAAGTCCTAACCCCCTTGTTGTCAGGGCTTCACAGTGTCTCTTTCTCTACCATCTTCACACCTGGGGGTCCTTGTTTGGTCTGGGCTTGCCTCTGGCCCTGCTCCACAGATTTTATGAGGATTTTGTCCTTCTCTAGGAGGGAATTTTTAGCAGAAGGGGGTGTGGGACCTACACCTGAGCACCAGCTGAAGGGATGACTAAGAATATTGCTTTGGGAAAAGTCAGGCAGTGTTTCTGTGGAGGAAGCTGGTGGGAGGTAGAGGGAAAGAGAAGAGAGGTAGGGGCTGAGATAGCCACATCCTCTATGGTGCAGTGTGGGCAAAATTTACCTGTTCCCTGAGAGGAAGGGCTCTAGTCAGGTAGCTGAGTTCATTAACATCTACATTACAAGTCCTTTCCTTAGATGAGTGCTGTGACTGCAGCCTGGTTCCCCTGACTCTTGGGTACTTACGGCATTTCATTCCATGTATAATGTTATTACCAGGGCAAAAGGTCAGTCCCCACCTCTGTGTCAGGGGCCTGAGGCTGAGAGCACCCTGCTAGAGAAACAACTGCTCCTGCTGCTGGGACCGAAGCTCCAGCCTGAATAGATATGGAAGAGCATCGCCCCAAGAGCTGCTGTGTTTAGGTCCGTGTGGTGCTCTCTGGGAGAAGATGAACAACGGAGCACGATTTCAGAGAGGTCAATTTGTGTGGCAGCTTGGAGCTTTTTACATTTGGTTTGTCACCTGGAGGAGAGAGTGATGAGCCCTCCATGGCACAACAGTACCTTGGACTGCCAAGAAGTGGTTCTTATCAGGATCTGCCATCTCCCTGTGCAGTGCAATTTTTAAATGCTTCTTTTAACCACTGTCACTGCAACTAATGATTCTGCCTGAGCACAAGTATATTTGAATAGATAAGTATCTTGGAGAGGTGCTAACGGGGCTGCTGTCTGTGCCCGAGTTTAAAGAGTGAAGTAAAAAGCTAGCAGAGGAGGGAAGAGACTGGCAAGGAGATACCAGCACAGACTAAAGAACCTGTAAGGGGTGCTTGTCAGTCAGCAGAGCCTGCTCCTGCTCTCAGCCCCAGAATGCTCTGCCTTGTCACCATTCTTCCTGGTACTGGAGAGCAGCCAGGGGTTTTTCTCAGGAGCTGTCAATTCTCTGATAAGCTGAGATGTGTTACTGCGAACAGATCTGAGCCACAAGTGAGACTGACGTGACATTGCAGCGTGGTGAGGAGTGGCTGTGCCCCTCTTCTACTGGAGCTCCACCATGGTTCAGGGTGCTTAGGAGGCAGTGGAGGTTGAGTGGTGCTCAGCGGGGAGAGGTTTTGCTCTCATGTGCATGTACAGCTGCAGAGCCCTACAAGCTCCCAAACAAGCTGTTCACTGCTCCTCTCTGTACACATATGAACATCCTAATGCTAGTTGGTCCTCATGCATCTGCTGAAGCTGTGCTGTGTGAGTGCACATCAGGACTCAGCCATGCAAATGAAAACAAGGCACCTGGCACTGGAGTACTCGAGGAGTCCACATAAGAAGTCTACAGTAACATCCTGTGCGAACAAGACCTTACTCAGCAACTTGTGCAACAAAAATCCTAAAGTAATGAATAAAAGTAAATCAGCCTTCCTACCCCTGGCTTGCACAGAAGATTACAAGATGAGATGTTGACAGGGCTAGGAATAGAAATCGGGTCCTTTGCACTTGTCAAAGCAAGGAATTCACTGCGCTTTTGAGGGGTTTTGGATGCAACTCCCATGAATTTCAGGGAAATGAGCTACTCAGGACCCAACTAGTTTGTTCGTTCTTTCCTATAGCCTCTTGTGCCCTATCCAGGCTAGACTTGAGCCCTCCAAGAGATGAAGCTATTGCCTTTCTGATGGTTGAACCAGGGCCTGGAACATTTTACACTTAGGGACTTTTTGTGAAGGCTCAGATGCATTTATGTTTCCAGCTTTCTAATGCCAGCAATGTCTGAGCTTCTTAACTTTATTCATAAATCTCTGTACCCTGAGATTTTTCTGTATCTGACCTTTCTTGTATCTGACATTAGTTGTAGGTTGTCCTTCAAGAAAAGTCCTGTAGTCCTGCTGACTGCCATCAGTTTACTCTGATCCCTCCCCTCTCTGCTAGCTGTCAGCTATACTGGGGAATCTTTGTGTTTGTCTAATGATGATTAATCGCAATAACTGATTTATCCCCCTGTACTCAGCACTGGTGAGACCGCACCTTGAGTATTGTGTCCAGTTCTGGGCACCTCAGCACAAGAGAGATATCGAGGTGCTGGAGCGAGTACAGAGGAGGGCAACAAAGCTGGTGAGAGGCCTGGAGAACAAGGCTTATGAGGATCGATTGAGGGAGTTGGGGTTGTTTAGTCTGAGGAAGAGGAGGCTGAGGGGAGACCTCATCACTCTCTACAACTGCTTGAAAGGGCACTGTAGAGATATTGGTGCTGGTCTCTTCTCACGGGCAATGAGCGACAGGACAAGAGGGAATGGCTGCAAGCTGCAGCAGGGTAGGGTTAGGCTGGACATTAGGAAAAAATTTTTCACGGAGAGAGTGGTCAGTCAGTGGAATCAGCTGCCCAGGGAGGTGGTGGAGTCACCCTCCCTGACTGTGTTTAAGAGCAGATTAGATGTGGTGTTGAGGGATCTAGTGTAGGGGAGAACTTGTAGAGTAGGGCTGATGGTTGGACTTGATGATCCCAGGGGTCTCTTCCAACCTAAATGATTCTATGATTCTATGATTCTATGATTTCTGTGTCAGCTGAGAGTTTTACGTTAAATTCCTTCTGCTTTCTGGGTTGTCTCTTGCTCTTGATGTATCGTAGTTTGAGTAGTTGTGCCAACCCAGACAAAACCAGAATTTCTTGCCCAGTGTCCTCCAGCAGTTTGTAGGCAGTTGCTGACATGTTACATGTTTATAGTATGATTGTAGAAACTGGTCCACGCTGGCTGCAGAACTGACAGGCACTAACAGCATGCAATCTGCAACTCCCCTCTGCCTTCATTTTCTTCATCCTCTTATGTTTTTCTCTTCTCTCTCCAGCCCTGATGTTGAGGTCCCTAGAGATGAAAAATAGTTTGTCCAACCAACATTTAAGAGGCGTGGTGATCACAAGTATAAAGAGTATAAATACCAGTGATATGTATTAAATGGCTAAAAGGGGAATATAAACAGGTACGTGTTCATGGCCAAATTATCTGGGGATCTTAGTTGTTCTAGGCAGACACCATTCTCTGTCACCGGAAGCTGGCTCTGCTTTCAGCCCTATATAGCTGCAGGCTAAATCAGAGATAGGCTCTTCCTCAGGGTGATGACATCTGCTCTTTTTTGTTGGTTGGTTTTGTTGGTTTTTTCTTTAAGTTTAGGTAGGTTTTGCAGCAAACAGCTTTTTCCATGCAAGCACTCAGAATGAACTCTGCAGCACATGAGTAATCAGCAGAAATTAAGAAGGGGATAATATATGGTGAGTTCCAGGAAAATCTTCCTGACAGTGAGCATAACCAGGCTGTGGCATCAATTCCTTGAGGAAGTGGTGAAAGACCTATCACTCAGCACATTTCAAATGGGATTGGACAGAACACAAGTACATTTACAACTGGGAGCAATCCTGCCCTGGCCCCCAGGGATGCACAAGATAACCTAATAGGTCTTTTCCATTTCTAGATTCTCTGATTCTCTATGTCTTGTCAATGCTGGGAAGCTTCCTCCTGCTGCACTGGCTGTCATGCTGCTGTCTGCTTGAAGATGTTTTTCCCAGACAGCATGTAGAAATTCAGCGTTCTCCCTGAATTAAGCAGTAGTGCTCTGTAGGCTTTGGCCTGTGGGTGTCCAGGGAGCGCCGTGGCTAGGGGAAGCTGGCAGTTCCTTTTGTTAGGAGGTAGAAAGACTTCTGCGAACGAGCCTTCTATGTCTAGCCAAAGCCTCATTTCCAGGGCTAATGCAACAATAGGGAGGGCTCTGTACATCATTTTTATTATATGGCAGAACCCAGGGAAGTTCATTTTTCCCCATGACATATAGACTTATGCTACAGTCTCAATTTATCCTTCTAAATAATGTAGGTGGCAGTGGTTGATTCACATTAGTTTTTCTTCTCTTCTGATGATATGAAAAACTGAGTTTGACCTCTGCAGCTTGAACCAGCAAGAAGGGAGAAGGCAATTTCACCAGCTATTCTCAGTGCCGCTCTCAGTGGTCGTTTTGAACCGTGGCAGGCAGAAATGAGTTCAAATCCTTACAAGCAAAGGGGTTAATGTTTTCTTTTAGTTCAGTATATGGTTTGTGAGCAGAGTTCCCTTCTTACAGGCAATCCTCTCCAGCAGAATCTCAGCACTTGGAGGCACTTTAAAAATTATTTGCACATTGCCTGGGGGAAGCAGGCTGAGAACCAGCCGCTCCAGTGTCTGGCCAACAGACACTCCTGCAGTGCCAGCTTGCTGTTACATACATCCTGCTTCTTTCTTTCTCTGCATCCCCATCTTTTTGACTGCATATGGGGCCCGCTTTGGGGAGTTTAGATGTGACCAGTTTTGCCGTCTTTTGTGCTAGGCAAGAAGCCAGATGAAAGACCAGCCTCCCAAGCCAAGTGGTGCTCAACACCAGTGGAATAGGCTGAACAGATGAGAGAAAATAACCTCAGACCAGCACTCACTCCCACACCATAGGCACTCCAACAGGTTCCCCACATGAATGGCTACTCTGTGTGCCCTGGTGCAGTTGTTTAGATGTGCCCCTCATGCGTCTGGCACTTTGGGGATGAGATCACATCACATCCCAAGGAACCTGTAGTCTGGGCTAAGCAACTATTCCTGACCCAAAGCTGGAGGAGCAGGCACTGCTGGGACAAAGGAGAGTGGCTTTCATATGAGTACCGGGTAGCAAACTGGGTGGATTGCATTGGTGTATATCTTTAATGTCTCAGACTGATTGTAATCTTTTCATATCGTTTATAATGAAAACTGAAAGGACAAGGAGATCACTGACATGGAGAAAGCTGACAAAAGGCAAAGTGTTTTCTCAAAAAGGGGTGTGTGTTGGAAGGAGGGGTGGTGGGGTGGGAGAGATGGGACTCTGCCAGTTTCTGCAGGAAGGTTGCAATTTGTTGAGCATTTGCTAGGCTTTATGTGCATCAGATAAGAAACAAACAGCTACAGTTAGTGTGCTTTGTGCTTGGCTGTTTTGATTAAAGGCTTATTAAAGGTCCTTTTATTAGACAGGAGTCCCGAACAAAGCTGTAATTAATATGTGTGTATGTGTATGTTTTTTTCCTTTATTGAAGCAATGAATATAAGTGGTTGGGGCGGTTGGAAATACATCAGTAACTGGTTCCCTGTCCATTAAAAAAATAACAATAATCAATTTCACAAGCTTCTGACAAACAACAGACTGGGTACCTTTTGGCTGCATGCTGGTACCCTGTGGGTCCAGGGAACAACATCGCAATATATTTATCCAGGAAGATACACTTTAAAAGCGTGGGGCATGGCCTTCCTTTTCTGAGGCTGGCTGTTCAATTACCAGATCTGCCATAACCTGAATTGTCTGTGTCATTTTGTTTGTGTACAGGAGCTCTTCAAATAGAGAACAGCGAGGAGTCAGACCAAGGCAAATATGAATGTGTTGCAACCAACAGCGCAGGAACCCGCTACTCTGCCCCAGCAAACCTTTACGTTCGAGGTAAGAGCAGCTTCCACCCAAGGAGGTCACTCTCCTCCTGCCCAAAAGGCTCCATGGCTTTCAGTGAAGGAGTATGTTCCCTCTCTTCGTGCCTGGATCACACGTTGTGGTTTGTGTGACATGACCTTTTGCTCATATAAACGGCAAGATCTTTGGTCCACGTTGGGTTTGATTCACATTGCTAGAAATCTGTTTCTGCTGGTTTTATGATGTTATGTCTAATGCTGAAATACGGGCAGAATTGGAATTCCTTTCTCCCTTGAACTCCTTAACTTTGTGTCATAGTTATTTTAATTGGGTACTTAATCCTCTTAGTATAAATTAACCTGTGGTGGAGTAGTCTGAAACCAGTCACACTCTAAGGAGCGAGAGGTCCTCAGCTATAGGTAAGCTGATATTTTGGCCTCTGCTTTGGAATGTTTATCTTTAAAAACTGAACAGCTTTTTGGAGTTGTTCTAATCCATCTTGTAGGCATCGGTGATTGAGCCTCTGGGTATTAATGGCTCACACTGGGAACCTGCAGGAAATTAGCTGCAATTCATGTAAAGTGATTTTTCTAATGGTTGTGCTATGTTGCCGATTTAAGACTGTTTTCAACATACCAGAATAAGTAGGTTTTACATTAGGACAGTCTCCTGCCAGTTTTCTTTCTCTACATTAAAGATGTTTGAGTTAGCTTGAAGAGAAGCGAGGGCTAAATTCCCTGTACTCTTTCTGTTAACTTCAGCGAGAAATAAAATGTGCTGCTTCATACGAAGCACCATATAACCAGAGCCACTGGTCAGGAACCCTTTGTTCATTAGGAAGTTAGATCCAGATTTTATTTCTACTTAGTAAGTCAACTGTCTAATAATAAAATCTCATCTTCATTTCTTCCTTCCTCTGTTTTGAAGAAAGAAAATACACTGTATGTTGGTTAGTATGGGAAGAGGACATGAGAATGATTTACGTCTTCACATGCTGTGTGTTTGCTTCTAGGAGTGGCTTCTGGCATTGTTTTCTTTGCTTATTCTGGGGGACTGCTTTTTTATTTTGCAGTGTAATTTGGATTATAAGAGTCTTTGGAAGACTGAAGTATCCAATTAAGCATATTCAGAAGATGAAGCTATATCTATGCAGTGGAATCACTCATTTCACTCTCACAATGTAATTATGGAAGATTTTGAACTGCCTGTGTTCTTTCAAGTTCATTTTTCAGGCAAGCTGTACTAAAACTCATCTGGGATTGTCACTTTGCACTCTGAGGGAAGGGATCCTAGTTACCAGGCTGGCTGTTGTTGCATAAGTTCATGTGGATACCCAATCATTTTGCTGCAGTATTTGGGATGCTTTTGCTTCTGGGGATATACTCAGAGTCTCAATGTTCTGTTTTCTGTGGAGGTGTGGTTCAAAAGAGGCACAAGAGCTTCAAGAGGTAGAAAACCCTCCTGTTAACACTTTCTTATTTCTTACTAATGAATACTCTTCATTTAGCAATGAATCCTGTAGGACCGAGGAGTGTACTGAATTTTACCCCTGCTCAGTCAGGTTCATCTGTCCTGTTTGGGGTAGGCATGGGCCATGGATGGTCTGCACATGTGAGAGGATCGTGACGTTCTCCCAGGAAAACGTGTTCTTAGACATATGCTTTGCTGTCAACTCTCATTTTCAACTGTCATTTCCCCCCTGTATCAGCACTGGTGAGGCTGCACCTTGAGTATTGTGTCCAGTTCTGGGCACCTCANAGTAGATCGGTTGTGGCATTGAGGGATATGGTGTAGGGGAGAACTTGTAGAGTAGGGCTGATGGTTGGACTTGGTGATCCCAAGGGTCTCTTCCAACCTATATGATTCTATGATTCTATACACAGACATTTTTGAAACAAGCCTTTTTATTGATCATAATCTTTACAATGTCAGTCTCCAACCTATGTGATAGGTTAATAGATCATAGGTGATAAAGCCTTGCTGTGTATTTAAGGCTGGATACCCCATAAATTATTATCAGATTAAATGAATTGTGAGGACTACGTCAAACATGTTATTTGTGCTTGCAGTTTCTGATAGCAAATGTTATACAAAAAAAATCATATCGTTACTGTATTAGTTAATGACTTCAAAAAAATAGTCAAACTAAGAACAGTATTTTATTTCTTTAACGAGCAAGGAAAAAAATACAAATGTTTTACTTTCTCAGGCCTGGGATGCAGAATAAAAGAATCCCTCTTTTTACTGTGATAATCCTTGCGTGCAGTCATTAGACAAATCAATGACTTCCAGTAGGGTCTTCAGAAAGTGCCTGTATCTTTACTATAGAAGACATTAATTAATGCTAAATTACAGTGGAAATTAAGTGTGTCGGCTGCGTCGCCACAGCATGATGGTTTCATAATGATTGACCTCATTGCAGTGAATACCCGAGAAGTTGCCCACTTTCTCGCAAAGCCTGGCTGAGTGCTGAGCAGCAGTGCGAAATCTCCACCCTGTCTAGTTCTCAGGACTGCTCAGGCCTGCTCTCATTCACAGCCTGTTGGTTTTTTAATAGTTCAAATGTTTGTTTGTCTCTTGACTCTTGGGGTTTATGTTTTTGATCATGTCCTCCCCTTTCCTAGCCTCCCAGGTAATCCTTTGTGCATGTGCTGTGTTAGAAAGCACAGTCTCATTAGCATCTTTATCATAATTTTCAGTCTAACAGAGGAAGATACTGGGGGCTGAGAAAGAGTATCCAGGCAGTGCTCAGGGCTTCCTATGTCAATGAAAAGAACAGGAGGAGGAAGGAGCGGGCTACACCAGTGTCTCTTCTCTGTGAATCCTTTAGAGCCAGCACTTCTGCACAGATGGACTTCATTAAAAGTTAAAACATTTCCACACCAGGGATTTGTAAAGGAAAATGGATGCATTTTCCTTGAAGCTATTATTTTCATCTTACTAAGTGTGCTGGAAAGCAACCCTCGTAAGCCTGCTGCTTCTGGACTGACAGATCTATCTGCCGCTGCAGAGCTGGGATGGGGCTGGGGACCAGTGCTGGGTGCTGACTGCCTCCCACTGCTGTGCTCCAGCTCTCCATCCATGGGGGTTGTAGAAAGCATCCAGACCATCAGAGGGGCAAGAAAAGAGTGAAGGCAAAAGCAGGGAGCATGGCAGGGCAAGGTGGCAATGGCAGGGACTTCAAAGGGGCCACAGTGGCATATTCCCATCCTGCCCCTTCAGCACAAGTATTGGCAGTGTTGGTCTGGATATTGTCATTACCACCATGAGGGAACACTCATCCATCTGTGGTCCGTGTACCATAGTACATCTTAACAATTATTAGATTTGGGACTTAATGCTGCTGCAGGGAAAAGGAAAGGGAATAGAAACACGTGGAAGATGTGATTCCTCTAATCCAGAGAGCTTACTGTCTAATTTAGCAGCAAAAATCCAAGAAGTTGATTCAAGACATCCAAGAAATTGGTTTAAGAGCAGAAAGCAGATTGGATCTAGTGTGGGAAAAAAAGAAGGTGGTGGTGTCATTTCATCATGCTCCCTGGGAGTATAGTGTAACTGCACTGATTCACCTGCATTACTGGTTTTTTATGAACAAGTTTCACCCTTCATTTGCCTACAGATTCAGGGACATTTTCACAAAGAGCAGCATTTTCTGCTTGTCCTATGAAATGCCTGTGAAGGTGGTGGCCTGTGTGGTGCTCCCCTCAAAGAGAGGCACTGTTATTTGACTCGTACCCTATACAAAAGGGGTTTTGTGCCCTTTCACTACACACAGCATTATTTTTTTCTTACTTCAATGAAGCAGGTGAGCAGGAAGGCTGTGTATGAGACTACCCGTATTAATACACTGTGGAGTTTACTAAGTCTGTTCCCCAGTGCCGCCTACAGAAGTGAGAAATGCAGATGCTATTAGAATAGCATTTATTGGAGCACTGGCTGCATAACCCCCATCAAATGAGAAATCTGCCACTCAGTTTTCACTTTTTAAGTGCTGCTTTTCAGGCCTTCAAGGCACGGTCCAGTGGGGCGAGTGCAGCAAGTTCCCTGTCCCACAATGCTACACATATTGTAAAGAAGCAGCTGTGTGGCTGCTTTTAAAAAAAGACCACTTAAAACAGAATTGTCTCCTCTGTCCCCAAATCACAAATTAGTAAATCAGACTGCAGTAAACAGAAATGGCATTAATGCAAACAATTGTGCTCTCTTGATCTGCTTTTTGAAAGGCCAGATTAGTATTTCATTTGGCAACAGGGAAGCTTGCTTGGAGTCTGAAGTTTTATTTGCCAAAGTTCACTAAGGAATCATCACCCAAAATGAGATTAGGATTGTAGCTCTGTTCCTAGCAGTGATTCTCTGGCCTCTGCAGGGTTTTACTCTTGGGGACTTGGCGGTGGCTTAGGCTCAGAGAGGGAGCTCACCGAAATGGCTACTTGCAGCTGTGTGATACTTAACTGCAGTGGGGAACTTGTGTAAATAATAATAATTCTGAATGACTGACATGGGCCTGAAGCAACAAGACTTGAAGCCTTTAAAAAGGACATTTTCTGCTTATGTAATATTAAAAGAGCTAAAATAGCAACAGCAGTCAAAGCTTGAGGGTATTGCCAGGAGAAGAGGTAAAGCTGAGGACAGTGGTCAAACAGTCAGTGAGCAAAGCTGGGAATGGCTGAAAATGGCTAAATGATGGGGAACACTTTTGTTTACAATCCAGCTACATGCACGCTTTCTGGCAATGTGCTCCCTTAAACCTGCCTCTCCTCAGGGTTGAAGGGGGTGACATTTCTTGACCAGCGAGGGGCACTGCTGGTGCTTGAGGGCCTGGCAGCAATCACAGACAAGCAGAGACTTGTGAGGGAGATGCCTGGGTGATAGGAAACAGGAACAGGCAGCTGAATCAGACTGAATGACCAGACTGGTGCCCTGGACCATCAGAAGAAGCAAAACCAGGTTGCAATAGAGTAACTGCCTCTCAGCAGTCGGTACGTGGCTGAGGGCTTATGGGTCTGAAGGGCCACGAGTACACTCTGCCCAGTCCTGACCTCGAGATAATGCTGCAGTAGGGCAAGGCAACAGAGAGCAATGACCCTTTGATGAAGAAAGTGCACCTCTTTTTATGGGATGTCAGTATTTTTGACTTCATTTTCTCTGCCCCAGGGTGCTGCTCCGTGCTGGAGCTGCTGCCGTAGCCACAGTCAGAGCAGCTGTAAGTGTGGGCAGATGCAGCTGGGCAGGCTGTGGGCAGCCTCGGGATGAGGACAGCCAGCGGGGTGGCCAAGGCTGTGCAGCACTCGGCTCCAGCAGAGGCCGGCTGCTCAGTCTACACTGTGGCTCGTGCCACTGTCACTGCACGTTCCCATACTGGAGCTGGCTGGCTTCAGAGCCAGAGAGGCTTCTGCCAAGTTTTCTCTACTCCTATGAATATTTTTGTCATGTTTTCTCTTGGGGTGAAGTGTGTTCAGCGTCAGTGTTTCTATGAGTACTTTGCTATGCTGTAATGATTATAATGATCATGGTTTAATAAAGAATAGTTCTTTGTCCTTCTAGTACATTTCATCTGAAGATTTCAATGTGCTTTATAGAACTCAACTAAATAAGCTTACAGTTTTATTCCTTACAAAGTCCTTTGATGGCTAGAAGTGCAGTGCGAGGCTCAGGTCTGATGATTTGTAAAACGACCCTTATGGAAAATAGAAGGAGAGTGGCTGGTGGCTTCAGTGCATGAGAATGCAACTCAGAAATGAACTTGGAAACCTATTTCCCCCTCCTCCCTTACATGACCTGTATAGATGTCTGTGGAACAATTAGGCCTGCGTATCTGTGCCGACTACATGTCTGTTCCCTCCCCTTTCATACCCACTTGCACAAAGGATTAGGAAATCCATCTCTCATGCTCTGAGATTTTCTGCTCTTAATTGAATTCATGCATGCCTGTGTGTGCACTATGAATGGGAAAGGATGGTTGGGCATCCTGAGCATCCTGTCTGCCTCTCTGGGATGGAATATACTCATCACTGTGGCATGAGGACATTGTTCATTGCATATAATGGGAGGTTGTCTTATTCTCGTGTAATCTGGCGTAAAAAAGACAATCTGTCCTTTTGTTCCTCTATACCTCTAAAAGCTGTAAAGGATAAAATTTGATTTATGTGGAATCCTTGAGACACAAGATGTGCTTTTGGAGATAAGCAGGAACAGGTTCACCCCCCTCTGGGTTTTTGTTAACCTCTCTGTCATTTGGATTCCAAAGTGTCTGGGTTTGCCTTTATATTAATACCTTGCATGGCACCAGAGGGTTTTGAGCACAGGACAGATGCTGGCCGTTCCCAGCAGAATTACAGAGCCAATTGGGATAATGAACTTTCTTGTTGCTTTCAGGAAAGTATTAGCTTCCCACTCTGAAAAGCTTTAGAAATGTGTTGCTTTGTTTGAGCTAGTGATCTAAACTCTCAGACCTGTGCATTCATATCCTGGCTACAGTCCCCTGCCTTGTTTCAGGGAGCTAATGCCCAAGAGTACACAAAAGCAGAGCCTCCCATAAGCCCAAATTCATTCTTTCTGCAACAAGCTGCTGTGGTTAGTGTATAGCTGCTGCTGCACAAGACGAGCATGTCTGTGGCAGGGCAAAAGCCAAATCCAGTCAGCATGGGAATTTCTGCCTACAGAGCACCAGAGCCATCTGACAACCAGGATTGTCAGACGCATCGCTGATAACGGCCTCACTCTTTGCTTCTTTGCTGTTGCAAGCTGGATCTCAAAAGGAGCCCTGTCTTTACCTTCTGGAGTTTGCTATCCTCTGGTGGCATTTCTGCTGTGACTTGACTTGCTTTGTCTTGCGCATAGACTGGGATGTTTAAGTTTAGCTGCCAGGCGGCTCGGGTTCGTGGGGACACAGAGCATACCTGGTGGGCCATGCGTGGTATTCTGCACAGGGGACACTCTGGGTAACCCCAGCCTTAAATCCTCTGCTTGGGGGGCAGATGTTATTTGCCATCACTCCTCAGAGTCATTTGTTTTGTAAAAAAAGGCAGAAAACCTGCTTCTTAGCTTAGGAGTGACATGGATAAAAGACTGGAGATAAGGGAGAATGTGAATGAGATCCATGAGGAGATGAAACTTTCAATTTACCATTTATCAGGTTTATCTCAGATAAAGCAGCAGCTGTTTAAGCATTAAGTAAAGGGAAAGGAGAGAGAACTTTCTGCCCAGGTGTTCCCTCTTGCCTTACAGCTGTTCCAAAATAGCCTGCAACTGGTTTTTATTCCCCATAAGCCACTAATATAATAAGAGATTAAGAGATAATCCAGCAATTAGTGACAAATAGCAGGCCCCAAACTCGTTCCTGTTTGACAGACCAGAAATTAATCTGTTTGAATTAGCACATTTCGCATGTGTCTCCTCACCTTTCCAGCTCTAATCTGAAGTGTCAACACGTGGGGAAAGCTGCTGCCGGAGCTTACTCCTGTCCATGCACATTGATGCAGCGCAATCCCTGCTGGGCTTCCCAAAACAAAGCTCCTGGCTGTTTCCCAGCTGCAGCACCAGCAGCAACCCCTCCCTGCCCAAGGGCAGGCCAGGTGGCACCACAGAGTCAGTGGCACCCAGGAGTCCCCTGGGTATGGCTGGGGTCCATCTGCCCTTCCCAAGGACAAGGGCAGGCTCTGTGGCTGCTGCGCCTCTGTAGGCCGGACGGGTGTTCCTGTAGCTGTTTCAGCATCATCCCCCAGTCCTACACCCTTCTCCAGCCTCTTGCCGTTCAGTCGCACAGTCCCAAGGGGTGCAGCAGGTTGCTCCACGGTCGCAGCCCTTGGAGTCGGTGTTGCCCTGTTGTGATGTTAGTGCTGCTGTCCAGAAATGCGGCCATTCACGGGTAGGCCTGGTTTGCCAGAAGCACTGTGTTTTCTGGGCAAGGGCAGGAAACAAATCCTCCCTCTTGGGAAGAGCTGAGCAGAAGGCAGAAGACCCTCGCTGTCTGCTCTGGCCATGCAGATGTGATACGCTCCATTAGATTAGGAAATAAAGTGGTGGCTTGGGAGCAGCAATAAAGAGGTTCCCTCCCATCACAGGGTCTCACAGGATTAAGTGAGCCTTATGTTAATGTTTTATGGACCAGGAGGTTAAATTCCCTGTCTGAAGCAGGCCAGAGGAAACCTGGACCTTAAGTTAGGACTGTTTGTTTGAGGATGTCCAGGTGGGGGTCCTCGCTGGATGTGGCCTTCACTTAAGGGCGAGTTAAGCTCTGAGTTGGCTGGTTCTGGTCCCCTGGTATCAGTTCAATTGAAGAAACGTAAACAACTGTTTTGCTGTTCTCCTGCAAGCTCCATTACACTTAGTAGGCCACTATTGTAGCTGTTATTGGCAGTTTGTTGCCTGGTCTGTAGCATGTCAGTGTTGGTTAAAATCCTGTCCTCTAATCACTGGAAATGGCTGACTACTGCTGCACTGTATAATGCCACATGCTGTTCTCTAATTTGCAGTGTTTCTGCTGGAAAGCAAATTCCTCCCCCCACCTTCTCTTTCCCCCATTGAAAATGTGACTCATAAGCAATCTTTAAGTATCAAATCCACTTCTGTATTCTCTCAGCGAGGGTTCGATTACAGCTGATACGCCACAGATCTGTAGCTGGAGTGAGGTCACTCCTGCCAGAGAAATAAGATCTCCTTTGTCTATGAGGAAAATGCAACTAACCTTCTACTGTCTCTCCCGCAGGAACAAAAACTGGGACCTGCTCAATTCTCTCTGGGTGCTTTTGTCCTTCTGGTTTCTTGTCCATCTCTCACTTGCAGCACAGTGTACCAATAAGGCTCTCCCGAAACTGAGCCCAGCTGAGACTGCGCATGTCTGTCACTTGCCTAATACCTCTCTGCTGCATTTAGCTCTTTGTTTGGAGAGGGGGAGCAGCTCTTCATGGTAGAAGATTTTCCATTCACCACTTGGAACATTTCTTTCATACTTGATAAAATTCGGATCAACATATATGCTCTTCCCAGCATGTGGTCAATGGGTTTAAAGTGCCTTTGCCATCATCTTTATAGCTGGAGTGGGTGCGTGGGAGGATGTCAGTCTGTGTGATGGATGGAGTCCCTTGCTCTGTGTGTGTGTGTGTGAGTGTTTTGCACGTGTACACCTGTCTGTGCTTCCAGCACCTGGCCCAGTGCAGGGCCGGCCCCGCAGCACCCTCCATGTGAGTATGTGTGGGACGTGCAGTCCCCTCCGTCCTGCCTCCATGAGCAGGTCAGGGAGGTGGAGAGGTCGGCCCTGATCCGGGCCAGAGTGGTGTGAGTGCGGCACACTCTTGTCCACGACACGGAGCAGTGTTGTGTGCGTGGTGGGAAGTCATGGCTGACCTCTGTAGTCTTGTCTTGTCGTTTCAGTGGTGTGCGGACAGATGAAGCTTGGCCTGTTTTTACTCTCTGTGTTTTTCCTTGTCTTTTTTTATTCCCTCCTCATCTTCATCGCACTCTGCCATCAAACAAAACAAACTTTCATCTCTCAGATCAGCGAGAAGGTTGGTCCTTTTCACTTCTTATCCATCTACAGTACGCCACGTCAGATGGGACTTTTCCAGTAGATAGAGGAGAGCCATCCCCAAAAGGGGAGGGGGCCCTACAGACTCTGGCTCCCTTCCAGGCACGGCCACAGTGTGCCTGATGAAATCTGCTTATTGTTTGCTGTGACTCTGGTGATGGCATTGCTACTTTGCTTGCATGCCTGTGTTGCTTGAGATTTATAATGCACCAAATATATCTCGCATGTGAATACCAGCCAGGGCTGTTTTGTTCAAAGGTAGGCTGGGAAGAAGTGCATGCTACTGTATGTGGGGTCCTTCTCTAACACACTACCTGTACTAGTTGCCAGTCTAATACCTCTAAACTGCTGCTGCTTTCTGGCCGGAGATCAAGAGCGGTCTTTGGAAGCAGGGATCAGAATGATCTCCAGTGCCCTCGTGAGCTGTTAGGGAGAGTGGGTTCCTCAATTCCTCCTGTAGCTTTACAAATTTTAACTTTCTCTAGAGGCAAAAAAGCTTACTTATCATCTCAGCTGGAGAAGAACCCAGCATGCTGCTCTGCCTTGCCACAGGGCAGCAGGGACAGCTGGCTGATAGATGCAAGGCCCTTGTGTTGAGGCAGCTTCCCGGCTCCTCAGCATTCCCCATTCTAGGGGTGGCCAGTTCTCCATGCTTGGACAGGGCCCTTTGCATGAGCAGATCTGCCTCTCCTTTCTTCCCTGGGGCTTGGTCTTTCTCTTGCTGGCAGGAGAGCAGGGAGCTCTGGCAGTGACCCCGTCCTTACCTAGGATGGCTCAGGGAGGCCTCTGGCAATGTGCACAGGACTTCATAGCTACTCAGCAAAACCTGATTTGTGCTTTGCCTTGCTCCGTCCCACTGCCCTCAGAGAGCCAGAGGTGAATAAAGAACAATACTGAAAGGCAACTCCATTAAATTAAATCTAGCTCCAGACCTAGCTTGAGGCACTCCTGATTTCATGCTGAGGAAGGCTGGTGTTATTGGCAGAAGTCCTGAGCTAGTTTCCAGAGATGACTCCTTCACCAGACAGATATCGTGTGCGTCTGTCCCTCCACATGCACTAGAGGAGAGAGATTCTCACTGAGGCTCTCCAAGCCCAGCGCTGCTCCCAGGTGGCACCAGGTGGAGACCCTGCCTCCTCTCACACATGCCATCAGGCAGCTGCATGAGTTGATCTTATAATCATCACCAGAGTAAGTTTTAGCAAGTTGTCATAGCGGTTGTTCCAGTACGCTGACTTTGCTCCCATTTCTCTCCCTGGAACATGCTCTCATTTAGATTGTACCAGGGCACGAGGCCCTTGTTGTTTACCCTCTAAAAATAGATTTCATAGAGGATAAAACTACCTGAGCCAAAGACAATGACGAAAAATGAGAACAAGGAAGAAAAGAGAAGAAATTAAAGCCAAGGCCCAAAGCCTCCCAGATTTCAATGAACTTGGAGCACTGCTGTGATGGCTCAGGCACTTCTGGAGAATAAGCCTTTGGAGAATAAACCTCTGGAGAATAAACCTTTTTAGCCACATGGTTTAGCTGAGGGGAGGCAGCCTAGAATGGATATAAACCAGCAGGAGCAGATAATTTCTCATTCTTTGTGTCGACCCCTCCTTCCCACCCCACCAAAAATACCCACATACACAAATATTTAATGTGGAGCCAGAAATTAGTTTCTAAATATTCCATTGGGATTTGCCATGCTTATAATTTGTTTGGGACTGATAATTACATCTTACATTTTTCCAGCTTTACTTAAAACTGTGTACTGCTCACCCATGCATTTAATTATTGCTCTGTGACTGCTCCAAGGTTATTTATTAACGAGTTATTTTATCTTGATACAGTGGATCTTTTCTCTTATTCCCCTCCTTAATGTTGTGTTATTTTCATCAGAGAAATTTCAGAGAGTGAATGCAAATTGCATAGCTCCACAATCTTGCTCTCCCTTACTTTGCTATTAGTATGTCAGTATGCTGAATGCTGATGTGTCTCCAGTGCTGCACCACTGTAATGATATATCCTCTTTTATATGTGGTTGTCAGCGCAAATAATTAGACCTAAAAGTTATAGCTGAAATATAATCCAAAAATGGCAAGGCCCTGTTTTGGAAATTGTCTATAAAATGTCAGCACTCAAGGATGCATTGGGAGCATAAATAGTACAGCATTGTTTGAGCACAAGCTTAGACTGTAAATGCATTTTTTCTGGTTTCAATTTTTCTTCTCCTACTGTTGATTCTGTCAATAGATTGTGAGACTCCAGCAACTGCCTTTCCATTTGGAGTCCTTCCTTAAAATGATAGCGCTAGGAAGAGATGAAAGGTGTCTACCAATGAGTAAACTACGCAGACCAATGATCATGTTTGAAAATATCTCCTAAATTCACTCCTTCCAGACTCTGAGGAGATGGTTCCTGGGGAATATGAAAGTTTTGGGCAAGGTAGCATTGTGACAGGGCACACCCCATTCCCAAGGATCCTCTAGCGTGACCAGCTGGAGTAAAGACATTGAGCAGTGTCACCTTCTCAAAGACTTGCCCCCACAACAGTCTAACCTCATCCCTCAGGAGGTTAGAGCAGAGCCCTCTGAACTTGCCTTTGTTGTGCTGGGGGCCAGGGCGGAGCAGCACAGCCCAGGCACTGCTGGTCCTCCTTCAGAGTGGACAGGACTTCAGACTGATGCTCCTTTGTGGAGAGGAAGAGCAAAAGGGAGAGGATGTTAGGACAGAGGTGCAGGAGCACTGGGACCACAGCAGCTGGGATTGCCCCACAGAGGAACAGAGGAGTGTACAGAGCACATCGCCATGGGGCAGCACCCAGCAAGCCTGCAATGGGGGTGTCAGGAGGGGGAGAATGGGACCGGAGTTAGGTGCCAGCTGGGCACAGTGGGAAGGAAACTCAGAAACAAGAACAGAAACAAGTGAAGGTCCCTGCATCTCTTTGAGCTAGAGGGAGGGCATGAGCACTGTCGTTTGCTCAGCTGTACTGTGGCCAAGACAGCCAGCAGGAAAAGCAGTTTGGTTTCCCCTTCCCTAGCAGCACCGTGCAGTTTTGGAAGCATGAGCAGTCCTCCCAGCACCGTGGTGTTTTCAGTAGAGCCTTGCCGTGTGCCAGCAGTGTCTCAGCATGCGAGAGGGGGGCTAAAAGCACCGGCCTGTGAGCCCTGAGCACTCGTGCTCAGAGCTTACAACTCCTGCCGACGGGGTGGGGGGAGTGGAGGGGTCCCTGCTTCTCCAAGGGCGTAACGTCACCCTCAGAGGGAACCTGAGACATTAGGAAACAGCCACTCCTGTGGTGAAAGGAGCCCGGCAATCGATTCATGCTCTTTGCTCTAAAGGCAAGGACTGTGCATGTTAATGCATGCTGAATTATTAACGTTTCTCAATCTCAACCTTTGTTGCTGTTGTGTTGCCTGCTCCTGTCCTTCCTCCCCCCAAGTGAGTGGGGAACCAGTCTCCACGCTATCCTTTCTCCCTGTCCTGTGGGATCCAGGGCACAGGCTCAGGTTGCACTGCACTGCTCACCACTCCGGGGTTTCACTTCACTTCCCAGGGAATGCTCTCTGCGGGGAGGTGTGCTGAATAGTGGAGAGCACAGGGCCCTTACCATGCCTGTTGTTGGGATGAATGACAATGAATCTCATTTTTGACAGTCTACTGGTTTAACTAAACCTCTGAATTATACTATTGTCCATTGAAATCATTTTAATATTCACAGCAATTTTCCCTGTGCTGTTCTTGCAAAACCTCCAAACCACTTTCTCTGATCTTTATCCAAAAAGAAGATTAAAAAAAAAATATTGCAAATTCTTGTCAAGAAAATTGTAACAAAAAGGGAAATTTCATTGCTGCAATAAAGGAAGAAAAACAAAATTTGCTGGAGCATTCAAGGTAGCATCATGGGCTGTGCTAGCCCATGTGATTTGACTTGTAAATTGGAAATAAATTCTAAGAACACTGCTTTTTGAGGAGTTATACTGATTTAAATTATTACCAGACTCTTATGCTAGAAAAGCAAGCGACTTAAATCACTGGCTTGAGCCTGAGGAATGTGTTGATGGTGCTCTGCAAGCTGCTGTGAGAGCTCTGCCAGCTCTCACTAATGCTAACTGACAGCATCTCCCCTTCTCCCTCTGCACTGACTGGGATGAGAAGCTGCCAATTATCCCCCAAGAGGACGGGAGGCTGGTGGAGCTCGTCCCTTCCTTTGCACATGCTCCAGCCAGAGTATTGGTTGGGCCAGATCTCTCAGAGAAGCCATTGCCCTGACCTCTTCCTACCTCCCGTGTTGAGAGCTGACCCCTACACGTGGCATCCATTTTTAGCAGCTGCAGTGCCTTGGGCACTGTGGCTCTGGCACGGAGCAACGAGCCCACCGTAGCAGCTCTGCCGGTGTGCTAATGAGGCGGAGGCCGGCTCAGCCGTTCTGGGTCGCGAAAATGCACCACAGAGGCCTGTTTAACGGCTCATCTGTTGCCAGGCTTGAGAACTGAGGCCCTGCACAGCTTCCTGGCGTGCCGCAGGCTGCAGTGTGCAGGAGGCATGGCCCACGTCAAGGTCGGCAATGCTGCAGCCCGGCCACCTTCCTGTATAGTTTGATCTGCGGGAGCTTTCCTTGCCATTCATCCCTTCCATAGGCATATGGACAGGCCAGCCACCTCTGCTGCTCCCCTGTGGGTAGGAGAGGGGGCATAGGGGACATCCACTTCAGAAGGGGCTCAGTCCTTCTCTTCACCTGCAAAGTACTGCCAAGAGAGCTCCCAGCCCCTTCAGAAGCGCATCTGCTCTGTTGCAGGGGAGCAGGGGACAGTCAACTGCTGTCTTCTCTGGGGACACGCAGATAAAACACCTGAAGGCACTGCCTTTGCAGGACACAATGACTGGGATACAGCACTGGTGGGGCTCAGCATGGCGCTGGGAGCACCCTGAGAGCAGCACTCAACATGGGGACACAGTGCAAGGAGGGGTCTGCATGGGGCTGCACTGCCTTCTGGTCTCACAGGGCTGGGAGACAAAATGTGCTTGTGCATGCTGGGCTCTGACATTCCTGCATGGCCTCTTGTCCTCCAGTCCCCTCTATGTCCCTGTATGTCAGTTACTGTGCACCTTCTCTCTCCCTGTCCTGCCCTCGCTCCGCTTTCTCTCCGACTCCGCGGTGGCCTCCTGTGCCTGCCAGCCTGTGTGCCTGCAGCATGTGCGTGAGTGCTCTGTGCACACCTTTGGCTTTATCCTCAAAAGTTTGCTCTATTTTATTTTAACACGGTGTGGGTGGGTGGGTTTGGTCCTTGGATGGGGACGGAGTTGGAACATCTACCTGAAATAATTCGACGCCATGTTCATTGGAAAACGAAACCTGACTCTTCAGGAACGGTGCTGGGATGCTTTGGTTGGAAATACACGCCATCATGTTAAACCATTGCCATGTCCATCAGGTTAACTCTGTATTCTCATGACTGTGTAGCACTTGAGTAGGCTTTCAGTTCTGTCTCATTTGGGGAGCGCTGCCCCGTCAGTCAGGTAACGCCTCACCGGCAATCGCTCATGTAGCTATTGATTTGAGATTTAATAATTGATTAAAAGAAACAACCAGCAAGACTTTGGATTTAGACATTAAAAAAAAAACCAAACAAACAAAAAAAACCCCACCAAACAAACAAACAAAACCAAAAAAAAAAGCAAAGCAAGTTACCCTTCCCCTGACTGGGAAGGAGCTAATGAGCCCTGTTTTGTCACCGAGACGACGTGTAGTACACACACGATGTTGACAGTGTTGTCTAATTTATCACGAAGTCTTAGCTCTGTTGTACATGCTAGCGTGGGGGCTTCCGTGTTCAGTCTATTTCTGCAAGCCTGTTGGTTTGGGAATGAATCATCAAAGAGAGCACTAGTGAAATTTGATTTGGGGAGAGTCAGCTTGGCAAGCGGAGCTGACACCTCTGCGGCTCGCCGGGCTGTCAGCAGCTTTACCTTCTGCAGAGATGCTGTGGTGGCAGGAGCCAGGCCAGCAGAGCTGTGTCCCTCTGGGCCTTCAAGCGCCCCTGGGGCTGGTCGTGCCTGCAGCGTGTTGTGAGCTGGTACCTCTCAGGCTCCTGCCTGATTTCCACCTGCCCCCAGCACCGCAGCTCTTGGCTGCTCCGCCGGCCCAATGCACTGATGGAGGAGTGTAATTGGCAGGGAGAGGCTCCTCAGGAGCCGGTCAGTCGTGAACCCAGCCAATGCTCTGGGGCTGCCTTTCTGATGGAGGAGGCTAGAGGAGAGCAGGGCTGCTGGGCAAGACACGTTCGAGCAGTTTCCCTTTTTAACTACAGACTAAAATGAGCTTGCCCAGAGGAGACAAAGATTTACCGAGCACAGTTGTTTCTCTACCCTTGCTTAAATAGGCCCATAACACTAACCCTGAAGAAGGGGCCTCATTTCTCAGTGTCATTTTCCTGACGGGAATGCATATGGCAGGCAGCTTTAGAGCTTTATTGTAGCTGAGAGTTGCTTACAAATAAGTCTTGAATGAAATACCCAGCAAGGGATTGATATGAAGAGAAGCTGTGCAATGAAATAAGGAGGAATACATCTCCCGAAGTGCTGCCACAAAGGTGGGGAGGGTTCTGCCAGCCCAGCTCTCTTCTGTCAAAATGGATATGATCTCACATCTGTCAGGATTAGTTCTCTCCTGCCCAGCAAGGTGATCTGTTCAGGCCCTGACAATGTCATGCAGCTCTGGTGACTGCTTTTTCTGAGCCAAGGTAGAACCTGAGCTACATTTTGAAAGGAATTATATTTTATTTAGCAGCACACGTGTGCTAATTCAGAAAGAAACCCTTCCGCTGCTCCTGTCCAAACCCTGTGAGGTTTAGGGGACAAGTTGCTTTACTCTAGAGCTAATAAATTGAGCAGGTAATTCCGTTTTGCAGAGCTTCAGTGGGCCCTGCACAGAGAGAGTGTGTGACTGGCATTTGTGCATGCTCTCTAATTAGAGAGATGTAATTTAAATGGAGGAATGTTTCATGTTAGTAATATGATTTCAAAAGGCTATGTTTGGAGGGAATGGATTGAGCCATCCCTTAATGAGTTCTTCTAATAAGATGCCAGTGGCTAAGGAAGGAGAGCAAAGTGTGTGCAATTTGGCAAAGCAGTGAACAGCTTTTGTACTTCATTTTATCTGTCCCGAGGGATAGACAGGCAAAAATGTTGAACCCCCCTCACGTACCCCCACAGTACAACTGAGTGTTCTCTCCTGGTTCTTTGACCCTACTAGCTGTCTCCTCCTTGTTTCAGTGCGGCGTGTTGCTCCTCGATTCTCTATCCCTCCGAGCAACCATGAGGTGATGCCAGGGGGGAGCGTAAACCTCACGTGCGTGGCAGTAGGTGCCCCGATGCCCTACGTGAAGTGGATGGCTGGTGTGGAGGAACTGACCAAAGAAGATGAGATGCCCGTCGGTAGGAACGTCCTGGAGCTGAATAACATCATGCAGTCTGCCAACTACACCTGCGTGGCCATCTCCTCCCTCGGCATGATCGAAGCCACGGCCCAGATCACTGTCAAAGGTAAGGAACTGTTCCCAGTTGGGTTTCAACAGTGCAGCCCTTTGCCAAAGTGGTTTTGGGTGCACCTGACAGACTGTAGTCTCCTGTGACTTGCAAGGGAGGTTCCCAAACCCACAACTTGGGTTTTTTTCATGCTCACAGTATAGTATTTTCTTTGGGGGCTGTTTCCTCTCTCCCTGCACGTGGCCTGATAGGAGACAGGTTTGTGTCAGGCTGGGTCCCTGTTATGCCACAAGGGAACTTCATTGAGTCTGTGCTCATCCCAGCAATGTCTGGCTTCTTGCATGTATCAGCAGGATCGGTCCTGGCGCAGGGTCTGTGGATGTCAGCAGTCAGAGAGACGTTTGCACAGAGGTCTCCTCTTGCAGTAAGGGCAGGACAAGAAGGTTAATCTCAGTAATGTAAGGTATATGTGGGCCTCACCAGAATGAGCATCCTGCCACCCTTCAGGGAGGAGATATACTTGGTCATTTTAAAATTGTTGCATATTCCTCTTGTCAATTTTCTTTTTCCCTTACAGCTCTGTCTCTTTCCCTTTCTCTTGTTGCTGTCCTTAAGGCATGCTTCCCACTGCTCTTTCACGGGTAGCTTTGCCACAAAGAGGATGTTATTGCTGATTGCTCACCACTGGGTTCAGGGCAGCCCACCCAGACAGCTCCCTAACGGGAGACCAAAGTATGTGTTCTGCCTTTCCCATTTGGGGCCAAGCAGGTCCACACTATCCCTTTCCTCCTCTCCTTGCAGTTGTTTTTCCACATCTACATCATCTTTTGAGTCTGTCTGTTCTTGCAGGCCCCCTCCTGCACTATCGCCACCTTTAGCACTGAGTCCCTGCTTGAATAAATCACAGAATTGAGTGTTAGCCCTCTCTGACCTGAAGATTAGCAGCACATTCTCTTTTCCCTGATGCTTTTAACCTTAGCCGCATACTGCTCCCTTGACTCGCAGTACAGCTAGTCAGTACCTTTTCCAGCCCCCGTTTTCTTACGGAGCACAGGGGTTGCCTTGGTTATAGTACACACCCAAGAGTGTACAGAAGAAAGAGGCATAACAGGGAGGTGATTTGGACATGGAGGAACAAGGTGGGAACTGCACCATTGCACTGATGGTTCCCAGTATTTACCTCTTTGTTCCTGGGACAACTCTGCCTCATTCTCTCTTTAGCTGATGTGATGCCCACTGCCACCCCAGGACTGCAGAGGCCCCCGGGACAAGGAGCGGTCTGCTCAGTTCCTTTAGCCCTTTGCTGTCCTCCTTGTTTCTGTCTTTTCTGCACCTTCACTCTGGATGTCTTACTGACTGTCCCTAACTCTGTCAGCTGGTGTTGCTGCCTCTGTGCTTGCTGGAAAGTAGACCATTTGCAGACAGGAGAAGCAAGCTGACACAGAGCTGATTGCAGTAAGCACATAGAAGGCATCAGACCTGCCCCTTGCTCACATGCACACCCAAGAGCTGGCAAGAGTCAAGCTTGTGGCTTTCCAAAGGAAAGGGTGGATGAGTGTCATCTGTCCTTGAAAGCCTGAGGGAGGATGCCAATTTCTTGGATGCTCTAGGAAATGTTTTGCTTCAGGCTGTAATATTGGGCGGGATGCATTTGCCCTCCCCGAGTGCTCTGTGGGTAGCAGTGTGGTGTCTGGTGGTAGGTTACGTGACCTTCTCCTCCATACCAGCTCAGCCCTCACTGATTTTCTCAGTATTCGTGTTGCAGTAGCTCTGGAAAAGGCATCCTCCCTGGCAGTTGGAGCAGGCATGTTCCTGAGCTAAAGAGCTCGCCCTCCTCAGCTGAACCATGTGGAAACTGGAAGCCTGATGGCTTTGCCAGAGAGTGAAGTACTTGAGGATCTTAATTTGGGCTGAGCATTTTTCCTAATTCCTCGTCAAGCACAGCTGCATTACAAGTCACTAATGACTTTAACTAGAGTGATTCAGAGGAGGTTCAAACTTCCTGCAGACATTGTCTTAAAGTATTTGTGTACTCTGCAAATCTCTCTCACTCATTCTTTTTCTTTGTTCTTTTGGTGAAATGGCAAATCTGGAAACGTTTGCTTGCAGTAGTTGCATTCTCATTAACACTTCAGAGATGTCAGTGTCTCAGAATTCTTGTGTAACAGTTTATTGTCTGGTTGCAGTTTGACACACCACCCAGTGAAATAGTGGATGTGAAAGTTGGTAATTTCTCTGGCTGTATCCCTCTTGCATGCACTGTAATACTTACAAGGCATTCCCCCATCAACACATCTAACAGCACTGTCCATGAACTCCCTATGGCCTAAGATGCTGTCTCTGCATCTTAGGAAGCAGGAACAAAGCTCCAGATTACCTGTGGTGCTCTGATTGCTTTACTGTATCCCTTTGTAAATCAGCTACACACCTGGCTTCTGGGGCCAGCCCAGCCCAGCAAGCACCTTCCCACTGCCAGCTGAACCCCCATGACAGAAACATTCCTGCATCCCTGTTGAATTACCTTTATTTAGCCTGCTGCTGGTAAGTGCGTCAAGCACGTCTAATAACATGATTGCTCTGTTTATCCTTCCATTAAGAACCACTTCAAGCAATATATGGTAATATAAAAATGCATGTTCTAGAGTATGAAATGATTTCTGCCTTTTAAAGAAGAATGTTAATGGGAGGTGGCAGCTCCATTTTTATCCCCGTGCACATTGCAGGGTTTGAGCTGACTGAATTATTTAAATCACACCTCTCTGCCTTCCAATTGCAGCACTGCCAAAACCTCCAACAGAGCCATTAGTGACTGAAACGACAGCTACCAGCGTGACCCTCACCTGGGATTCGGGCAACTCCGACCCCATTTCATATTACGTCATTCAGTACAAGCCCAAATCCATGGAGGGTCAGTTCCAGGAGGTGGATGGTGTAGCAACAACCCGCTATAGCATAGGTGGGCTCAGCCCCTTCTCCGAGTACGAGTTCCGGGTCATTGCGGTCAATAACATTGGCAGGGGCCCCCCCAGTGACCTGGTGGAGGCTCGGACAGGAGAGCAAGCTCCTTCAAGCCCACCCCTCAAAGTCCAGGCACGGATGCTGAGTGCCAGCACCATGCTGGTCCAGTGGGAGCAGCCAGAGGAGCCAAATGGACAGATCAGAGGGTACCGCGTTTACTATACCACCGACCCGCATCTGCCTTTGAGCATGTGGCAGAAACACAACACCGACGACAGCCACCTCACCACCGTGGGGAGCCTCATCACAGGGACCACGTACAGCATCCGCGTCTTGGCCTTTACTTCGGTGGGCGACGGGCCCCCCTCGGACATCATCCAGGTCAAAACACAGCAAGGGGGTACGTATGGAGTGAGGTGCTGCAGCTCCGTGTCCACCCCGGTGGTGTGCGCTCAGCCGCGTGTCTGATCTGCACCAGGCATCACAACTGGTGTTCCAATGATGGCATGTCAGAGCAGCATCCCCATCTCACAGCCATCAGCGTGTCCTGGGGAGTTGGTATCAGTCTCTGTACAAGTAATACAGCCCTCAGTTTTTCTTGGCATACGATGGCTAACAATGGGACGTGAGGTCCTGGGCATGAACCTGTGCAACTGTGCCAGGCCCTTCTGGGGTGTCACTACGCATGTGGAAGGAAGGAGCTGGGATGCAGTCAGGGGCTGGAAGTGGCCACAATTCCCTAGTCACCTGCCTGGGTCCCAGAGCTGCTTGCTTGTTGCCTGCGCTGTTCCAAGAGCACAATACTGGGGAGAGGGAAGAAGGGAGGGTCCAGAAGGAATGAAAGAGGATCCTCAGAAAGTGAAACAGACTCCGCAAAGCCGTGTGGTTCCTCTCCCTGCATCTGCCTCCTGACACTAACCATGTGCTTGGTCCCCAGTTCCTGCCCAGCCAGCTGACTTCCAGGCAGAAGCAGAGTCTGATACCCGCATCCTGTTGACCTGGTTGCCTGCCTCTCAGGAACGTATTACCAAATATGAGCTGCTCTACTGGGAAGGGGAGGATGGCACTCAGGTGAGGATCCTGCCTCTGTGTCAGCTGCACTTGGGGCCAGACAGCACAATTCGGCAGCTTGGGAAGGGTTTATGCTTGAGTGGGGTGGCAATGGGACTGTTTCTTCTCCATGTTTCTTCTGTCTCATGGGTGTGTGATAGAAGTATGGCAATCTCTGTCTGGCTTCTGTGTAAGCAGTTCTTGTTGATGCCCAGCATTGTAGCTAGTGACTGGTTTGGGACTGGAAAGGCTCCAGAGTACTGCAACACCTTCCCTGAGGCATCCTTACTGCTGTGCCTTTAAACTGTTGTGCAGGTCAGTGGGGCTTCCAAATGGGTCTGAAATGGCCTCAAAATGTGTCTGCAACTCCAGGACTGGTTACGCTTAAGGAGGAGATATGGGGTGGCCTAGAGAGAGCCCTTCCACGTTAACTGTCAGGCCCCTAAAAGAAGTCCAGCTCTAAATGATGTATCAAAAGTAGTGCTGGCTGCAGGGCAGCACAGTGAGAATGCGTGCTGTGCCATGGCAGAGTCATGGTGTCCCCTGGTCCTTTCCTCCTCCTGCTGTGTTTATAGTGGCATGATTGCTGCCAGAAATAAGTGCCCTCCAGGTGAAGTGGCAGCAACACAAGTCCTTTCCCAGCACTGTTTAGGTACATTACAGATGCCAACTTCTCCAGGACATGGGCTTTACTCCGTTTCACGGGCAGACATTGTCTGTTGGGAGGAAACAAATTCATGTGTCCTGTGCCTCTTGTCTGAACTGTGTAGCTAGACCCTGCATTCCCACAAAGCTGTCAGATAGTGCGGTCTGGACACCAGGCAATGTAGCCTGGGTTTCAGAGAGGTCTGCTTCCTTGCAGAGTCCTGGTATTTCACCCAGGAAGCAGGACTGCAGCGGGTTTGACAGTGTGGCTGTGACTGACTGTGAGGCCAGAATGGGCAGTGGTGCTACCTATTCCCTTGGCATTGTGAACTGAGCACCAGCTTTTCTGTACTCTCCAACTACACCAAATAATCTGTGTTTCCCTTTATTTGTCAGCAAAAGGTGGAGTTTGACCCAACGTCCTCGTATGCTGTGGAAGGTCTCAAACCAGACACGCTGTATAAGTTCCGTCTGGGTGCCCGCTCAGAGCTGGGGGTAGGAGTCTACACCCCCACGATCGAAGCCAGAACTGCCCAATCCAGTAAGTGTCTGACACTCTGCACTCCTGAAGACAAAGCAAAAGCAGTCCGGTTTCCATCTCCTGAGCACGGAGCAGCTCAGTGCCTCTACCCCTGTGGGCCTGCAGGGATGCCAGTGTGCAGTCTGCTAAAGGGTGGAATGGGGAAAGTCAGCTGGGGTTTTGGATCAGGGCTCTTTGGCAGAGGGGGTGCGCCCAAGTGGTAAGTTCTTTCTTCGTGTCCCTTTGATCATGCTGGTTTTTCCTAAGGGTAGATTCATAAAAACTGATGGAGGAGTGAAACAGGCTGGGAAATTGCTTTGGAGAGATTGATTTGAGTGGGCTTGTGCATCTCTATGAATTCACTCCCATGCAGACAAGCTGTCTGGACAGGCAGCATATGGGTGTTTGGCTCTAAATGTGACTGTCTCCAAACCGTTGGGTTTTCACCCCTTCGCTCCCCATTCCAGCTGCCTTGCTTCCACAGGAGGCCATCTCTGGTCCAAACACTTGATTGCAAGGTGAGGCATCCTTTGAGGCCAGATGTTCCCGTGGCTGTCAGGCAGATGGAGGAGTCAGTTTGAGAAGGTGGCCGTTTGCCCGGGTTGTGTGAGCAAGTGAGGCTGCTGCTTCTGGGACCACAGCTCTAGGGGAAACCAGAACAAGCTGCAGCCGAGTTAATAGAGAGGCTAGATAATGAGGTGACCCAGGCAATATCACTTTCATCCTTGCTCTGCCCTGTGTGATCACAGAGCAGGAGTTCGCATTGCTCTGATTGGCAGCTCAAAGTGCTGCGCATAAGCAGATTAGGGCTATCAAAGGGCCCTGCGATAAGCTCGTTTTCACTAACGATTTTTGGGCTTGCCATTATGCAAAGAGCATTAAAAGGGGGGAAAAAAGACATTTCCGTTAGCACCGTCTGTCTGGGATTTACTAGCTATGTGGGGTGAGCAGTTGGCAAAGGCAGCCAGCCTTCCCTGCAGGGAGGGCACCGGCATGCACAGCAGCTGAGAGCCTGAGATGGCCATTAGAAAGGAAGCTCAGGCAGGGAAGAGAAGCTCTGCTCACTACTGGAACGACCTTCTCTTTGAGGAAAACTCAGCTTCATTAACATATCAGTCACAGGGATTCCTTCACCTCGTTAAGTGAGCTAATGGTGTCTTAGTGCTGCACGATAGACAGGTATGAAAACAGAGAGAGGTTCAGATCATGCAGTTATAAATATTTGAACACTGAGAACAAATTCTGAGTGTGGGGATTTGTATATCCATTTCAGATAGCTTTTGTATTGATAGGCAAAGGATGAAAAAACTCTTCTGCCACTTAAATTAATTCCATCACTGGATGCTCTTATCCTTGAACACACTTAATCAGAGACAGCTCCATGCATAAATGAGTCCTTCAGAGTCTCACAACAGTCCAACTAAGAGAAGCCTTTGCTTTGTGGACTCTTCAAGGCAAACATCTTCCCGTGGCCTACTCCATATGCTGTCTGCTCACAGGGGATCTCATATGGGTACCTTTTTAGGTTGTTGCTTCTCTGGCCAGTGGAGCAGTAGCTGACTGGTTCTGACACTTGTTTAGTAAGAGATGTGTATGGGTTGAAAGAGATTTGGCCAAATGCCACTGGGATACCTTGCTCTGGCCAATGAAACCCTCCTTGAGGGACCTAAGAGCTCTTCTGTTTATCCAAGAAGTGACTGCTGGTCTTTTCTTGTGACATCTGCTCAGGAGTGGTAAGGATGCTTGTCCAGGAAGGCCAAAGGGATGCAGAGCCCTTTTGCACCCTTCCAGCAGCACAGCTCAGAAACCCATCTCCTGAGATGACGGGTGCCTTCAGGGCTGTCTTCCCTGCTGAGCTGCTTGCTTAGTTGCTGGGCACCCTGCAAAAAGTACAAGCAATGCTGCTTTGAGGGCCTGAGGATCATGGGGGAGTTTTTTAGGAGTCTGCAGAGCCTCAGGCAAGCAGTTTGATGCAGGAGAGGAGCGTCAGCTCTGTGCCCATCAGGACTCAGCATTAAAATGCTGTTCTCGCTTGAAATACGAAGGTGGGTCTTGAGGCTGCCTAGCTTAAGGTGTAGGTGGGCTGGATGGGTGCACAGGGCTGCTGGGAGCCAACGGGGGAGGCCGGTGTGAGCAGCCTGGAGGAAGCAGAGGTTTGCACAGTGTGTGTGTGGGTACATCTACATGTGTGGGTGCATGCTGGCCACCCAGTCTGCTCTTTGCTGGCCCCAGGAGGGACACTTCCACTCTTTGTGCATTTTAAGTTGATCCTGCTCATGTTACCAAGTTTTATTTTGCTTTCTTTAAGTGTTAATCTGCGTTTTTGCCTTGCACATCATGTGTGTGACTCTTACCCAGTCAACAGCCAAAGTCTGACTTGCCCACACTGCCAGCCAAAGCTGCTTTTGGAGAAGGAACTCGCTGCTGCATCCCAAAGGATGCTGTGGAAGCCCAAAGCCAGAGCAAGTCTTTTCTGTGAAGGGCCTCTCTGCAGACCATGTCAAATGAAAGGCTTGCCAAGCTCCTTATGTCTCACCTGTCACCTCTGAGGGATGCCACCAGGTGCTGTGTCTACCTTATGGCCTCCCTGAATTCACTCTTGATGTTGCTTTGGTGCTGTATCTTCCTACTCTTTCCCCTGCAACTTCTCTGCTGATTAACCGAAAGAGTGTGAGGATTCACTTTCTACCCCTGCTCCTTTCCGGTATGTCAGATGGCAGGGCTGATCCCACTCTGCTTCCCTCATGTAGGCAACTGTTTGCTTCCATGCCTTGCTCTGACTTCTCTGTCCTCCGGTGTAGCTCCCATAGCAGCAGCCTGATTCTGCTCAAGCATTGTCTCTTACAGTTCCATCACTGCCCACTCTCCCTCCGTCTTTCCTCTCCCCAGGCATCCCAGCCCAGTCACTGGGAATGGGCCTTTCTCCCTCAGCGCCGAAGTGGCCACTAAGAGCTACCTGCAGCCTGCCCCTGCCTCTGCAAGCAAATGGGCCTTGTTCCCAGCAAGCAGAGGTCCCCACTGGCATTGAGAGCTCCTGCCATCCCCAGCTTTCCCATATCTTCTCCCACTGCCAAAGTGTGTCCAGCAAAGCCAAGGCACAGTTGTTGGGTGCTTCAATTATCTGAGGTCCCTGCTACCATCTGGAGCAACGTGGGTTGTGTTTGCCTTTGTGCAGGCAGTGAGCAGGCAGGCTTGTCCCTGTGCCCCTCAAAGGCTGGCTCTGGTGCTCTGATGGCTTCAAGGACTGCAGCACAGGGAAAAGCACAGGTCTTTTTTCAGGTGTTTCTAGGTTTCTGAGTGCAGTGAAGAATGGAAGCAGCCTTTCACCTGCCATGGCAAAGTACATACCTTGTACTCCGTTATTGCTTGGCCAGACAGCTTCCTAGCCTTACAGCAACTGTGTGCGCTTTTTTGGTGATGGTGCCCTGCCCTCTCTGTTTAGGGCTCTTGCCTTCTGTGTAAGCGGAAGGATGCAATGTCTCCATTGTGCCTTCCCTGATGAGGTGGGCTCCCTTCTTTCTCCAGGCTTCCACCCTTGCCTTCTGTGCAAGCATGCTGTCTTCAGCATCCCTGGACAGTGAGGCCAAATGAGAGGGGGCTGCTGCTGCCATGAGTGGCCTCCCATGCTGCAGGGGCCCTGTTGCAACAGGACAGCAGTTCTGCAAAGCTGGAGAAGGAATGAAGCAGACAGGTGTCCTAGAGATGCTTTGCTTTGTCCAAGTCATCTCTCCTTTCCCGATCCCTCTCTTCCCCCCTAGGTTTGTTTCACTGTTCTTACCCAGCAGTGCTGTGTGGAGGAAACTTCTCATCCTCATGAGAATTGTCTACTGCACAGATCCCATTTCTCCCCCTGTGGCCAATTAACAGTGCTGGAGCTTAGAAGTTAATGCAAAC
The DNA here is from genome assembly GCA_013400555.1 of Jacana jacana. NCBI lineage: Eukaryota > Metazoa > Chordata > Aves > Charadriiformes > Jacanidae > Jacana > Jacana jacana. The sequence goes on from VZTM01032495.1 coordinate 546,186, forward strand.
TGCAGGTAGGTTTTTTTACCTGGAAGAGGGCAAGACCTCCTGTACAGCTCCGTAGTCCAGGAAGCTGCTGAGGCAGGTGACCAGTTTGGCAGGCATGAAGCAGTCAGTCCCAGGTACTAGGCACACATGCAGAGCAGTACAACCATGTTTCCACATGGCAACTGGCTCCTGCCTGGGTCAGCGTGCTGCCCACAGCTGACAGCTGTGATTTCAAACCCTGCCTAGACACACTTCCAGCCAACCCCAGTCACCTGCTTTCCCTACCCTCTTGTTTCCTCCACTTGTCTCGGAGCAGGTTTTTGCAAGCCTTCGTACAATCTGGTGTGTGAGCTTCCCCTTCTGCCACTCTTGCCTTCTGTAGCTTCCTACCTCTTCTGGTTTCCATCTGCTTCAGATCTTCACTGAAAGCATCTTTCTTCTCCCTACCAGTCTCTCTCTCTCACCCCTCCCTTCCCTTACTGCCATTTGTTGTGTTTGGTAAAGTGAGCGTCCGGAACTGCTTTGGGAAGAGGTGTTCTCTGATGCAGAACAGCACTTCTGTCTCCATGCTGTTCATCAGGCTTTCAAATACAAATTGCCCCTAGTGTCATCTTTGATGATCTGTGAGGAAGGCAGGCGGTTGTCCTGGAGGCTACTGGCTAAATTTCCATGTGTATTTTCTGTGCTCAGTTGGCTGGGTAAAAGTTCCCTGTGCATTTTGGTTTGTCCTTCCACTCATTTCCCTTCATCTCCCCACTTCATTTGTTTATCCCCAGCCCCCTCCGCCCCACCCCAAGAAGTCGAGTGTGTAAGCACCAGCTCCACCACCATCCGGGTAAGTTGGGTGCCACCACCTGCCCAGAGCCGCAATGGGGTCATCACCCAGTACTCCATTGCGTACCAGGCAGTGGAAGGAGATGACAACACCAAGCATATAGTGGATGGCATTGGACGGGAGCACTCCAGCTGGGAGATCAAGGACCTGGAGAAATGGACCGAGTACAAGGTGTGGGTAAGGGCTCACACCGATGTGGGGCCAGGACCGGAGAGCATCCCTGTGCATGTGCGCACAGATGAGGATGGTAGGTGTGACTGAACAGCTTCTTCATCTACCACCTCGGGGTAACCAGGACTCTCCTAGCTGAGTTGCTGGAAAATGGGGGAAAAGAGTGGGGATATTGGCCTGGGAGCGCTTTTCAAGCAGAACCGGAGGCTGTCAGGAGCAGTGCTTTCATCAGCTGCTCCTGGGAGTGGGTCTCCATGGCTGCCCTGAAGTGAGGTAGGGGAATTGCTCTGCTGCCCCTTGTTCTGTTACAATGGTTGCCTCCAGGCTATGGATCAGATGTCCTGGCGTGGTCCCAGAGGGGTCCTATGTTTCAGCAGTGCTTCCTGCATGGGTGAGGAGGCCTTAGGCTGCTTTGCCATTCTGGCTTTCTAGTGTTTGGTGGTGGTGGTTTCCATTTTACTGAAGGTAACGTGAGTTCTCCCAGCCAAAGGCTTCTCTCACACTGCGAGACCAGGACTTAAAGTTTACTTATTGACCTGAAATCCAGCAAACTAAAGAAGGGAAAAGAAATCCATTTGAAACTTGTAGATATTGCAGGAAAGCTGCTTCCTGCCCTGGCTTCCAGGCAAGCCACAGCTTATATAAATCTGCTCTTCCGCTCAAGAGTCAGAATATCGCATGTACAGAACACTTTACTGGATACGACAGCTTTAAAGAGAAATTGCTTTGTATTAGCAGGGCTGTCAGTTATGTCATCATGACTTAAGCCATTTCCTTTGAAAGTGCCAGAGCTCAGGGTGACAGTAGGAGCTTTCCATGGCTTCATGCTGACCCCAGAAGCTGCAGATTTAATGGGAGAAGAAAGAGCTGCAGCGTCCAGGCAAAGAAAGGATGATCTCTACATTGCCCAGTCAGTGTAGCAAATTGAAACCAGACATGTTACAGTTTCCCTAAATGGGCTGCCACTGTCCCCCACGTCTCCGTGGCTCTGGAAGTGGCGTCTGGGAATGCTTGCTGACTGCATTCCTGGGCTGGCAAACACATCTGTGTTTGTCCTGCTGCCTGTATTGTTTGCTTCAGTTCTCATTCAGCAGAGTTGTTTGTAGCCCAGGGGAAGCTGCTACCCCAGAAATGTCGCAACACGCTCTCTCAGTTAGTTTTTGGGCACCGTGGTTGGACATTCCAGCTTAGCTGTCAAGAGTGATTTCATATCCCTCTGACATGCTGATGCTCAATAGGTACTCATGGTGAAGGAATGAGAAATGCTGAACTGTGATCTGAAAACAAATTGAACTTTCCCTGTTTGGGTCTCAGATGCAGCATACACTTCCCTTAACGAGGTAGGATAGCGTTCCTCCAAACACTGGGATCTGCTCACATTCACATCTTTTCCTGTCCCTGCGACATCCCCGTATCACGTCCTGCCAAGGCCTCCTGCCTTCTCTTGCCAGCAGAGCTAGACACACAGGTTCTGTCTGGTTCTCGGGGAGTACCTTGTTTTTCGCTTGGACTCCCAACTGTGTGTGTGGGCAGGTGTCTTGCTAGGGCAGGAGAGCCTGGTGGCTTGTGGGAGGTCACTGCACGAAGTGAATTGGGGCTTACAGCGTAGGCTGCTCCAGCCAGAAGGTGGTAACTGTTCAAGCACAGCTCCTTCCATTCCCATACCTGGAGCTGGTCTTATGGTGCTAAAATGCTCCTTTACTCCTTGCTCTATTTTATTTAATTATCTACAATTAAGAAGGACATCTGGGGAAAATAATGAATTGCCCTGCGGCTTAAAAACTGTGCTTACCTGCTGGGTAGCTGTTTCTGCCCATCTCGTTGGTTGAAGTAGCAGTACTCATTATGTCTGCTTGTCAGCTATCCATCCCTAATTATCTAATACTGATTATTTCTTGCTGTATAGAGAATTGGGACATACGAGGTTCCAGACCCCTGGATTTTCCTAGGCAGTGGAGGGTAGAAGGGCTCCTGCAGTAGAGGTACTAGGAAGGAACTCAGGTTCTTCACTTGGGTACCAGACGCTCACGTAGCAGCAGTATCCTCCACAGAGAATGCACTCCTCTGCTCCCAGTTGCTTCAGACGGAAGGAGCTTTCCAGGAGCAACTGAGAGGCTAATTTTTTAGCATTGACATTTTTGTCACAGTCAATGCAGGAGCAAAAAGTAATAAGGAGGTAATTTTTCCAAATGGTAAATAGGGTATAAATACATTTTTAAACTGGCCTCACCTTACAAGAAAATTGATATTTTCTGGGCAGTGTAATTTTTCATTTTATTATCAAAAAGCATTCAGCTAGCCGTGCATGAAATACAGTCCCCAGAGCTGTCACAATCCCCACGGGCCCCTTTATCTGGCTGAGTTCAGTGACTGCTGTCTTTGAGCTCTGGGTTATTGTTTTAGGATGGTGCTTTTCCCCCTCATTAACCTCTTGCTGTCACAGGGGAAGAGCATGTGTGCTCTCTGGCTGCTGGCAGGTACCAGGGCTCCCCACAAGGCAGCCTCAGCACCCAGTTGTCCTACCTGGGACTGTTGGACTGTGTTTAGATGAGTGCAGAGGGATCTGAGAGGAGGTGGCGTGACAGGCAGGATGCAAAGAAGGCTTCAGAACACCCGACTGTGCCGCAGGGCACCCTAAGCTGCAGGTGGTTATCATATTCTTCATATTCTGCTATATTCCTGTATTCTTCCTTGCTCCCCCACTGCTGGAGACGAGAGTGGGATAGATGGATCTGGGGTCTGATCCAGCACAGTAGCTTTTCTTAGGGGTGCTCCTGCCTATCACAGTCATGCTCTTTCCTACTGAGAGTTGCAAAAATGCTTGGATGCGGGAAAAGGGTCAGGGGTACGATCACACTGGAATACAGCAGTGTGACCTCCTGGGCAGGCACAAGGAGCTTGTCCCAGCAGCACTGGGAGGTGGAGGGAAAGTAGCAAAGGAGTGAGAGGTAGCTGACAGCGGTTGTGTGGTACCTGCTAACTGTCCGTCCCGTGTGTGTTACAGTGCCCAGTGCCCCACCACGAAAGGTGGAAGTAGAGTCTGTGAATTCAACTGCCATCCGGGTGAGCTGGAAGCTGCCCATCTCCAACAAGCAGCACGGGCAGATCCGTGGGTACCAGGTTACTTACGTCAAGCTGGAAAACAACGAGCCCCGAGGGCAGCCAGTGATCAAGGACGTCATGCTGTCAGAAGCACAGGTACAGTGTGGGGAACATGGGCTGGTGGGCATGGTACCTTCCCTCTTCACAGAGGGGCCAGGCTGGCTGGATCCAAGTATTTCTTGGACTGCTCTTGCCACTCCAGAGCGTGGGACTCAGCCCTGCCTGAATAAGGCGAACAGTTTGTCCCTAAACTGTGGCTTACAAGCGGGTAAAAGGATTGGTCAGGAAAGGATTGATGCAGGAAAGGTGATGTATTGGATGATGCTCCTCTCTTACCCTTTCTGACGTGTACCTCTCTCTGCCTGCCCTATCTTGTGCAGACTCCAGCTGGAGCAAATTACATTTTGTCAGTCAGGTTATAAACTGTCAGAGAGTTTTAAATAATCTGCTGCTTTCGTGCTGTTGACTGATAAGGCCAAAGCTTCTCAGCAGAGTCCTCCAGGGTACTCCCTGCCTGTGGGGCGGGGGGTAGCTCTGCCCCGTTGACTGGGCACAGCGTGCCAGGAAGGGCAGCCCTTCTCTGGCTCAGCAAAGCCTCCCTTCCCTCCTGCTTTTGCAAGGCAGGGACTTGACCTTGCATTGCCTCCTGAAACCAAACTGTAGGTGAAGCCAACTGACTCTGAGAAAGGCTGGAGGGGGAAGAGTGAGGTGCAGGCCTACATCACCTGTAATGACTTTGCCCTCTGCAATCCCCGTACAACAATCTGCTTATATTTGTGCAATCTCTTGGATACCTCCCCTGGGTTGGGAGCTGAGGTCCTGTTCCCACACAGTGCTCCAGGTGTGGTTATGAGCTCTGCTCAGCCCAGCAATGCATAGTCACCTCTTTCCCAGGGTCCAGGGAAGTTTTTGATGCCCTGTCTGTGATGAAATACAACTCTTCTTTGGAGCAAGGGTCCTTCGTCCTGGATGACCCATGCTGTTCTCAACAAAGATAATCGTATAAATGAAGTACAGGATCTGCTGCTGTTGGAAGCGACGAGTAATCGATTCAGAGCTGGCTTGCTTGAATGATGCCCAATATAAATACTGGAGAGCTGCAACGATTAATTGATCTGTCTCCTGAACGCAGCTGTGAATCATTTATACGTTTGTCAGTGGGGAGTGCAGCGCACAGAGGCGGCTTTACTCCCCATTCATAGTCTGAAGGATAAAACTCAGTAATAATGGGGATGGGGAAAATTTTAAAGAGAGAAGATGCTTTGAGGGTCCTTGTAGTGTTGTCTGGGGCACGCTTCTGTTCATGTTTCAGATGTTGCTTTATTTTAATCACTAAAAAAGCTGCTCACTGCCCTTTACTTATTCCAGGAGGATATAATCTTCTGTGTTGTTTGAACAATTGATGCTGTGCTGTTCAACTGGAGTTTGGAGTTAATGGGTTGGTCCCAAGTGTAGGTGGGCGAAGTTGGCAATGTTGTTCTTGTTGGTGTTTTCAAATATTTTATGCTTGCCCAGCCAGTTCTGCTTTCACTCCTTACTCATACATTTCAGAGAGAGAAACCCCATGCTAATGTGCAAGAATGAGGATGCCAGAGCGAGAAACTTTTCAAGGAGTGCTGGATTTTGCATTATTTTGAATGTGTGCATCAAGGAGGCAAGTTGCTTGAAGTTTCCTGGCCTGTCAGACCACTTACCAGTTTTTCGTATTCGGTGTATTTATGTGGGAAAGTTCTTGATTGCTGTGAAACATCTTTCTGGTGTATATGGTGCTGAATTCATCCACTGTAATTTTTGGATGGAAGCGAAGGCCAAAAGATAGTTGCAGAGAAGTGACTCCTCTGAAGGAGTCATGCCACTGTTGGCATAAACTAATGATGACCCTGCAGGGAAGAGGTTTCACTGACTTGGCAGAAGAGATCTGTATTTCCCGAAAGAGTGAGAAGCCAAGCATGACCTGTACTTCTGATGAAATACATCTGCTCCAGAAGCTGAAGAACCCTGTAAGAGCTGCCATCTTTCAGTACAGCAGTGTGTGCCTTTGCAAACAGTCAGATCAAACTTTAATGAGTAGTCTTGGAAGAGTGGAAGAATTATTTTCTATGGAAGAAAACAAAAAGATTCTCTGGAACGCCTGTCCCTGAAGGTCACAGACACAGATGAAGATGGCCAGAATATAGCTACAGTTCAGTACTCATAAGCATGTATACCAGTGCACAAGGAAGAAATTAAACTGGTTGAAAATCTGAGATCAGAGAAGAAATTCTCTAGATATGTAGACACAGCCCCTCCTCCTGCCTAGCCAGGCTGTCTTCTGATTTTGAGTAGGTATGTAGCACATAATCTGCTTCCTGCAGATGGTATGAAGACACTGGTATTAAAGCTGACTCATGACTTTTCCTGATTGAAGATGAGAAATACAGAGAGAGTAAACGAAGATGAAAGGAAAAGGAAAGGCAATGGAGATGTTAGCTATGCAGATAATATAGATTCTGAGTTTTCAAAACCATTTGAGTGGAAAGGACTGAAACATCAGCAGAGAAGCAGAGGCCCTGGTGCCAGAGACCACATTTTGTTTTACAGTCTGCCTAGGGAGAGTAGTCAGTTGTTAGGAAGGTTCTGCCATGGAGCTGAGGCATCTCCCTCCCATTTGTGGCTGTGCCTGTGACTGATTACCTCCATCAGACTTCTCTGTGCCTTCCAGTCTGAGCTCTCACCTCCTACTGACAGACTGATGGACAAGCAAACGTGACCATGCCCTGTGGAGGAGTACCCAGGGAGAGTGTGTGTAGTGCCGCAGAGCTGGGTCGTATCCCCACACCACCTCTGGCATAGGCCCTCCACATCGTGGTTCAGCCAGTCCCATGGTGGGTGATGGCAGAAGATTTGTTTCTGTGCCCTGGGTTATGTGCACAATGCATCCAAGCACCAAGAGATTGCCTTAGAAAGGAGCAGGGGCACCAGTTCAGGGTCTCGGCTGCATTCCCTTGCTCTCATATGAGTCCTCACCGGCTTGAGGAGGTGAGGGATAGCAGGGCCACGGGGCACAAGCGTTAGGTTCTTCAGACAAGGGCAGGGCCCCACCTGCTTTCCTTGGTCTCCAATCCTTGGGCAGCTGCAATATGCCAGGAGGACCAGAGGACCAGAGGAACACAGATCTTTCTGTTTGGATTCCTGTACAGGCATGACTCTTGATTGCTCTTTCCAAGACAGGTAGCGAGACCCTTCATGAATCTACCTGTTGATCCATTGTGTGCTGCTCCCAGCCTGTTTGTCCTCAGCCCAGAATGGGGAGGGGAGACTTTCTTCCTATGCCTTAGTGTGGCCTTGACAACTGCTCCTGCCCTCGACTGTGCAGCAATTTGCCAGAGAGCCTGCTGCCTGCATCACTCTGGGGATACGGCATGGACATTAGCCTGGCTGCTCACAGCCCTCTGCAGATCCAGCCTGCCCAGAGAGCTTTGCAGTGCTTCTTCTGCTGGGGGCTGGCTGGGTACAAGGAGGTCAGGCTTTGTGGAGGAGAGACTCCTGACACCTCTTCCTCCTGCTCTGCAAACAGTCATGCCAGGGGAGAGGTGTGTTGCCCACAAGACAAGCTGCAGGCTCATAGGAAGATTGTGTGGTCTTTGCATGCGGCACTTCTCCATCCAGTGTGCAGAGTGAGTGCACGTCCCACCAGCTTTCTCCAGAGGGGCAGGAAGAAGTAATGGCAGGCACTTCAAGCTGTTGGATTGAGATCAAAGGAGAAAGGGGAAGCAGAGACTTATATTCTTCCTGGGCAGTGCCCACCCCAGGCATAACACATTGGAATTTAGAGCCTCCCTCTTTCCCTGGGTGATAGCAAGGATTTTTATCTGAATCTACTTGGAACAACTCTTCAGACATGGGTGCTCATCTAGGTAAGAGTTTGGCATAGAGATGAGTTGTACTCTGCTTCATAAGTGGAACAAAACTCAAAGGCATCATCTAGGAGGCATTTCAGCAAAGGACAAAGGTGAAGTTCTGGAGCCCTCAGACCCCTCCGCATCCTGCAAGCTGAGCACTCGCGTTTACATCTGGAGTTCCACTGTTGTGCCACAGTCACTGAAGCAGAGAGGAGAAGGACCACCATATCCATTTCCCATAGCTGGGGGGCTATCTAGGCAGGCTTGAGTCTGTCTTTTTGCAAGAGCCACGGTCAGGGAAAACAGCCGTTCCCTGGTGAGACATGACTTTGCTGTGTGGTGTTGAAGTGTAAAATGAAACGTTAAGGCATTGCAGCTGCCATAAATACACACTGTTAGCTTCAGCACTTCCCTGAGCCATCCTGCCTCGCGCACACAGCACTGTCTTGAGTTCTTTTTATGACAGCTCCTGGGCTTTCAGATCAATTTGTCTTACTGACCAACCTGAAACAGTTAAGAAGCAATTGAGCTAGTTTAAGGAAGAAAACATTTTCATCTGCAGATTATGTTTTACAATGAAACTGAATTTATTCCAGAGTATTTATGCAGGCCTGGATTTTCCTTGTTCTTCCTCCAGCACAGATCTCAAGGTGTTTCTTTGCACTCTGATCTGATGCAAAATTAAAGTCTGCTGAAAACATAAGAGCAAACAGAGTTTGAACATTAAATGCTTGGTCTAACATCCTAGTGGGTGGTAAACTCCCTGCTGTGGTGTGAGACGCTGTGAGATGCAGTAGCCTTCTGATCCTGGGTCTGCTCCACTGTTCATTCCAGTGGGGTGTATCATCTTCTGCTCCTGCAGTTCCATGGAGGTGGGTTGGGGTGTTACCATCTGCTTGGCCTGCATCCCCCAGGGACATGGTCTTGGAACACAAGTGTACTTCTGGGAGAAAGAGCTACTAGGACTTGTATCCTTCCTGTAGCAAGACTTTTGCCAAGTTTTACATCAGCAGGGCAGAGTGTGTGGCTGTTGAACATGGTGTGAGCTGGCTGGCGTAGGTAGAACATCAACAGCAATGACCTGGGTTGAGCTGAGCATGCAACACTGGAAATAACACCAGGATGTGTGTGGAAAGAGGGCCTTTAGTGACCATAATACTTAGTGAGAGCCTTCACTTTAGAGGAAGTCTTTAGGGACAGCTTGACCTCTTCACAGAAATTAAATTTTAAGATGGTTTAGGGGGGTAATTCTGCTGCAGTCTCATGGCATCAAATGACTGAACTATAATAAATTCTTAGGGGAAGGTTTCTCCAATAAATTCTTCCTGAATTTAGAGAATAAAATAACTAATATTTTGAAGGTATGCCATGTATATTACTGCTGAGGGATGTACTTTGCCACTGTGGTAGGCTGCAGCCTGTGGAAGCCATCACAAACAGCTGGAGTACAAAAGGCAGCTTGTGGCTTAAATGCCGTTTAGTACTTCTGCCACACTTGCAGGTTCCCAAGTACTTCAGCAGTGTTAGCTGGGCTTCCAGATGTCCCGAGGAAGTCAGTATCTGAGCACCGTTTCACAGCTGGCAGCTCGGGCTCAGAAGCAAGGCTTGCCAAGGCTCACACTGTGAGTCAGGGGCAATAATGCCTATCTTCCACTTTCATCTCTGTGCTTGAACCCATCAACCGGTGCTTCCTCCGGGCAGATTTAGTAACCTGAGATGTAACGCATCACCTTGGCTGAGAGATCTCTGCTGTGATCTCTGCACACCTTCCTTTGGTGCATCAACCACAAAGAACAGTGCTACAGGCATGCGTGGCAGCAGCCAAGGTCTGCTAAGTCTCACCACCCCAGTGTAGCTTTGATGGCTTAGAACCCCAAATCCAGCCAGAAACCTGTGTGTGTTCCCTCTTCAGAGCCCTGATTGAGCTGTAATGGCTGGGAATTCACATGAGCTTTTGCTGGGAAATGGTTTGTGTAGAAGTCTTACCTGCAGGGCTGCTCTTGCCAGATGAGTGTTTGCCATTTGGTGTTGCATAATTGGGAGTAGGAAGCTGTTTCCTCAAGTACATGCACCAGTTTGAGCCTCGCTCCAAGCCACGCAGCACCGGTGGAGAGGAGCAGCTTAGTGTGGAGCTCCGTGTAAGATCTTGGCCTCTCTTGCATTGCTTACAAGAGGGGGCACTTCTCAGTTTTCTGAGGTCCCCAGAGCACTTTCTTGTGAATGACATAGAAAGGAGAAGCTCTGTAAATGTTGTGTTGGTGCTTCCCTGCAGACCATGCCCTCTGAGTCATGTCTGTTGGAGTCTTTGTTTCTCAACAAGAGATGGTGGCTGGGGGATCGCTAGGACAAAAACTGGAGATTAGGCCACAGAACTGTTGTGAGTGACTCGGGCAGCAGTCAGGCCCAGAGCCTTGTTGAAAAAAGCTCCCCCTTCTTGCTTCTGCTTGTGGAAGAGGCAGAAAAGTGCAAACAAAGCCAGAAGGGGAGGGAAAGGACTGAAAAGTTAGGAAGCGGTGACCTCTCCATCCATGTGAGAAGGAAGCTCTTTGCCCCTTTGTGTGAATGATCTGAGACCTACTGCATAGGCTAGTGGCATGTAGAAAATTGCTCTATGCCATTTCCTCCCTTGGCACAGCCTGTGCCAAGTGGCCCTCTGTGTATAAGTGTTGTAATCCCCCCAACCCAGTCCTGCTAACCCCTGGCTGTTGTCGTCGTCATCCCCTTCCTACACGTTGCCCCTTAAAATTCCGTGTCTCCATTTTCTCTCCTCCTTCCTTTCTCCCCCATCAGTGGAGAGCTGAGGACTCCGTCGACCATGTAAGTACCACTTGTGTGTATTCCAGGTTGGAAAAGAGGGGTTTGGTAAATCGATTTGTGAATTTTGTAGACACAGTGCTGTCAAAACATCCCTTTCACTCCTTTAATGAGGCTGGAGAGTTACATTGCGAAACCTTCCACAAGCAGCAAATCCAGAGAAAATTGGCATTTAGATTGCTACTAAATGCAGAAAAGCAATTGACATTTCCTATAATCTGTATTTCCAGCTTGTTGCAGTGCAGTTTTAGGCAGGCTCAAGTGATCGACTCAGGAGGTGCATCCTACTTGCTGCAGTAGTTGGCCCACCGAGTTACACGGTGAAATTAGATATATAATCTTGAAACCACATTGATCGTAGTCATGAAAAATAACCTACATTCTCAACCGTGACCTTTGGCTGAAACACAGATAGTAATAAGAAAACAATCACATTTAAACAGTTAAATCCCATTTTTCCCACGTAATTTTGAAATATAAATTTGGAGGAACAAACTAGAAAATGACCTCTTTAGAGTCAGCAATTCAATTACGTGCCCTACTGTGAGCTTCCCCGGCACGGTGCGTTTCTCCTCCTGCTTCACAGGGAGGATTCCCGCTCAGAGTGGCTTTGGATGACAGCACTGTGTTTACATTATGCAATCAGACCTTCTTTCATCCATCCCTCGTCTCTCTCCCCTCCTCCCAGCTTGCTTGCTTTGCTCCCGGTGGCATGCTTTTGCGTGAGAATTTCTCTTTGCATGGATTTGGGAGGAGTGAATTCTCTTGGGATGTTCAGAGTCTGCAGGTTTTGTGTGAGTGCTTCCCCCGCGGGTCCATTGGCACCCATCGGACTGTGCGTCCACTCACCCGCACACACGATCTGCTGCAGGGGCGGAGTTGGGGTTGGACTCTGGTTCACACGGTGATTTTGGCGGGGTTCTTGTTGGTGCTTGTTGATTTTTCTCTGGGCTGGCTGGTTCCGCGATGGTAACACGGTGATTTTGATGAGTAAGCCTGGGCAGGTAACCTGAACCAGCAGCACTGACTGGAAATCAGTGGGTTTAATAGTGTGGGTGTTACTGTGAATGAGTGATGGGAGACTGGCTGTGCTCTGAAAGCAACCACAGACGCCCCTTGTTCCCCCAAAGCTGGCAGAGATCCCCCAGGCAGATATTGGACCCCTGGAGCAGCCTCTAACAGTGCTCATACTGCCCGTCTTCAGTGACTTGAGCTTAACCCTCTCCATCTCTGCTCTTCTTGTCTGAAAGGGTAAATAACCAACTCAGAGCCTCTACCTCCTTCCCAAAAACTTCCCCAGCTCCCTGTCCAGCCCAGTCGTCCTTTGCTTCCTGACCTGGTTACTGCTAATGGCCCCGGTCCCTTTCACAGCACCCACAGATGAACGCAGTTCAAAGGTACCTGCCCTGAGCTCACAGAGAGCTGCTGGGAGCTGCCGAGCTCGACGTGCTTGTTCATCTGCAGGCTAGGCCAGCCAGGCTTGGCACAAGTCATGTTGCCGCTGGAGGCCAGGAGGGAGGAGCAATGCTCTTTGATCTCAAATTGAAGTGTGTGGAGCCATGCCTTCCTCCTGCCCAGAAGAAGCCAGAGCTTGCAAGGGTGCTAGCACCCTGCCGAGTCTGCCCTCCTCCAGACCTCCCACAGCGCAGGGTTTTCCCTCCAGGTCCTGCCAACGCCTTGCGCTGACCCCATCCCATGCCTGCAATGTAGTGCCAGGGATGCTGTAGCACTGCAGGTGTGCCTTGCCCGGGGCCCCCTGCCTGGTGTGGCTGTGCCACTGCCTGCATTGCCTCCTGTGCTCCCTGCGGCTCTGCTGCAAGAGACAACTTTAAAAATCCCCAAATTAGCCCTCAAGAGGTTTCAGCAGCCAGCTGAGCTGGCTTTTGCTCTGGTTCACAGCTCCACAGTCCTTTTACTCTCAGGCTTGTTGTGGCAGAGTGGCTCTGGCTTCGAACAAGATCATCTCTGGAGCAGATCTCCCTCTTGGCAGAGGCCATGGGAGTGTGCCACCACTGACACAGGTTGCTGATGGGACCCTAGGACAACCAAATGTCAGGGGCAGGGGTTGAAGAAGGGCAGGTGAGCGTTGGAGTGGCAGCAATCATTGTTTTTTGGCTCTGTGTGAGACGTGTGTGCTTGGGTGCAGTCTACAAGTGTGAGCCAGCAAGTGTGTTGGTGTGTTGCTGTGGGAGACGCTGGCTTCAATGCCCTCCTTTTGCTCACTCCACTAACAAGTATTTGCTCTTCTCATTTGCCTCTTCTCCACCTCATGGATGCGCTCCCAGGAGACGGTCATTGGAGGCCTGCTACCGGAAACCACCTACTCAGTCACAGTCGCTGCCTACACCACCAAAGGAGATGGTGCCCGCAGCAAGCCAAAAGTCATCACCACCACAGGGGCAGGTGAGTGTGGGCAGCAGATACTACAGCCTTGTAGGGGTGGTGGTAGAACCTCCCAAGAGGTGCATGGGGAGGATGGCTGAGGCACCCGTGCAGGAGGAAGCAAGGGCTGGAGACACTGCAGAGGTACACACTCTTGTGATCTCCAGCCCTTCCTTACAGACTTTGCCACTGGATCACCTGAGCCAAATGCAGCAAACAGATGGACAGACACTGACGGGCCCATTAGAGAGCAATGAAACTCATGGGTCTGAGCTCATCTGCGTAGTCCAGAGACCTGGGAAGAGGAAGCCTGAAAGTCCAGGCCCTCCCTCAGCTTTGGAGTCATGGCCTATTCTTGCGTTGTTCCCATAGGCAAGTGCTATTCCTTGCTTCCTGAGGTGACTACCATGCCACCAGGGATGGCCCCTGGCACAGAGGGCTCCTCAGAGGTGCTTCTCAGCTCCCCTCCAGCCATTGCTACAGCTGCCTCCCCGGGTTTACATAGCTGAGCCCAGCTGCTCCTAGAGCCGTGGTAAAATCTGGAATCTAATAAGCCCTGTCATAGGAGTGCTGCGGATGCAACTTCTAGATCCTGGTGATCCCAGCCAGTTTGGTTCTACTGTCTCAGTAGAGACTTGTACCCAGTGCCTAGTGCAACACAGGAGCCTCAGCCTGGAGCCGGGGCACCCAGGAGTTCATCAGGTGCTTTCCTTTGGATGCAGTCAAGCTTGCCTTTGTTGGTGGCACCAACTAGTTGACATTGTCTTGTCCTCGATTTCCACTCAGTAGACCTGTCCTACAACTGATAAATCCTGCTGCTTCCTCACACCAGCTGCAGGAACAGTATTTACCACTTGTTATGGGCATGCAGCTTATGCAAACAGAGCATTTGTTCCCGGTGCTTTTAAACACGGAACAGCTTGCCATCTCTTTCGTGCTGCATATGGGGAGCTCCAGAGGTAGTTTCCACTGTCACAATCTCGAATGCTGTCTCCCTTGTGCCTTGCCATGATGTATGCTCTGTTCATCAAATTGCTACAGCTGTCCTATAAAGAGGAAAAGCTTCCTAAACATCCCAGTGTTGCACTGTGAACCGCAGTGGGTCTTCCCATGTTATGATGCACATTTAAAGTTAATATTTGGAACCAGCTTTGAAAATAATGTGTCCCTTAATACTAGCTGCTGTTAGACATTGTATTATGAGTGCAAGGAGGATGGCGCTGGCAGTGGATATGCAGTTGTATGTCTTAAATACCTCCAAAACCACCCCCAGAGCTGCCTTTGTTACAGGCTCATCTGCAGGCTTGACCTCAAAGGGGAGTGTTGGTATCGCCCTCTGATGGCAAAATCGGGGCATAATTCTGTCAAACACAAGTTTCTCTTCTGCTCATCTGTGGGCTCATACATTTCCAAACTGTGCAAGGACATTTAACTGGGTTTGGCTACAATCCCATTTTCGTTTTCATATCAGTGGGCCCATCCCTTTCATTCTGAGCATCTTCCCTATCAGTTGATTTGTTTACAAATCTGAGCTGATGTGAAGTGAAGACACATCCTCTTTTTTAACTGAAGGAGATCAAGGTATTAAACCACCAATTTAAAGCCATCAGTTCCTAACCAGTGACGGCAACACCCCTTGACTTGTGCAGCATAAGCAAAAATCCTGTGGAACGCTTGTGTTCACCTCTCCCATCGACACTGACATCACGAATCTGCTCATCAGCTAAACCAAAATGTATTCTGATGGCAAACAGCCCGCCCAGCTCTGCTCGCTGCCTCTGCAGATGGTAGAACTGCAAGGTTTCAGGATGAAATTTGTCTGCCTCCAGACAGATCAGGGCGCTGGACTCGGGCTTCTTGTGTCTGTTGTGGTCCAGTGCACCGGGGCCAGCGTGGCCTCGTGCTATGCACTAGCTGGAGTGTCTGAAGACAACTGATTGGGAGGACGGGATTCAGATCTTCTCTGAGATAAATATGATGCTTTGAGGTACCTTAAACCTTTCCTGTAAAAGGGGATGAATTTTGGGGCTGGATATGGCTGGATTTATTCCCTGTTTAGATGGCAGCACATGGGAAAATGCCAGTCAGGAGATGACTGGGTCCAGCTTCCCTCGTCACTGGATTAGGGTCAGTCTGCCTCTATCCATGTGAATTGTCTGTCGTCCTCTTCACTCTGTTGTCTGAACTTTCCCACTTTCCTCAATCCTCACGGACTGAGCAGCACAGAAGCGGTCCTTCCTTCCCCTGCTCCCAGGCTATAGATGGTCATTGTGTGTTTATGTTGCAGTCCCGGGGAAGCCCACCATGATGATTAGCACGACAGCCATGAACACAGCCCTCATCCAGTGGCACCCACCCAAGGAGATGGTAGGGGAGCTGCTGGGTTACCGGCTGCAGTACAGACGTCTTGATGAGGAAAAAATGAACACGATAGACTTCGGGAGGAGAGACCATCACTACACCGTGACCAATCTGCACAAGGGGGCCACGTACCTCTTCAAATTGTCTGCCAAGAACAGAGCTGGCCCAGGAGAGGAGTTTGAGAAGGAGATCACTACTGCAGAAGATGTGCCAAGCGGCTTCCCGCAGAACCTGCGTGTGGTGGGTCTCACTACTTCCACCACAGAAGTTGCATGGGACCCCCCGGTCTTGGCAGAAAGAAATGGCAAGATCACCAACTACACAGTGGTATACAGGGACATAAATAGCCAGCAGGACCTGGTTAACACCACCAAGGACACAAGTATCACTTTGACGAACTTGAAGCCTGATACTACTTACGACATCAAAGTGAGAGCCCACACCAATAAAGGGGCTGGGCCGCTCAGCCCCAGCATCCAGTCCCGGACCATGCCTGTTGAGCAAGGTAAGTGCCCTTCTAACAAGCCCTAACAGCAAGCTCTGCCTCCAGGACAGGGACCTTTGCTTCGGTTCATGAGGCTACGCTCCCTTTTCCTCTGACTAATGAGATCAGGTACTGTGTGGCTCCCAAGTCTAAAACTAGCTCGGTGAGGTTCAACTAGCTCAACGAAGGTTTCCTTAAAGTTGCCATTTGAGGGGGGAAAAGGGTGTTGGTGGTAGCTTAATTGCCGTTGTCACTCCACAGGCTCCCTTTGCTGTTTTGTGTGTACATGAAAGGCTCTTGCTTGAACTGGAGCAAGCGGCTGGGTAGGATCATCTGCAGATCCAGCACCTGAGCACCACCACTCTTTGATTGCGGCAAAGGGCCAAGAGAGTGTGAGTGGAGGCAGGGGGAGAGGAAGGCTACAGTTCAGCCTTCATCCCTTCTGTGATGCTGGAAAAGTATAGTCAAAAACTGAAACTCCACTGGAGACTGGAGACTCGGTAAAAGGCTGCTGCTCTTTTCTCCTCATCTCTCACTTCTCTGTTGTAGCTGAACTCTTTGACCTCTGCTGCTGAGTTAGACAAAGAGAGACTTGGAGCCGAGCTGCAGCTGGCTCCCTCCTGACTTGGCCTTACAGTGCTCAAATATCTTGTTTTTCATTTCAGTGTTTGCTAAGAACTTCCGCGTCAATGCCGTCATGAAAACGTCTGTGTTGCTGAGCTGGGAAGTGCCTGACTCCTATAAATCTGCAGTGCCTTTTAAGGTAAGGGCGGGATGCAGAGGACAGGGAGCTCCGCCTGTGGCAGTGAGCAGAACAATGGAAAGCAACATCTTGACCCACCACATGATGTTTTCAGCCATTAGACAGGAGACAGCAGAGCAGGGGCACGTTTCGTGCTGGCCTGGGGTCTTGCAGAGCTCAGATCTCCAAGCTTAGGTTAGGTAGCTGCTCTTGCTTTTGAGCACCCACCTGTGAGCCGTGGCACACAGTAGAGCTCTGCTGCTTACTTTCCCTCTTCTCACCCTTCTTAGGCCAGAAGGTGTTGTAGTTTTGTTGGTTTCTTTCTATCTTAATCAGTTGTGGAATAGCCAGTGAACACTTGGCTTGCAGTGACAGGAGTCAATAATGTTGGGCTGAAGTACACCAACAGGAAGCACCAAGCAGTGAAGGCATGCCCTGGGCAGAGGCCTTCAGAGAATGGGGATGTCTCAGAGATCATAATACGTATTTCTGGCTTCTCACCATCCAGCTAGAAACAAGCTTAGGAACTTTTGCTAAGTGTACCCGCTCCTCCCTTGATAGTACCCCAGAATTACTTGCCTTTTCAAAGGAAAATGGAAACTGCTCCATCACACACTGATGCTTTTCCCCTGAGTGGCTGCAGCTGTGGTTCACGCATTCCCAATCAGTGCTTTAGTCCTCCATCAGCTTTCTCAAGCATCCTTTTTCGTGGTATCACTTGGCTGGGGCCTACCAGTCAGGCTGGCCTCTGCAGCTCTCTGACACTGGTTGTACAAGCTTGTCCTGATCCACGACTTGGGGCTGAAGAATGAAAAGTTATAAATACAATTTAACAGCAAGTGGTCACCAGGACAAGGTGGTCTGAAAACCAGCTAGTGAATCGAGCTAAGAATGAGTCTTTCTGTAACAGGTCCTGTCTCAAACTTCAGGATTGCTTTTATGAGGTACTTCAGAGAATCTGAGCAGATGCATGATCTCAAGGAGTGAAGGGGAGAAGCATCATCACCCTTCCAGAAGGTGTTACAGGTGTGAGCAGCACATGTGTCCGTGCAGAGGGAACTCTGCAGGCATAGCTGCCGCTCTCTTTTCTCCAGCCCAGTTCTGGACGTGGTCTCAGGCTGCAGACAGCACTGGTGACCCAATATCTTCCTGCTCTTGTCTGTCCGCCAGTGTGGATCCACTGTGGCTAAAAGACTAGCATGTGGTGGAAATTTCTGCAGATCTCACTGCAGTTTCTCTCCTTTGGGAAGCAAGACCAACGTGTCACATTGCCAAGGATAATCTTCTACCCAGTCTCCATGGCTATCTGCTGCCTCTGCAAAGGTAGCCTGGGTGGGAGCAGTGTGACTCCCCTTCCTCCTTGCACATGCACCTTTGCCGGAAGAGTAAATGCAAGGCTTGAACAAACTGTGGGGGATCCATGGCCAGGGGAATGAGGGGAAGGACTTGAACTGCATCCACATCAAAGTATGTTAGCACCACCCCTTCCTTGTTACTAACTCTCCTGGTTTAAATCCTGCAGCTGAATTACCATGATCAATAACGGGCACTTGTTAACATGCAGAGTTTAGCTGAAGCAGACAAGGCTTTTGTGAAGACTTTGTGGTATTCAAAGCTTTCCCAGATGTAGGGTGCATTAGGATCAGTGTTCAGACATCTGGCCTTAAGGAACTTCACAGAGCCCTGTTATATTGCGCTCTGCTGAAGAACAAGTCTGCTTCGTCTTGCCTTATTCTTGTGGCACAAAGCCCACATCTCTGTCTGGCAGTGCAGTGCTAGAAAAGGACAGTGTGACCTTTGGAGCATTACTACCACACACGGATGGTGGAGTGGTTGGAAGTAGCCAGGAGCCAAGGACATAATGCTGATGCCTCAGTCTCAGCCTCATAGTTGCGATTGCTTACGGAGAGCGTGACTCAGGGTCTGCCCCTGCTGCAGGTTAACCCTCAGATGACACAGGAGCAGATGGCAGTAGCCACTTGCCCACTGAAGAGCAGTCATGCAAATGAGAGTCTTACAAGGATATTTCTCTAATAGCATCTTCTTTCTATTAATATTCCCAGAATTGAAGACACACATGAGTCAAGGCCAGGAACTAAGAGGGTCAGCTCCAGGTTGTTGATTGTGCCACTCGAAAGAAGTCCTTAACCTTCAGGACTTTGTATTTTTATAAACAAGATTCACCTCTCTCCTCTAATTCAGGCACATGGGATGCTGAGGCCAGAGCCTAATACTATAACTAGCATAGCAGATAAATCTCCATGGGAACAATTAGTATTATCTACACTTGATAAACAGTCTCATGCTAAATCTATGTCCCAAAGGGTGTCATATTCTACTATAACAGATTTAATTAAAGTAGATATTGTTCTGACAATGAATAGTGAGGCACAGGCAGGACTGGTGGGTTTTTTTTTTTAATAGGGAATGAACTGAGACCTTAGGAATTTCCATTGCTACCAAATCAACAATGAAGGTCCAAGTTCTCTTTGGAGAATTTTCACAACTTCTTCTGGTCCAGCAGATAAATTCCTTGTAAAATGCTGATCAACAGTTGTGGTGGAGCAAAGGCACTATTCCTTTGCTCTTCCAGTGTGCTTGCAGAAAGCTGTTCTGGAGCTTTGGAAACTGCAAAATACCTCCAAATACCTGGGAAACTGCACTTTCCTGAGACACGTTCTTCAACTTAAAATCAAGATGGAGGATATATTGGTTAAAGGCAACATCACAAGGTATTTTGCAAATGGGGAGGAGCAGCACCTTTTGAAAATTATTATCATACAGGTCCAGAAATAACCCTAAGAATCCTGAGCAGCGCTTTCTCACAGAGTGTCCCATGGAATGTAGTAATTACTCCTGCCCACAAAAAACATAACCTTGTCTGCTTCTCCGTCGAGTTATTACCTTTCCCAGTGTGGCACGCTGTGTGTCTTTTCATCTTCTAGTTCAATACATTCTGTACTGCCTTGAAATCAAGCAGCAGACCTTCAGCAGTGACATTTGTACCCACCTAGCTTTGCAAATCTTCTCTTGTGGATAAGAGCAGCACAAATGACATTTTACAGCAATCCATGGGTTAGTCAGCAATGTTTGGCAGTTCAGAGCCCTTGGGCCAAATTTGCTGCTGACTTAAGTAGTTACCAGTGGGCCATGATGCAACCTCTAAATAGCATTCCTGCTTGAGCTCCCGGGCATCTTCAGCTGCACACAAATGACTGTTTCTGAGCCCTTACATTATTGTAGGTTTTGTGTGGAGGCCTTAGCTAATGGTGCATAGCATTTGAGAAGACAATGTGTTATGGCAGGTAAAGGAACATAGAACTGCTACTGCAACTGTGAAAAGGGAGGATGGTGGAGAGCGCTTCAGGAAAGCATTGCAAATGCCAATTTCACTCTCTTCGGGGACAAATTTCTGTGCGTGGCAGTAAAAAGCATCACCTGGTGTCAGGACTGAATCAGAAGCGTTTTCCTGGCCAATTCCAGTGCAGAATAAGCAGGGAAACTCTAAACAGAAGTGCTTGATCATCTCTTCTGCCTCCTCTTGCTCCAGGAGAAAAGCTATGTCCCCAGCAGATGCCTTATGTGCAGGCAGTTGGTGGGCGAGTGTCTTCCCTAGAGCATTCGCAGAAGCAGTTGGTGATACCTTTATGAGGGAAGAATTCATAACAAGAAATCTCATCTGAGAGGCACCAGAACTCTCTGTGGGCTTTGCATCCTTCCAGCATAGCTCTTAATGGTGGAAGTTTGGTTATGTTCGAGTCTGTGTTGGAGCACATGAAGTGAGGTCCCGCTGCTCCCCCAGGACACTCCCTGACTTACTGTCATCTGGAACATCTGCACCTGTACCATTGCATTATCATTGCAAGGAGTGGCACTGGGACAGACAGACAGCAGTAAAGCTGCTAAAATGACTTGAAGTGTGTCACTCCTGTCTTTATTGTGCCTGCTTCTGTGTCAGAGAAGGGTGAAACCTGCCAACCAATATCTGATATTGCAGCACTATAAGAAGCGTTTCTTCATTTTACCTTTTTCACTCACTTTAGCACCCATCTGATGTGCATGTCTTTGGAAAAAGGCATTAAAGCTCCAGCCATCCTACCTTTGACAGCCTTTCCTGCACATGGGACAGCCAGCAGGGGCTTTGTCACCGCAAACCTCTGTTGTTTTTGTACTTGGTACTTATTTTTGCAGTTCATCCCTGAAGATAGAAGCATGTCAACAAGTGAGACTGATTGCAGCTCCTCCTGCATTGCTGGCTTCTCACTGCTGCTCTGGTACCTGTTGGGAGTTACCTAGCAGCAAAAAAGCTGGGGCTTTTTTCCTATTCCAACCTTCATGCAAAGTGACCTGAAAAGGATTTGAGCCATGCTGTGGGTATCACTGTTTGGATAACACAAAAGCAGAACTTCAAATTCCAAGCCTAACCTGGTCCCTGTGCTCTGCCGTCCTTCAGATCTCTTTCCAGGGCTTCCCACCTCCTCCTCCCAGCTCCAGCGCTAAATATCAGAGCAGTGCTAATCAGCTGCCCTTGTCCCAGAGAGCTGGCAGCTTTCTGCCGCTTTCTGCCACCTGCTAAAAAGGTGACTTAGAAGGAAAGTTTGGTCCCTCCCTTGCTGCCTGTGTCAGCCTTAACGGTAGGCTCAGCTGGTGAAAGATCTGTTTTACTTCAAGTCATTTTTCTTCCACAGAGCTGTCTTCTCTCTCTCAAGGCCACTGTTGGAAAGAGCACATTTTACTGTGTGGGCTCTGCCTGTGGTGTGTAATAGCTGCCATGGTTTAACATGCTCCAACATTGCCAGTTTTTAGTATGCTATGTCTGCACTGCTAGCAGGACTCCAGCTCTCCCCTGCCACGCTGGATGGTCGCCCGGTGGAAGGAGACATGCTGGTTTATTGCAGCTGGGGCACAACCTCTGATCTCTCCAGTTCTCTGCACCCCATTTGTCTCTGTCTCCAGCAGCTGTCTTGAGTTTCTGGCTTTGCAGAGGCAGCACCCAGTGTTTCAGGGTGCAAGCGTTGTTCCAGCAAGACCAAAATCAAAGTTCCCAGGGCAGAGGGGCTGTTTGGTGCAGCTAATACAGCAGTGCCCGTGGCTGCTGTGCCTCGAGGGAGATGGGGTTCCTGCACATCTGCAACAGGGTGCTGAGAAAATGTCATGAGCTGAGGGACCGACAGGCCCAAGGGGAAGCTGTGCCTGAAGGCTGCCCGCTGCCCTGGGCCACCAATGTCCCTGCCCTACCCTGCCCAGCAGCCCCTCCCTGCAAGCACGGCAGGGAAAAGCAGCGCGCAGATCTCCTGCCCACGGCTGGTGCGGCATCAGCATCTGTTGTCATGGCAACAGGGTGTCACACCTGCAGAGCCACTGTTTCGGGTACCAATTTGTGAGCCCTGTGTGGGATTTGTCAGATCATTGGTGAGGCGTGTAACCCTCTCCTCGCCCCGGTCACGTTGCTGGGAGGGGGATGCTCCGCATTAACCATTCGATCAGGCATCAGCTGGTAGACACGGGAGTGACACCAATTAAAAGCAGACTGGATTGTACACCAAAAGCATATTGTGTGTTCCAGCCTCATGAGACAAGAAACAAAGACCCATTCATCTCCACGCGAGGGCAAAGCACAGCCATCTGGATTCCTGCCCCGAACCGGCTCTGAAAAGCAGTTTGTGTGGCATCACCAGCCTCACCGCTGGCACTGGCCATCCGGGCTTTGCTGAGATGACCCTCTCTGCTCCATCGCTGCAAGGCGCAGGGAGCACGGTTCAACCCTGTGCTGGCGATTGCTCTTCTTTAACTAAAGATTTATGGCTGTTTACGAAGCGCACAATAGCTGAACCACCTGAGGGAGGGCCCAGAGCCAAACTGTCGTCTCTAACGCTGCTATTTTGAGTATGAGTTTTCAGCAGCAGCTGTCAGCTGTATGAGCATGTCCTTTTCCCATTTCAGATTCTCTACAATAGCCAGAGTGTGGAGGTGGACGGCCACTCAATGAAGAAACTCATAAGTGACCTCCAGCCAGACACCGAGTATTCTTTTGTGCTAATGAACCGTGGGAGCAGTGCTGGGGGGCTCCAGCACCTGGTCTCAATCCGCACCGCTCCTGACGTCTTGCAGAGCAAACCCATCGCCACAAACAAGTACATACAAGAAGGAAAATTCACACTCACCCTTCCCAAAGTCCAGACCACTGTGCCGGTTAGGTAGGTGCTGTGACTGGGTGGAGAAGGCAGGGTGGGAGGCTATAGATGTGGAAAAGGCCAAGGCAGACCTCTGCCAATCTGTGAGTTTTGTAACCTGGGAGTGAATTTCTGAGCAGGCAGTGGTACAGAGCCAGGCATTTACCCATAACATGGGATCAAGCTGCTGGCTCTTTCTGAGCAAATATTGATGTGCAATAAAATTAAGACAATTCTCTGACAGTTTGCCCTTACCCTGGTAGGTATACTCCAGATGCTACCAACAAAAACGTAGTTGAGGATCAGGAGGGACTTTCTCTGACACTGTATAATATCCTTTAAATAAATAATGCCTAAAGCCTCAAGGAGATTAAAAAAGGGAGTTTGTGGAAGTCTTATTCGTTACTGTGGTATCCTTGTGCTGAAGCACAATTTCCCCAGGGTTTGTGCTACAATCCGATTATATAAATGTCCTTCTCGCAGCTCTTACACCACCCTCTAGAGCACAGTCTGTAGATCTTGATTAACCTAATGAGTGCTAACGGGAGTATTCTCTTATCTGGTACAGCTGGAAAACCACCCTCTTCCTTACTCTGAACCCTTATGCTGCTTAGAGGTCAGGGAGAGGAGCAGGTCATCCTTCAGAGGCATATGGCACGTGTTATTTGATGACCTGCCTGAGAGATGACTTAGGGTCCAGTGCTTACACTTCCCTTCCTTCCCAGGTGGTACTACATCGTGGTTGTGCCAGCAGATCAGAGCACCAGCAGCCCAACTGCTCGGTGGCGGACACCTGATGAGATGGAGCTGGACCAGGTAGGACTGTGTAGCAGCTGCGGCTCCCAGATGGCCCAACACACTTTGCCCAGGCCTCTTGGCAACAATATGGGTGCACTGAAATGGGGGTCTGTGGGACATGCGGTGTTCACTCAGGGGTCTGTGGGACATGTGGTGCTCACTCAGCCTTTCTTGGCTGGTGACAGCATGTAGGAAGAAGGCTGGAGGCAAGCAAGGGAGGAACCACCTCCAAGAATGTCCCCTAGTGGGAAGACCACATTTGAGTGTCTCAGAGCAGTGAGCAGGACAGATCCTGTCATGGGTGGTATGCTCTTTGCAGCCTTTTTCAGCTGAAGCAACCATGCTGATTTTGAAACCAAGCTAGGAGAGGAAGGTATTGCTTTCAGTTTATTAAGCTGTTCTGTCAGGAGGGTTTTCCCGCTCTGGACAGGACCTAACCCTGCAGTTTGGGTAAAGAGTTCACTCTGGTATCTAACAAACCTTCAAGCTTCCTTCACACTTCCTTCTTAAAGGCTTTCAGCCTGTAACACCAACCCATTCACCCTAAGGTTCAGATTATTCTGAGCTGGAGTCCTCCAAACATCAGTGGCGCGGTACGTGTGTGGGCATCAGAAGAGTCCCACACAAGGGCTTTGTAAGCTCTTCCCCACACACACCACCACCCCCAAAGTAATAAGGAAAAATTCAAAGAAATCACACTGAGGTTCCATTAAGAGAACAAAGTCACAGGCTTGAAGGACTCAGAAATTGCAAAGTGTTAGAAGCTGTAAGTCAGCCCCTGCTTATTGTTAACCTTTAATTGCGTGATTGCACAGTCTTTTCCACGGGGTCCCCGCTCACGCTGAGTATGGGTGGATCTGTTCTGCACATGAGGCACAATTCTATGATGGAGAACCATCATCTGTAGGTCCCCTGCATCATTTCAGTGCAGGCATTGGAAGATGGCACAAGAAATGGAAGGATGCAAAAAGGACAGTTTGGTTTTGAACTTTAGGTGATTGAAAGTTATTGAGATAACTGTTTCTGTTTCACCCAGTCCCAGGCAAATGATTTGAAACAAAATTTTCATTGGCAGACAGTGTCTTGCATGTTTTGCTCTTTTTGGAGTGCTCAGTTTGAGATCTGGAGCCTCATTTGCAAAGCCTAAGCATCCCCAGCTGCAGAGAAAGTCAATAGGAGCCCTGCTGGATACAGTCAGTGCTATAAAAAAAAGCTAACTTTTCTTTAAAAACAAAACAAGCTGATGTCTTTTCAATTTGACATTCAAAATTAGTGGGCATTTTTTACGTTAATGTCCCTGCATCTCTGTTCTCTGTCTGTAAAATTAGGATAATCGCTTTCATCTCACCTCATATGGGTGTTTGGAAGATAAGATCGTTAATGTTTGTAAAGCACTTGTAATATTATAGTGATCCAGCACCATAGAAAAGCCCACGAGGAAATTATTAATTTTGTCTTCAGAGCTGGATTTGAATAGTAAGCAATAAACAAGGCCTCAGGCTGCATAATGCCAGGAAGAAAACAAAATATGGAATAGCTGCTCTTTGATTAAGCACTGTCTGTCCTGTGTATTGAACAAAGCAGAGGAGTTACAGAAAAGATAGCATGTGACTGTGCACTCAAGGATTGTAACACAATGCACGTACATAAGGCAGCTGAATTAGGTTTTTACAGGCAATATTAGTTTTCTAATTTTTCAGGATCTGAACTTTGCACACCTAGCATTTCTTTCGGTGCAGTCTTTTGGGGTGTGTTACGTGTATAGGTGGCAGTAGCATCCAGCAACCTCAATCACAACTGGATCCCTATAGTTTCATGCACATACAGCTGTGCTTTCTGCCCCAAAAAGTTTAGCTGTAATTTCAGCCATGGCACAAGAGATGTGTGTAAGGAGCAAACTCCATAGTCCAAAGACTCTTCTGCTTTTTTTCCCTGTGGTTACAAGGATATTTGTGAAACAGATTTCTCCATGCCTTTTTTTTTTCTTTTTCTTTTTTTTTTTTTAGCTTTTTTTGGGGGGAGAGGATGATATTGCAGCAACAACCTAAGCTTTCCTAAATTGCTCCAACACGAGTATTCATAGGAATAAGGATGGACTGTTGAGGGGAAAGAGCAGGCGGTGCCTTACCCAGCTTTTCCTCCTCAGAGGGAATAAGCTCAGCTGAGCACCGTGGCTTTGTGTGCACATCACTGTGCCCAGCCCCGGTGACACTCCCCCCCTGCCCTGACAATGCTGCACTGATAGGTTCGTGTGTGAAATGTATTTCATGCCTCCTTCTTCATTTTAAATTAGAAATTCTGTTCCAAGCCTGATATTCTTTTCTATTCATTAGCAAAACATCTTTAAACATCTGAGAGTCTTTCTCACCAGTGTAATTGAATTTTTGCATGTTTATATCCTTTTTCATGAATTTGTGGCTGACTATGAAATTTGCCATTTTTACTCTGAACATCCCATGAAATCTGTTATCATTCTGTGTGATCTACACAAAGCTCTGCCTGTAACCCAGCACCAGGTGAAATATCACAGCACTGGCAGAAGGGAAAGACACAGCAAATGTCACTTTTCCCCTGTACATCAGCATCAGCTGTAATTCACATCCAGCGTCCGTAGAGAGCGTGAGCTGCTCTCCCAACCAGCATTGGGGCCACAGAATGAGGCCCAGTTCCCTCACAGCTCATCGAGGTGCATTAACACAGGCTGTCTCAGCCCTAACATTCACTCTGTCAGCATCCCAGGGCTTGGGACTCGCCCAGAGCTGAGCTCCTGGCAGAGGTGCTTGCAGTGAGGGTCTGCAGACGGGTGCCCCAGCAGTGCCGAAACAGATAACACATCCCTCTGGTTTCTTTGTACCACCACGTCCAAATCAAACCCAGTGTCTTCTCCTCCCTTTCCTTCCACCCTGCTGAGTCCTACAATTGGTAAGGTGACAGGGTAAGGCGGTGTCACGCTAGGTGAAGCAATAGTGATGCACCTTGTTTGTCCCCAGCTGCTGGAGGCCATCAGCCAAGGGAGTCAGAGCAGGCGCCAGCGACGCCAAGCAGACAGACTCAAGCCCTACATTGCTGCTCAAGTGGATGTGCTGCCTGAGACCTTCACTCTGGGGGATGAGAAGAACTACAAGGGATTCTACAACAAGCCCCTGTCTCAAGACCTGAGCTATCGTTGCTTCGTGCTGGCCTCGCTGGAGGACGGAGACACGGTAAGGACTTCCTGCTGGGGGGACACAGCCTGTCCTAGCAGAGCTGAGGTGGGCTCAGTGCAGCAGGCTGAAAAATTACTGTGAGCCGGGATGATGGAGTTTTGTCTGAAAAGAGGAGAGTGAGGCTGCATAGCTGGTCTAAACAAGCTGGGGTAGCCGTGGGAGTTAACTTGATAGATGGTGTCTTTGGAGGGAAATGGCACGTATGTTTGACATAACAGATGAGAGTGGAGGGCAGTGTCAACACAAACGTTCTACACAAGCTCGGTTGTGGTCTGCAGGGCTGTGCCTGGAGCAGAGCTTGACACACGGTTGGGTCGGGATGGGTTCTCATTCTGCTTTACTTCAAGTAAGTGACTGTGGCAAACAGCCCCTTGAAATCCTTCCCTGCACAGTGGCTGCTGAGGCTCTGCCGTGAACAGGGTGCTTCCCCTGCAAACCTGCCTTCACAGGCTCCTCTCTGCCCAGAGTTGCACCTCCTGGTGATGTCTGGAGAAGCAAACAAACCTACCTCCCATTGATCTCAATGTGTTGTCAGCAGGGCAAAAGCCTGGCCTGTGCCTGCTGCGTAGGGATTCTTGCTCCTGCGCCTCTCTTTGCTAGAGGCAAATGGGCCGTGCCTGTGTCGGCACCGTGTCACCATCCACACAGGGTCTGGGCACGTGAGAGGGAAGGGAGTAGCTGATGCAATAAGCAAGGAGCAGCACTGCAAGACCTGTGCATCAGTGTCCAGCTGTAAACACAGAGGGCAGGAGTGACGGTGGAGACGGTGGCAGCAGCCGGTGTGTAAATAATGGAAATAATAGAGATGCACAGAATCCTTTGGTCAGCTTCCAAGCCACGGCTTCCTTCCTCAGCCTCGTTTGCTTGTAATGGCTCATTAGGGCTGGTCAAGTTCTTCATTACTCATCCAGCTCACGTGTTCTTGTGGCAAGATGTGCACACTGGTGAGGGAAGGAGAGTCGCAAATAAACAACAAGGTATGGCGGAGGCCTCGGGGTGTGCTATCCTGGCAGGCGCTGTCAAGAAGAGGTGACCTTAACTAGTTGATCCCAGACCATCATTATCATCTCCTCCCTAGCATAAATCTGCCACAGCCCACTAGTGAGCCAGCCACCAGCTAACAGAGTTATTACACCTTGCTCCTAGAGACCACCTTTCTGCATCCCCCGCTGCATCGCACCCATTTTCATTTGAAGCATGAGGCACTCTGTCCAGGACTGGCCACTATCTCCCCCACTCAGCTCCTTTTAAATCGTTTGCTGTGTCTCTAGTGTCAGCAGGCGAGCGTAACGTCGTCATTCTTCAAAAGCAAAGGGGAGTGTGGTTGAAACACCATCTCTGAGCTCAGGAGCACCAGCACCTTGCAGTCTGCCTTTGGAAATGCCACTGAGATAACAATCCTTCTGATCGCTTCTGTCTTCTCTTGGAAAGAGGTATCTCCAAAGCCTGTCTGCAAAAATCCGATTCTTGCCCCTTGCACGAAGCTTTGGAGATGAACACCCGTGTTACCTTGCTGCACAGATCAGCATGTCCCACACACACACCTAATGCAGCTTGGCCTTTCTGCAGGGTCTCAGGCAAAGGCTTTGTGCTTTTCTCATAGAGTATCCGCTTGCCCGTACAAAGGGAGCCCCAGGCCTTCTGCCTCATCCTCTCACCATCCTCTTGTCTCTGCCACATTCAGACAGAGCTGTTGCTGACTCCCTGCCCTGTTGTTTGAACTGGACGAGGGGGCATAGGAACAGACCAATGGCCTGCAGTGATCTCCTGCAGACTTGCTCTAGAAACAGAGCTGAACTGGGAACCAGCAGCCACCTCAGTGTCATTAAAACAGGGTCTGGTAGGGCTGAAAGGTTTCACGGACAAAGAAGCAACAATCCCCATGCTCCTCCTTTAGCCAGCAGCATCTCTGACCACTGATAACTGAGGACAGCAGCTAGGATGCTGCACCCGCATTTGCTGCCAGAAGGATGTCACAGATAAGAGCATTTTCTGTACTCCACACATGTTTGAATCCAGGCTGGCTGGGATCAAGGGCATCTGTGAGAGGAGATCAAGATGAGCATTTGTGTGACACCAGCACGCTTGATTTTTCCTTTCTTTTCCTCACATGCACACAGACATGAAGTGTGTGTTTAAACTTCGACCTTAAAGCAGGTGATTTATAGATCTGCAGGCACCTCTTCAGTGACCGAAACTTTAGGTTCTGGCTCCCTAATGCCGGGCAGCAGGTGCTGCTAAAAAGCCACAGGCACTGAACTCATACAGCTCTGGCCCTCTCTAATAGGGGGAAAGGATTTCTTTTTGCAGCATTTAACCCTTCTGACCCAGCAAGGCTGAACTGTGAAGGGACAACACAGCTCCATAAGCCTTAGCAACAGCAGCAGAACAAGCCAGGTGCTGTGTCATTTTTCTGCAGGAAGAGTTTGAGTCTCTGTTAATCCCGTCTTGCTGATGGGGCTAGAAAGCTGTCCCTTTGGGTTATAAATTACTAGGCTGCCAGATTGCAGAAGTCTCTGTGAAGAAACCTGTAAGCATGAGCCCCTTTCCAAGGTCTGTTTATCAAGGCTGAGGCATCAGGTAGAAAATGTCCCTGTCGTTTCGTTCCTTTAAGAAAACTGCCTTGCCCAGCAGGGGTTTTCCTAATATAACCCTGTCCTGGAGAGTTGTGTCGATATCAGCCCAGCAGGTATTATAAACCACTTAGGAACCTTCAGCCAGCCCCACTGTACAATTGGTTGGGATTCAAAAGCTTGTGATCTGGCTCTGAGAGAATCCAGGACTGGCAAGTGGCTCTTAGTTGGGCTGCTCCAGTTTGGCACCTCGGGGCCAGATTTGCTAGCCAGAAAGTGGTTGGCACTGGGAATGTTTCACATCAGGAAAAGACTGTTTCCACAGCGTGACCTCCGCTGGTGCTGAGGGAGGGAGGGAGGATCCCGTGGTGGGCTGTTTGAGAAGCATGACTGTTCCCTGCTAGCCAGAGGCAATGGGAAACCTCCACGTTTCAGGGATGAGGTGTTTCTTTAGCCTAATTGGGGCTTGCTTTTCTGTCCTTCTGCCGGTGCTGTTCAGAAGAGATATGCAGCCAGCCCCTACTCAGATGAGATCGTGATGGAAGTGGCTTCAGCAAAGCAGCCGGATGAACCAGAGATGCTGTGGGTGATGGGACCCGTCCTGGCTGTGATATTAATCATCATCATTGTCATTGCTATACTCCTCTTTAAAAGGTGAGATCCAATCGAGGACACTATTTATGGGACAAGCAGTGCAGGTGGTGGCACCTTGAAGATCTTCCTCGTAGCCTTTAGATATGGGGTGCTCTGATAGACACTTTTGGTGGTTATGGGGAGGAGGAAAGTCTCCACCTGCCACAGCAGAAGGCTGCTATGTAAAGGGAGCAGAAGGACTGGGTATGCAGAAGGTAATTAATATCAGCCCCAGGACACAGAGCTGCTGTGGATTCTGGAAACGTGAGCAGTGGGACAGAGAAGAGCAGCTTTATCCCTAAAGCCAGTCTGACTGCTCTCTGGTCTCACAGCTTGGATTTGCAGCCTTGGGAACTTCTCTAGTACTGGTTTTCTGTGGAAATTTGCTGCCTGATCTCTGGCAGTTGCCTCCACTACTGTGAAATTTTACTGAGGAACATAGTGTTGGTGGTGGGAACCGGGCATGGATGTGACAGGCTGAAATTAGAGAAGGTGCTCTCTTCTTGAGAGCTCTCAGTCTTGGCTACTGGATCAGGACCATCCACACTCTGTGCTCCCTGCTGCAGCAGCCACCTGCTTTTGCGTAGCACCGGAGCCTTGCTAGAGCTGTAACGGTGGTGTGAGATGATTGTTAGTCCTTCCGAGGAGCCACAGGTTGCATTTGCATGTGTTAGTGTAGCCTGTTCAATTACAGTAGGTCATCCTCTATCAGCTCAGCTCTGAGGTTCTGCTCCTCCTGGACTCTCTATTTACATATGTATCTGTACCTCGGGGAAGGGAACTGGCTTTGTTGTCTGATTAAATGGAGCTCCACTGTGCATGTGCAGTCAGTGCCTTTCTGTGTCAGTGATCATCTCCTCTCTTCTGTTTCTGCTCTTCCCTGGATCTAGTAAACAAGAAAGGTAGGAATCCATTTTATCTTCTTGTTTTGCTAAAATTTCAAGTCTATTTCCCTTTTTTAAAAATCAAGCCTGAAGCTAGTAAGGGGTGTCTTTGTTTTGGGGAGCATGGGGGCATGATAGCCCTGGGGGTTTACATAGACTTTGTTTCCTCAAGGGAATCAGCCTTCCAGCAATTGTGAGCCTCTCACAGCTCTTAGGGAGACAGTTCCAACATAAAGACTCCCCAGATTGTTTTTACAATTAAATTAAAAATCAAAAAAACAACATCACCAGGAGTTACAGGTGTTTCTTTGTTTTCTCAGTCATATCAGACTGAGAGCTGTTCTGTCAAGAACACAAGTGCATTCTTACAGTCTGTAATGATGAAGCTTTGAGGGAGTGCCAGGCTCTTGTAAGAAACAGTGTTTGCTGGTCTTTAAGGAGACAAAATGGCCCCGGGGGGTGAATTCTGTACCTGGACCCCATAAAAGCTATGTCCAGCTTGGCTCAGCTTTCCTTTGTCCCAGAGTCTGGTGTGGGTGGAGCACCAGGAAGCAGCACTGTGCTCAGACCTCATGTCCCTGCTGTGTCCTAGCCTGTGCAGTGGCAACATCTCCTCTTCCAGCACAACCCGCATGCTCAGAGAGATACTGTGTTATTCTGCAGGGTTTTTTGCTGTCCACCTTCTCTTTGGAGGCATTTTCTCTCAAAGGTGGCCATGCAGCATATTCACAGTGTCAAAACTACAAAGGGAATGGATTGAAGCTGAGTAGCAGAGGATAGCTTGGGATCTGGAGGTTTGTTCAGCCGTTGGCCTGACTAGGCTAATGAGAGAGACAAACATTAATTATGTGCTATGCCCATTCCCTATAAAAGCTGGGTCACTTTTCAAGGGCTCAGGGGCTGGCACACAGCAGCACATGGCACATCCTGCTGTGCTCCTCATAGGAGAAACACTGCTGTATTTGTTTGCCATGTATTTTCCTTTCTTTCTATCAATGCTCTCAGTCCTTCAGCTCTTTTGTCTCGGGCCAGGCAGCTAGAAGGCTTCAGAGATGTTGAGATGACTCAAAGACTCACAAGCTGGTCCTCCCCACTGAACAATTCCAGTGTTTGATGCAGCCATGGGCTGCAGGTGGGTTGCTCACAGTCTGGGCCACAGCAGGAATGCAGGTTTCACTCGTGATTTATGCACTAAATTTTCCCTAATTCCTCCTACCTAGTGCCAGCCCAGCATGCACAGCTCCCAGTGGAAGTGATAGAACCCTGTGCCTGTGCAGAGCATTCCTGATCACATGTGGCTCAGGGTCACCACTGTCCAGAGATGCAGCTGCCTCTGTGCAAAACCTGGCAACCCTTCAGAGTGCTTTGAAATGCTTCTTCACAAGCGGCTAGAAATCAGAGGCTTCTGTTGTGATTTGCAGGATGGCAGATGTGGTAGCATTCATGTGGCCTAGCAGGATGTAGCTCCCTCTCTCCCACAAAACATCAGGTCAGCAGAGGGGTTCGCCATCAGGCAAAATTCATTTTGGGGCTGTAGCCAAAAGACAAAGTCTCTGTGTATTGCTGCATGCTCAGCACGTTGGCAAAGGGTCAGGGTCAGCACAGACTTAGGAGGCACTACTGATGTCCTGCTCCTGCCCAACACCCTTCTGCATGGGTGTATCCTCTATATTTGTAATATACAGCAAGAAGTGGGACTTAAAAGAATCACTTAAAAGAAACCCTTCTTGCAGTGTTAGATTTTCCTTAATATTCACTTGTCCACTTTTTGATTGGATCTGTCCCTGCTCTGCCTGTGAATTCCAGCAAGAGCCTGAGGTGGTGGCATTGCTGTAGGCATAAATATAGCATGAAGAGACAACAGTGTATTTTATTGTTCCATTAATACACGCCTTGGGTGCCTTCAACCATTCAAGACATGTATTAATGGCCCAATAAAACATACCCTGAAGAGCCTTTACACTATTATATTACAGCATTCTCTATTTAAATATTTCTAATACTTGGGAAAAAAAAATTTATTATATCCTTCCACTACAGGAAATAGTTCCTAGAGAGAGTAAGAGGAAACAGCATTCACATCTATCTGCTTTGTCTCTAATAAATATTACACAGAGTATCTCATTTCAAAGCGCCTCACTAATCAAACCTCTGCTATCGTTTACATATGATCCTTCCTGTTTCATAAATGAGAAATTTGAGGCACAGAAGGGGATGTGACTCTCCCAGAGCCCCAAGGAGCCTGGAGTGGAGCTGGGTATCTGGGATGCAGGGACCCAGGCTCCTTCCCGGGGTGGTTCATTCCGGTCTCTGCCAGAGCTCAGCTGTTTCTCTCTGTCCTCTCTGTCCACAGGAAAAGGGCACACTCCCCCTCCTCCAAGGATGAGCACTCCATCGGTCTGAAGGACTCGCTCTTGGCCCACTCCTCTGACCCGGTTGAGATGAGGCGGCTCAACTATCAGACTCCAGGTAAAGAGCAGCTAAAGCCCTTGTGCCCCACCTCCTCCAGGTCCCCTTCATCAGGTCCCCATGACAGAGAAGGAGTTACAGTCCTCCCCACCAGCAGCTCTGCACTCAGTGCCTTCTCTGTGCAGTGACACAGAGTGGGTTAACACCAAGGATACTCAGATGTCCACTCTATGATCTGCAAATCCTTCTCCCTGGCCCTGTCACTGCCAGCATACAAGGCTGGGGAACATGGGCAGGGGACAGCCTAGTGTGTGGTGTGTGTCAGACCTTATATGAAGCTCACTGCAGTTGTCCTGAGCCAGAAGGAGCCTCCATGAAGAGCTGGGAGAGCTTACCAGTTGCCTGCACCTGCATTGCTCCCAGCTGCTGCGCTGGCTTGGTCCAGGCTGAGATTTCAGTGGTGGTTCAGTGCTGGCCACAGGGGCTGCAGCTGGGAAGATGAGGAGGTACAGAGAACCCTGCTGAGGATATCCCAGCACCTTAGTGCTGGGATCTTCGGTGTGCTGACTCTCCTGCTCTACACAGCTAAGGGTGAAGAGAAGCAACTTACATTGCTCCCAGTGCTGTGGCCCAGTGAAGGGCGCTGCTGATCACAGAGGATGATAGTTCAGAATGATGATAGTTCAGAAGCAGCTGTAGCTTTCTGCGTGCAACTGTTCGCTGCAGAGCATCTCGTCATGCCTGCACTGGCCTCTGGTGCCTCAGGATGTAGCTGATTTGCCAGCCCATGGAGGCAACTCTACTTTGCACTGCAGAAAGGTCTCGTGCTGCTGCTTTGTGTCTGTACATCTCTGATGGCACTGAAAGCACAGTACCTGTCATTGTAGCAATCAGAGACAGCCTCACCCCAGCTTGTTCAGAGCCTTTCAGAGAGCCTAAGTCCTAGACGAAGCGGGGGAGCGCTTGGGCTTTTGTGATGGAGGGAGCAGTTCAGCTATAAATGAGGCACATACAGCTGTCTTCTAACTTGCAGCTCTTCCTGGTCTGTAACCTACTTTCCTTTTCCTCCTGCTGCTCATTCATCTAAGAGCTTTCATCTAACAGGAGAGTTCTGAAAGGACCGGTTCCTGACGTAAACTCACTGTGTCTGGGAGGGAGGGTAAAAGAAGCCTGTTGCTGCTCACAGCAGTCTGGCTCAGACCTGGGGTGGGTTTCACCAGCTCTTCTCCCCTTGTGCCGGAGCAGCTCTCACAGATCTGTAGGTAGTGCATCTCGCAGGCAGGACTGATAGCAGATCTCACAGGCAGGATGCAGGGACAGCCTGGCAGTTGCCAGCAGACCTGGCTCGTTGGCTGGCCACAGCACAGACCAGTGTCGTATTGCAGCACAGGAGGAAAATGCTGTGGGAACCAAGGGAGGCACCCACGCTAGAGGAAGAACATCTCAACAGGCACGTCACTGGGAGCAGCACTAGGTGAGGGGGTGACACAATCAGCAACAGCATGCAGCTCTTTGAGCTGCTCCAGGGCACCTGTGCATGGGGACAGGCTTCTGTGACATGTCTCCACTGCCCAGGGCCACAAGAGCCATCTTTGCTGTATGCTTGTGGTTCACATTGCATGGAGGAGGTTAGGCTTGCATCTGCTCCCATCACCAACACGAGATCGGAGTGTTTGCAATGACGGCATCCCTTGCTAGAGCTGTAGGAAGGGACAAGAGCTGCCGTCAGAGAGGAGTTGTCCAGGAAATTCTCTTTTCCTGCCTGTGCCTAAAGATAAGGCAAAGAAACTGTCTCTTTTGCTAAGATTGCAGAGCTCTTTGGAGAGACAAAAACAACCCAAAGTGCCCAGTTCACTAGAGACAGCAGCAGTGCCCTGGGATGCTGGCGAGCCAGTGCTCCCCTACCAAGTGATAGAGCTGTGTCCTCTTCCCCCCTGCAGCACTTGTGAGGCTCTGTGGGGCAGAAGTGGGTGTTACACAGCTAGAAGTGACTGTTCCAGCTCCTGACGAGCTTGTCCTTATTAATGAGGAGGCATGAGAGCCACCGAGCCCTGTGGGCCCGTGCTCTTGCCCCCGTCACCCGCCTGAGGCTGAGGCAGTGCTGCGTGGATGTGTTGACAGGAGGTGCTGGCCACCGGTCCTGCACACTTCGGTAGCTGGTCTCCCCGTTGGAGTGTGCTGAGCAGGGAAAACTTGTTTAATGCATAATTAATTGGGCTACAGTTATTAAATATTAAGGTTTCTCATTTTTGTGGTTTTTACTTCAGACAGGGGTCATTTCCCCCACTGTCAGCCTCCCTGTACTAATGTACCGCTGTGCCAAGTCACTGAGAGGATATGGAACCGGGCAGTGTCCCAGTACGCCATGAAATGAGGCTGAGTTGCACTACTGATGAGCTGGAAGCAAACTGGAGGCTCAGGGATGTTGAGCAGAGGTTGCTGGGGCTGAGTGCAGTTCTTCTGGCCACCAAGCAGCACTGATGTCCCCAGGAGCTGCCATCCTCCTGCCCTTACTGGCTTCCCTTGGACATGGGGCTGTAGACAGGGGTGTGCAGTGAGAAGTGCAGCTCTTGGCCTCAGATGAAGACCTGTGCACTCGCTCCCCTGCGAGTAGCTCCAGCTCCATGTGTTTGTCAGCATCAGGGGATGGCACTGGCCAGTGCCAAAAGCCCAGTGGGAACTGGCCAGCTGCAGAGCAGCCCCCAGGGCCGGGCAGCCAGTCCTGTGCAGGAGGGAGGCTCACGGTGCTGCGGCAGATGGTGCTTTCCTTTGCATCTTCATCTCTTTGTCTTTCCATTTCTGAACCTCTGCGATGATGACTAAAGGCTAATGGGATTTCTGTTCTTGCCCCATTTCTTTTCTTTGCAGGTGCCAGTGTCCCCAGTTGCCCGAATATCTCAAGTTAGTTTGAACTCCTCTATTTATCTTTCAACACCTTTTGCTTTTTCTTTCCCTTTCTCTCTCGTCTCTGTAATTTTTGTTTCAATGTCATGAAGATCACCCTCACTCACTGCAGACTTGTAGAACAGCACTGATTTCACTTTCTGACATGGTGTGTAGGGCCAAGCTCGGGTAGTGTTTGCCCGGCACTACAGCAGCTCACCGCAGCACAGTGCAGAAGGGAAAGCCCTGGGTGCTGGGCTGCCAGAAGGCTCCTGCAGCAGCCCTTTGCCTGCTCCCAGGCCTCCTGCCCCCTCGCAGTGGCATGCCAGGCTCTGCCGTGGCACCCAGCCTGAAGCTGGGCCTGCATGGAGACAGATAACCATGACCATTCTGGAGAGGGTGGGCAGCTAAAAGCCCCTAATGGATAACTTGAAGGGTGTTCTGCAGCCCTATGGTTGAACACACTCTCCTCCTACTACAGGCAAAGTGGCATCCCTAGACTGGGTTGTCTGTGCCACAGAGTTAGGCAGAACGGATGCCAAGGGATACTTACCTTCTCTGAACTGCTGTACAGTTGGTCTGCTTGGCAGTAGTGGCACCAGAATCCCAGGCACAGAGCAGAGGACCAGGACTGTGGGTTTAACTTCCTCTTTGGCTCTTGTCTTAGAAGCTTCAGGTTTGCTTGCAACCAACCATAAAAAGTCCTTCCTGCTGCTCGATGTACAAGGCATCTGCGTGTGCACACAGGACTAGAAGTATCTAGGACAGGTGCTTCCCCCAGGAGCAGAGCCAAGGGCTTTGCATCCCACAACCCTATAGGCACTGTGAGACCCATGAGCCCTTCTAGCCTGGTGGGGAGTTCACTGTCTTCTCGCCAGAGTCATTGGAAGAGCATGTAGAATTCCCAGTAGCATGTACAAATCTCCTCTGTCTTGCCCTACATTGTCAGTGGGTTTAGGTCCACCATAATGGGATACCAACCACCTCTTGATCCCCATCTGTTCTTGCAGATCCTTTGTTGCTACAACGCTCCTTCAGTAAGACTGAAGTTTGGAGAAACCTCCCTTGTATTTCTCAGCGGGGATGAGTAGCTCTGCTGTAGTCCATGGCTCTGCTGTACTTCACACACAGCCATGTTGGGATAAGCATGTACTGCAGCTGTCTTCCAACCTCTTTCTTCTTACAGCCCCACACTTCTGCCTTGGTCCCACACTGTCCTCTTCATTCAGTTGCTCATTTAGTGAGAGCTCAGCACTGCAAAGGCTGCTCCTGAGCTACGGTCTCTGGAGCTCTGGCTCTGGCACCAAAGAGAATACTGTGCAGAAATCAGCATCATCTTTATGGGCCTGCTCAGGCACTTGGGGGATCCTGATGGGTGAAGTGGCAAACAGAGGACCATTTGCAGGAGAACCTCAGCACAAGGCAGAACAGGGATCTTTCCTTCTCTATCTGTGTGCTCTCAGGCCATCCATGG
Source organism: Jacana jacana (assembly GCA_013400555.1). NCBI lineage: Eukaryota > Metazoa > Chordata > Aves > Charadriiformes > Jacanidae > Jacana > Jacana jacana. The sequence goes on from VZTM01032495.1 coordinate 583,970, forward strand.
ATAGCTCTGCGCTGTCAAGGGATAGACAGACAAGCGTGTGTTGGATCAGGTCTTGCCTATATGCAGCACTGCTAGCTGCTTTTGGCAGAGGTGTGAGGAGCCCTGCTGTGCAGCGGCTGTGGTGTAACGCTTCCGTGTTATCACCTATTGACTTGTCACCACTAAGTAAAATGCTCCTACCCAGCCTGGGGACTGCTCCACCACCTCAGCGGCCCATCACTGCCATCTGTGGCAGCATTCAGGCTCCTGAGCGATTGAGAAGCTCCTGGCCATGGTCCAGCTTGTCTCCCTGGGTGTGAATCAACAGCTTCAGCCTATTAATAACCATCATGACCCACGTGGGGTTTCTGGGAAAGCCACAGAGCAGCCAATGGAGGCATGAGCCTTGGGATTTGGATGAGCTAGACTTTGAATGAGATGTTTCACAGCCACATTCCTGCCAATTCACCATCTCAGCTTCAGAGAAAGAGATTGTGGTGGTTGAGCCCTTAGTCCCAGGAAGCCCGGTAGGGCTCCTTCCAGTCCCACATCTACCCTCTTGGTACCCATCCCCTGTGTGAGACCTGTGGGATCCTCCATGACCCTACCCTGAGCAGAACTTGGACTGTGCCTTGGATGAGCCATTCTGTGCATCCCTGCTTTAGACAGGGCAAGGCTTCTGCCATGGCTTGAGCTGCATCCCAGCTCGAAGCAGCCTCACAGAAGCTGCTGTAGGGTACGTCATTGCACACAGTGCCTTCCATGAGCCAGCCCAGTGGAGCTGGATTTTGGGCCCTGGAGCTGGCTCTGCCTCTGGAGCAGCACTGAAAAGCACTGAGTTACACAGCTACAGGCAGAGATGCTCCTCAGCTCTTAGAAAGTTGTGTGATCTCAGACCAGGGGAGCAGACGTTTCTCCATGGGCCTCTTCCCATCTTTCTCTAGTTCCCCAGGGGCTGGGGCATCATCTGCCTAACCAAAATGCTGTGCACATACGCTGCAGACGTTTCCACTGGTGCAGGTCTGGGCGAGTTTCTTTTTGGCTAATGCCGTTGTTAGGGGTAAGCAAGAGGATCAGCCTCAGCCCTCGGTGGTGAGAGCACCAGAGAATCAGTGTGTTCAACTTCAGCCCATGCAGGAGCCTGGGAAACACATTGACAGCATCTCCTCGGCCTCTTCCCATCAGGGGCTTGCCCGAGCCCCTGCCCGCTGCGTGGCTTGCCCTGTGTGCCCGGTGGCTGTACTGTCCGAGCATGCTCACCCGGCCATGCACATTCTGCACATCACTTTCCTTTCTGTTTCACCGAACCGTGTGCTCTGAGCGTGCGTGCAGCATGCCCCGTGATCTCACCGACTCCCCATCCATTCCGCCCAGCGCTTCACGTCGTCACACATGTCCGCCTTGCACCCACGCCCACCCTTCGGGTTTGCTGTGCACACGCTGTTGTGGAGCCTTCCTCAGCCCTGCAGAGCCGTAACTGTTGTCCTCTCCCTCCTCCCTCCTTGTCTCGCTCGCAGGCATGCGTGACCACCCCCCCATCCCTGTGACAGACCTCGCTGACAACATCGACCGGCTGAAAGCCAACGATGGGCTGAAGTTCTCCCAGGAGTACGAGGTGAGCGTGAGAGCCCGCCGGGCACTGGGGGCAGAGCGATGCTGGCCAGGACCCCCAGCGGAGAGGGCTTGAAAGCTGAGCCATGCCTCCCCCGCACCAGCATCACTGGCACAGGCCCCAGGCCAGGGCTGGGATTCTGCCAGCTCTCCCTGCCAGCCCCAGAGTGGTGGGAACTTGCCTTGAGCAATTGAAGCATGGCTTATACTGGGAAAAGGCTTTGCAGCTACAGGCACAGCAGCAGCCCTCCATGCTCCCACCATAGTTACGGTCTCAGGAGTGAATGTGAGCTCGTGTCTACCCGTCTGGGCTGTCGCTGTTTGGTCGTTGTTTTGCTCTGTGAGGGTTGACCTCTGTGGAGATCAGTTGAGGCATTTCAGTCCACAGCACCCCATGCCCCTTCTCTTCCACCTGCGTCCAAAGCTTTGCTTTCTGCACCATCCTCCACTGCTGACAAACACACATTTGGGTTTTCTTTCCTGCTTGCCCACCCTACTCTGTCCCTGCACGCTGCTGCACTGTGCTGGCCTTCTGTGCCACTCAGCATCTCCGTCACCAGGAGTTCTGCTGATGTCCCACTCCCATGGAGCAGTCCCAGCTCCCCTGCCTGCATGGAGCCATCTCTGCCTGTGCCCTGCAGTCCTGAGCTGCAACCTGCCCTGTGCGGATCAATCACACTCCCACCCTCTTCCCTATCTCCGGTGAAGCCCCCAGACAGGTACTGCCCGCACCCACCGCCGATGCTGCCTTTTCTCACACACATGGGCACACACAAGGTGTTTGATGAACCCCCCGATCCTGCACTGCGCTTCTCCCAGCCCAACCCTCTCCATTCCCATCCTCCCCTGAGGAAAACTTGCCAAGAGAGTGCACACGTGGAGGGGAAGGGGCTGGCCTGCATGAGGGCTGCCTTGCCTTTCTCACCACTCTCTGGGCTGGAGGATTAAGTTGAAAACTTGTGAAGTTGGGGCAAGTTCCTCTGCAGCCATGAGATCAGCAGCGGCAGGATATATGTTTTCCTGTGCTTACGTGCAGGACCCTCTTGAGCTTCAGGGGACTTGTAAATAAACCCCCCACTAGTATGAAAGAGGGAATAAATTTGGGAAGTGTCCTTTGCATGTGTTATCACTGCTGTTTGAATTGTTATCAGCCTGTGCCTGTGGCCTCCCCTTCCTGCAGCATACCTACACTGATTTATGAGATGAGATCAGAACATTTGCCCATGAGGTAGGATTATATATGCTAGGAAAGGGAAAGCAGATCTCTGCTGAGAAGGTAAGGGACGAATTCCAGCTAGTTCAAAGGGTGTGCTGCGTGTATCTGAGGAAGACTGAGCTCCTTTTTGCTTCAGGATGCTGGGTGGAGGGTTTCACTGTCCCTCTGCATACTGGTGTCTACACACCAGAGAGAAGCTGAGCTTTCACCAGCTATACCATTACATCACAACTTGGGAGATGGTTAGAGAAATAATGTGCTTCCCTTGCAGTTACCTGTGTGTTTGTGTATGTTCTGCCAGTGGCACCAAGGCATGCAGCCATGTCTGTCTGCCTTGGGCCTTTTGTTAGAGGAGTCCAGCTGAAAGGTTCAGCAGGGCTGTCCACTGTGCCACAGGCAGCCCGTGCCTCTGCTGCGCGGTGGGGATTCAGCAGGATCCAGTCTCTGCACTCCCATCCTCGCACTGGGCCTGCGCCGGTTGGAGCCTGCAGCGTAACACTGAGCTGTGGGAACTGTTTCGGAAAAAATGAGCATTAAGTAATTTCTCTTAGCTGTTTTCATGAGCCTCTCTCTTCTCATTTCTCTTTCTTTAGAATATCATGGCTGGTTGAGAGCACCAATCAGTTGTACTTTTCATGTTGAAGCAGCTATTAAGTAGCTGATTGTTGCATGTAATTTTTTTCCCCCTGTATTCTGCTGCATTTGACTCCTCATCAGCTAGAAATTACTGAACGTGACAGGCTTCTATGGTGTTTGATAATAGGGTAGACCCCAGAGCAGAACTGGTTGCCCCTTGTTGGCATGTGGGGATCAGTGCAGTCATTTCCCATTTGAGGTGCCAATGGGAAAAATCCTGTACTGAATTTGCAGAGGACGGCAGCTGCGGGTGCAGGATTGCTGCGGCAATGGGTCTGCTGTCACCCGGGTCCCTGTGCCTGCCGTGTGTGCAGGTTTGGCACAGCAACAGCTGTCTTTGGGGCTTGTGGTTGGAGGGCAGGACGGGCAGGGCATGCATTGCTGAGTAAGGGAATCTGCGGAGTGGATGCAGAAATAGTGGAGGTGGGAGAGGAGAAGGCCGTGCAGGGTTCCGAGCACGGGGAGAGGCTGGGATCCACAGCTCACCAAACTGTACAATTGCAGTCATGAAGTGATGATACAGTCGCAGAAATCTCCCTGGGACTCTGTGAGCCCCAGACCAACCCAGAGCTGAGTGGTCACCCAGAGCTTTGAAAGCCAGAGGCATGGACCCCGTTTCCCTGTGGCATGATTGTGCTGTGGGACTGGGCATAGCTCAGCTGAACAGGGAGAGCTGAGGGATGAAGGCATCATGGATGAACCCCCGAAAGTCCATTTGCTGTTTGGCTGTGCTTCGGAATTGTTGCATTTTCAGTGTTTTTGCAGAGCAGCCTAGCAGCCTAACATCTCCATGGCACATGAGGCTGCTTGTGGATGGTTCACGCTCCAGGAGCAGTGGCACCCCAGGCAGAGAGCAAATATTTAACAGCGCTTTTTACCATTGAGGCCAGCTGCCCAGAGCCATCAGTCCGGCGCTTGACTTGGTTGTGCAAGCAATAGCAGGGTAACTTGGACACAGGTGACACAAAACAAGACCTGTCAACACTTCCCTGCACACCTGGGAAGGGAACAGGAGGGTGGCAGAGATTTCTCAGAGCCTCCATTCCTGCAGGTCAGAGAACAAATAATATCGCTCACTAGCTCACACCAGTTTGCCAGCCCACCTGGCCAAATAGCCTGTGCCACAAAGCCAGCATGGAGAGAGCTTTGCACTGGCTACCACTATAGCAGGCTCCTGAGCTGCGTGCTGTTCCTCACTGCAATGGACAGGGAGCGATCCCAACTGGACCTGCTGGTACCACTGGTGCGACAGGAGAGGTTGGACTGCAGATGCTGAGAGCTGGCTGCAGGCACAGTTACCTGCTGATGGCTGCTCTGGTATGGGGTTTAGCACAGCCCTACCATGCTCTCCTGGGCATGGAGCAGAGCTGGGGGGAGCAGAGTGCAAGGGGTTGGCAGCAGCTCCTGGCCCGGCCGCACCAGGAGAGTATTTCATTTTTAGTGTACAGTGAGAGCTACAGTGAATTTACTGTGTGGGATTAATGGAATTAAATAAGTAGAAGGGAGGCAGAGCCCCTTAATTATTTATCTGCGGGCTGTGGCGGGTGCTGCAGCTGTGTTGGAGCTCCTCCTGTGGGCCACCTGCCCATTCTGCAGCATGTGGATATGGAGTGGGATCCTGTCCTGGGATGGAGGGTACCCGCGTTGGTACAAACAAGGGTGCCCACACGAACCTTCACTGTGGGACCCAGCAAGCCGAGGGCTGCTCTCCCCTTTGTTGCTGTTAGCAAACACAGGACAGAATGGCACCGACCGGGGCTGGTTCCTGCTCCCTTGTGGCTGTTGCCACTTCTGGGCTAGGTCTTGCACCATCTTCCCAGGGGAAATTGTTTTCCTTAGGTCCAAACAGCAGCTTGTGGCCATCGCCCCTCATGCCCATTCCCTTCACTGAGTTTCTCCAGTGGATGGCCCCAGGCTGCAGAGCAGGCTGGAGGTGATGAGAGCCAGGCAGCGTGCCACTGCCCGGTGTGTTAGTCCTTGATTATCTTTCAGTTGTACATGAGATTTGACCCTGCTCCTGCTTCCCAGTGCTGTGGGGAGGCTGAAACCCCTTCCCCACAGTTCTGTATTGAGAGAAACGCTGCTGACCTGCCCAAACCCCATGTTTGCTTGCATGTCCCTTGAAGCCACCGTTACATCTCCCATGCCCACAGCCCTGGCAAGGCAGCTTAGGCAGCAGGAGAAGTGCTTGGGTCCCTGGGGCCAGTGAGCCCAAGAGGTGCTGGATGCAGGGTCCAGATAGTACCTGGGGAGCCACGTGTTGTGGGTTTAATGGGCTAATCGGGAAGCTGCCTGGCAGGCACGCAGCACTCACGTTCCGGTAATAAGAATAATAAGGCTGAAGCGCTGCCAGCGATTGATTCGGGAGCGCATTATGTCCTCATTTGAGACGCAGCCTAGATTGACAGTGGTCAATGCCTGTGCTAATGTGGTTGATTTCACAGGAGGCTGAGAAGCACTCACAGCCCGAGTGCTTTCCCTTCCCCGTGCCCTTGTGCAGCCGCCTGGGCTGCAGAGCAGCACGGGGCCGTGGCTGCCCAGCTCCTTGGTTGCCGCAGCCAGGGCCAGCCGAGCAGCCAGGCTGTCCCAAAAGTCTGCCTGCCTGGGCTGCACATCCCTGCCAGCAGCAGAGGCAGCTGCAGGGACTTTGCATGCAGAGGGATTTTGGAGCTGAGGAAGGGGAGCAGCAAACCCAAGGTGGACTGTATCTGAGAGACAAACTGGCACCCGGGGACGCTTTCAAGGCATTTGTAAAGTGCTCTCAACTCTGTCGAGGAAGGAGCTTTTTTCCAGTCCCGTTTCAACGGTCTGGCTCTGTCTTTATGTTGATGGCAGTAGCAGCAGGGATCCCTGAGCTGCTTTGGAGAGATTGCTCCTTGCACTTCCATGCTGGGAAGGAGGAGTTTTACTAATTGGGCTTTTCCTTAATTTGCACTTGCTGTCTTACAACATCTCCCCTGTCACTTTAAAGCAAAGCAAAACTAAAAGTCGTGATGCTTTTAAGTTTGTTCCTGGCTCATTTCCTTGCAATTTCCCAGCCCTTCTGCTTTCTAGGAAGAATGAAAGTGTTACTTTGATCAAGTTTTGGGATGAAGCAGTGATTTCCAAGAGCCCCAGAAACGAACAAGAGCAGACTCCCAGTGCCCAGGCAGTTGGTGGAGCAAGGTGGGGAGATGAGGCAGTGCTGCCATAGTCCAAGGCTGCAGAACATCCCACAAAGATGGGACAAGACTTGCCAGCCACCACTCCGTGTAAGGGCTTCAACTATTCTCCAAGCAGCCCATCATCCTCCCGTTTATTTACTCATTTGTTTGCCTTAAAGGGTGGAACAGGTGTACATTAATTCATCACCAGAGTTTAAATTAAATCATTTTACTTCTAAATGAGTCACTAATTTGCAGGAGTATTTAATTAGAGCCTCTTTGCACTCAGGTGCTGTATTACTTCTGACTTTCTCACCTGTTTGCCCTCTTAAGAGGCTGCTGATGATTAGACCATTTCTGCACATCCTCGTTGCACATCAAAGCAATTAACCCTAATGGCAACACCTTGATGCTTCTTTTCGGTTCTGGGGGCTCTTGGCAGCCATGTCTCCCCCAGGAAATAACCCCTTCCACCGCTGTGGCAGGACGCAGGCTTGCTGTGCAAAGCACACTGCACCCCACAGCTCGGGCAGCCCTGCAGCCTTCGGGCAGGGACTGGCAGCATAGGTTGAGCGCGAACAACTGCAGCGAGAGCGAGCTCTGCCTGCCTCTGCTGCCAAGGGAGGACTCGCTCCGGCGCCCACCTGTGCCCAGCATTGAGTGAGCACTCGCAGAGTGCAAGCAGCGCTCCCGCTTTCTTGGGTTGCTCCTCAGCAGCAAGAAAATGCTCACTCACATCTTCAGGGCCGATCTCAGCTGCACCACCACCTGGCCAGTTCTCTGCATGGGCTGTCTGTGCAGATTAAGGCCACCTTCTTGAAAAAGAAGTGTTCTTTCTGTCCTTAATAGGCATTGGTGGATTTTCCTCCTTAGCTTGTCTATTGTCTACTCTACTCTGCTATCGTGAGACCTCACAGTACTGAGACCAGCTCTGGAGTCCTCAACATAGAAAGGACATGGAACTGTTGGAATGGGTCCAGTGGAGGGCCGTAAAGATGGTCAGAGGGATGGAGCACCTCTCCTGTGAAGACAGGCTGAGAGAGCTGGGCTTGTTCAGCCTGGAGAAGAGAAGGCTCTGGGGAGACCTTACAGCAGCCTTCCAATATCTGAAGGGAGCCTCCAGGAGAGCTGGAGAGGGACTAGTGGTCAGGAAGTGTAGTGACAGGACAAGGGGTAACAGCTTTAAATTGGAAGAGGGGAGATTTAGATTAGATACCAGCAAGAAATTCTTTCCTGTGAGGGTGGTGAGACACTGGAACAGGATGCCCCAAGAAACTGTGGATGCCCCGTCCCTGTAAGTGTTTAAGGCCAGGCTGGATGGGGCTTTGAGCAACCTGCTGTAGTGGAAGGTGTCCCTGCCCATGGCAGTGGGGTTGGAACTTGAGGATCTTTAAGGTCCCTTCCAACTCTAACTATTCTGTGATTCTATGATTTATGCTTCTCCTTCAGTGTGCTCTGGATTGACTAGACCACTATCAAAACCCCTCCCACTCCTCTCTAACGCCAAACAGAAAAGTCCTTACACATTTGGCTCCACTTACTTCTTCATGCCTTTGACCATTCCTGTTGCCTGTTAGGTGGGCAGCAGTTATCCCTGCCACACAGCTGAGGGAGGAGAGCATCCAAAGAGCTGATTCAGTGAGAAGCCTATCCTGAAAAAGAAATAGAGGTGTGCTGGGACGTCTCTGTGCCTGGGCAGAGGGCTGTGCAGGGGCTGTGGCCGCCAGGCCCGTGGGTTTCCAGCCAGAAGTGATGCTTGTGGTCTCCACCCCCACCATCCCTGCTGCAGCGTCTCCGAAGGCTGCTGCTGCCTGCTTATTATGCTGATAATAGAAAATTACTGGTTTTCTGTAGGAAATGTCTATTTACATCCTACATTTCCCAAACTACCTATTAGCATCGCTGTGATGTCACATCCTCCTGCGCGTTTTCGTCAGTGCTGGCCCCTCTGCCCGCGGGGAGGGCTGGTGGCATGGGCCACGCGTGGGGACGGGCGACTGACGCCTGGCACAGCGCTGGCCCATGCCTTGTGTGTGCCGCAAAGCCCTCAGGGACAGTGCAGCAATGCGGGCAGTGCCCGTGCTCCATGTGGAGCTGGGTACCTGCACCCACTGCCGGCTGTTTGGGAAGAGCCTGCTCAGCAGCGCAGAAGGGTAAGGGACAGTGATGGGTGACACCTTGCGCACAGACAGTGGTTGGTGGTGCTGAGCAGAGGGATCATGAGGGCCGTCCAGGTCAGCCCAGTCAGGGAGCTGTGCTTCCCAGCTCAGCCTTTCGCTCACAGCTGATCCGGAGCTGACAGACCCGTGGCGTTTTACTGCCTGAGAAACCTTCTGACATGGCTCTCTGCCAAGTGATGAGCGTGGATGCCTGCAGAGAGAATAGCACGCGGTGCTTCCCCTGGCCTGTTTGCTCAATACCTTTGCCTGTGGGCCAGCGAGGCTTTGGGGACCCTGAGCTGGAGCATGATGTTAAGAAAACGTTGACTGTGCCGGTAATTTCAGGGGGAAGAGGGTTCATGGGATGACTGATTCTGCTGTAGCTGCCTGCCCCGAGCTTGCCCAGGGCTGCTTGTGCAGAGCAAGTCCCTGCATGAGGCAGCTGTCTTAGCTGGGTGCCTCCTGTATCGCTCAGCCAGAGGCTATCCCATCTCACAGGGGTGCTTTGGGGATGGACCTTTTTCCCCTTGTTTTGTGCACGGACAAAGACGAGGGGAAAGGCTTTGGGAAGGGGCAACCTGGCCATGGCGAAGCTGCACACCAAGGGCACCAGCACAGGGCTCATGGGAGAAGCGTTGGGTGTGCAAGGCCAGGACGCAGGTAGGATGGGGGGGTGTGCTTTTCATGGCATAGCACATGGGCCTTCGGCCAAGATTTATAACCACATCTCTTCTCCAGGTTTATAGTTCCTTGTCACTCTGTTAGCTCAGACGAGAGATGTTTACATTGCATAAGTAGCAGGAGCAGGGGATAGTAACCTATCAATTTTCACGACTATTCCCTGGCAAATGCTCCTAAGCTGTCTTGCAGGACACTAGTACCCAAAGCTCCTGGGGCACAAGAGACCCAGGGCTTGCTGTATTTCAGGACGCTGCAGTTCAACAGCTAATAAAACCACTAGGTCAAGAACTGCACAGTCAGGTCTCTGTGGAGTCCTGGCATAAGACCAAATTTCTGCTGATGGGTAGCTCCAGAGGAAAGAGTTGAGCACGCAGAGAGTGGAGGTGAAGGCTCATCTGCAGCAGGCTACCACAGGAAAGAGCTGCTTTGTCTGCAGGTCACAGGAGGCATGTCCCACTGGGGACCGGGTTTTGGTGTGGTCTGGCTCGACACTGCTGCTGGGGACACCCACAGAAGCTTTGTCTGGCCTGGGGAAAGGTGTGCAGGGAGACAGACATTTCCTGAGTGAAACACACCTGTGCTGCAGCGTCCTGCTGTGCTGGAGCCGCTCCTGACTCCCTCCTCCTCTTTCCCTCTGCAGTCCATTGATCCCGGGCAGCAGTTCACCTGGGAGAACTCCAACCTGGAAGTGAATAAACCGAAAAACCGCTATGCAAACGTGATCGCCTATGACCACTCACGCGTCATCCTGACCTCCATCGACGGTAAGAGCGACTCTGAAGTGGGCACCCCAGTACACAGCTCAACTTGGATGGAGCAGGGGACTGCCTTTTTCCCTCTTGTCAGTCGAGCAGGGTCAAACCCCAAGAAACATATACTACATCAACGTGAGCACAATGCTGGCAGGAGTGGAAGGGCTTTGCAGAGTTGCCCCTGCTTTCTCAATGTCCTCAGAGCAGCATGCCCCGTGTGGTTGCTTCTTGCTACTGCTGGTGCCAGCAGGAGATGGGTGTCCCAGCAGCCTCCCTTCTCACTGCTGGCCCTGCTGTGGGACTTCAGCTGCCTTCCTCAGCACATGGTGGGACATGGCACTGTTAGCCCTACTGCCCTTTGTCCTGACATGACTGCAGGGCCAGTATCTTCCTCTGGGACTCGTCAGTGTTTGCTCGCAAGAAAGTGCCCAGAGCTGCACAGGATGAAGGGTGCCTCTTCCCCTGGGACATCAGGCTCCACACATCCTTCTGCTCCATGGGAGATGCCATCAGGCCCTGGTGTTCATAGCACTGACCCCAATGGCTCCAAGAACCAGCCCCACATCTCAGTGGAGTCTGTGCTTTTGGTGCCTGCTTTGCAGTCCCCTTGCAGACACAGGAGATGGAGCACAGGTACTGAAGGGCAGGCTCACCCGATCCCACTGTTTTGTAAATCAGCACCCAGCTCTGCACACCAGAACTGAGCCCACTCATGGGGGATGAGGAAGATGCAGCTAATTCAATGCACCCCTGCTTGGGGAAGAGACTGGGGTCTAGCTTTGTGTACAGGTGGCCCTGCAGTCCTTTTTCTTGGGATGGAAAATTCTTTTCTAATGCTGATGCACCACTCCTCCTCTTTGGAGGAGTCCAGGCAAGGGGGTCCAGGGAGTAAGGTGGGGTCCAAACAGTCCCTGGCAGCAAGGCCTGTTAGGCAGCAGCAGCTATGTGAAGGCCTGGCATGCCTGATCCTGGGCAAACCCTCTTAGACAGCTGTGGAGTGAGTACATGGGGGAATCCCTGTTTTCCAGCCTGACTCAGTTGCTGTAAGTAGTGTCTGTGTCTTCCTGGGAACCGTTCCTGAGCCACTCTGCCAGGTCTCTGCCACCCATGCCAAGGGAGCCGGGTGCTTCACTCCAGCTGCTGCTGCTCCCCAGGAGCCGCCAGCACTTTGTTTCTGCTGGGACCTGTAGAAAATTCTGCAGGACAAAAGGGCGAGGGGGAGACCCCCAGCTTTATTTCCTTCCTCTAATGAAATGCAGATGCACTCTCCTTGGGAGACAAGGAGATTCCTGCTGCTTTCCCTTCCTGCAGCCCGGGCAGCCCATGCTGTGCAGGCTTTGGAAACACAGCCCCAGGACACTGCTTTGCCACATTTATTTTAGTAACTGTGTGTTTGCATTTTAAAGGCCTTTACAGGAAAGTCCTTTCCTTAAGGTGGTGGAGGCGAAGTGGGGGTGGAGCAGCCTCTGCCAGCAGGCAGCAGAGGGGGGGTCTCGCACTAAAGAGGCTTTCAGTGGTGGTGGGAAGAAGGGCCTTGGCTCCTCTGGAGTACTCAGCCCTGCAGGAGGGGTGGGAGGACATCCCTGCCTGACATCCCCTGCTAGCAAAGACAATCTAATGAAGCAGCTTCGTTTCTAAAAGGTGCTATAGGACCATAACAAATAGCTGGTGAATTTAAGACAATTATTTCAATCAGTTGCTTGGGGCCAAACGAGCTCCTTAATATTCCTGCCTATGAATTTCCCTTTGTGTGCGGGTGGCAGCTGTCTCTCTGCTTTGGTGCTGCCTGCTTGTTGCATTAATGTGGGAGTTGTAAAGGGTTCTTCCTTTGTTCAGGCACTGTCCCTGTCCTCTGCAGGATTCCTTGAAGAGATTCTGGCATCACACTGTAAAGGAGACTTGTCAAGGACCGTGTGAACATGCCAGCGTCTTCCCCTGCCTTCAGAGCCCAGAAGAGCAATAGGCACAGGGTCATGGGCTGCCCCTGGACTAACATTTTGCTCTTTCTCCACAGGGGTCCCAGGCAGTGACTACATCAATGCCAATTACATTGATGGCTATCGGAAGCAGAACGCCTACATCGCCACACAGGGACCTCTGCCAGAAACCCTCAGTGACTTCTGGAGGATGGTCTGGGAACAGAGAACAGCAACTATAGTCATGATGACCAGGCTGGAGGAGAAATCCAGGGTACAGTGTGTGCTTCCTCCCTTTTCTGGAGCTGGTGATGGGGACAGGAGAAAGGGATGGGACCACTTCACAGTGTAAAGGCATCCAGGGAGAGGCAGGTCCAATGGTGTGGCTCAAAGCTGCCAGCACCCCAGCAACAAGTGCCCCTTAGACATATCCCTGTGGGGCAAAAGGGTGGCAAAACTTCCTGTTTCTACACTGCTCATTTAACCCCTGTCTTGCCTGCATGTCTACATACACACCCATCCTTTCCCTCCCCACATCACTCACACCAAAAGGGAGACAGGAAAGCTCTGAGCTGGGGAGTGTTGACAATCCCTGAAAGCCTGGGGGCTGCATCCCAGAAGCTGAGAAGCTGCAATTGGTAGGTGGTATCAGCAGCATCCTCCAGCCTGACAGGGCCCTGGCATCTCTAGCGATGCAAGGGAATGGCTGACGAGGTCTCATTGCAATAGCAAGACTAATTTGTGCCTTGTCCAATGACAACATGTATAAACGATCGGCTCATCCTGCCAAGATTAGATATTCTGATGTAATAAATGCAAAGCTGCCTGCAAACCATGGGGAAGGCACGATGTGAAGAGAAAGGAGCTGGAGCCCTCGCTGCGGATGATGCTCTTGGCATCTCATGACAGAGGTTCTCACTCAGCCCCTGAAGGAGGTGTTCCTAAGCTGTGACCGAAGTGCTCCCGTGCCCAGATACACCCTTCAGGCAAAGCCTGCCCAAGCGGGAAGCAGCTTCTGCCTCTCGTGATTCAATTTGTTCCTAAAAGTAAAATTTTAGCGGCGAGCATTTGTACTTGCAGAATATTTTAGTGTTGCTATGCCAACGGCAGGAGAAGGGGCTATGCGCTCAAGCTGTGAAGCGCTGGTTATTTTTAGCCCAATAAGCTCGTTCTTGAGAAGCAGAAACTGTCAAGTTTGGGTTTAGTTAAAACTTTTGCCTGCATGCTCTCCCTCCATTTCAAGGCTTTAGCACTGAAATGCTCACAGGGGTGTCCTAGCCCACACTGGCTGGGAGGAAGCAGCTGGAATAACCGATCATTGTGGCAAAACTGATCTGCTTTTTCTGCATATACAAAACCAGGCTTTGTTCTTGGGCTTCCCCGACTCTACAAATGCCCTACAGCCTCCAGGGAGAAATAGTGTTCCTTGGAGATGAGCTGCTTATAGAGATCCAACCCCAGCTTCCTCCTGCACAGCCCTAGCTCCTCTGTCCCACGGCCACCATCACCCACCCCAGCCCAAAAAGGGAGGTACATTAGCCCGACCTGTCCTGTAGCTCAGGGTTTGGCACATGGGCTAAGCACTATGGGAAGCTGCTGATCTGCTGCTCTCTGCAGCTGGGGGTCATATGGGGACTTCTTTGTGCCTTCACGTTTCAGTGATGGAGCGTATATTTGAAGGACAAGGAAAAGCCCTTTTAGGTTGCCAAGTAAACCCATGCCTGGAGTCCTGACTCACTTAACTTCTGGGCTTCTTAGTTATGGAAAGACACTCCAAGGTGCGTGTTTCTCAAAGATAACGGGTCTCCTTTGACCCCTCAGGCACTTGTCTCTGCCTGAGACACCTGTGCTGCTGAGCTGTGCGTTATCTCCCCTCTCCCCACAGCACGCTCCCTGTCATGTCACCCTGCACTTACCTCCTGCAGTATTGGTTTCTGTCCCAAACACAGTGCATGTAGTCAAGTTTGTGGTGATGGGACAGACACTCTGAATCCCTGTCACGGGCAGGGGGTGACCAGAGCCCTCATAGAAGCTGCAGGCAGGCTGCCTGACTGGGCATGCTGCCCAGGGGCTCTAGGCTGACCCGAACTAGACCCAGACCCCAGCATTTGCTCCTCGACGCTGCCTGCCCATGCCCTGCTGGCTCTTTGGCACATCCCCAGCACTAATGAGAAATGGGCAGTTTTCTCAGGCACTGCAGGAGAGGCAGGTTGCCAGGGGAGGCAGTGGGGAAGTCCAGCCACTCCTGAATCAAACCAGCCCTGCACAAGGGCTTCCCTGGATGTGTTTGCTGGACCTTGTAGGTGCCCCAGGGCATCACTCACAGGAGGGGCCTGGTGGAAAGTTGGCACATGGACTTGTAGAAGATTATTTTCTCTGGCTTATTTTGTTGGCTTCTCCAGCATCTTCCAAGGCAGGATAGCTTTCAGCCACCTTCCTGCTCTGCACTTTCTCATGCCACTTTGGTGACAGCTAGAGCTCACTGAGGAGCACATCTTTTGGGGACAAAGGAAGATCCCGTTCACTGCCCATTTCTCCCAGCTTTCAGCATGAGTCACTGTTTTACAGTTTACTTCACTCCAGAGCCTTCAGATCTCATCTTGTGCAACCCCTTGGGTTCCCGCAGCATTGCTCCCTGCTGGTGTTCACACTGCTGTGGGACAGTACTGCTCTAGGCAGTCACATGGTGTCAGCCATGGGTGACCTTGCTTGAAAGTCCCCTTGCCCAGAGGCTTTGGCACAGGCACAGCACTGTCCAGCTGTGGAGCCTGGGGTGGGCAGCAGGGCCTTATGGCGAGATGCTCAGTGCAGAGCAGGCTCTGTCACCTTCCCAAGCAAGTTCCCTAACTCTCCTTGGCAGTGCTGTGTGTAGATAAGCCAGCCGGGACCAGCAGCAGCTTTGCAGCCCTGTAGGGGTGTCACTGCTTTAAAGGGCTCCTGAGCT